>CAEFZX010015542.1:0-359205 GCA_903066825.1 Alfaro cultratus | reverse complement strand
TAAAAAGCCTTAAATAAATCCATATATATATATATATATATATATATATATATATGGATTTATTTAAGGCTTTTTAAACATCCTTATGAGAGGTGGCGATACTCATGGAGGGTACACAGAATGCAAAAATGCAAAGGAACTACTAGAAATGTGGACAGCTTTAGAGTCATGATTAAACAAACGTCAAGCTAATTCCTTTCATTTCCATCACTGATAGTTGGTGGAAACAGTTTCCATACAGCAGAGTGACAGGTTAAGGAAAGTAAATCAAAGAGTGGCCCACAAGGATTTGTCAAAACATTTCAACTGCAGAGTCCGTGAAGACGAGACATGACAGCATGCAGGAATTTGGCTGGGTTTGTGGAAAAAAGAAAAAAAAAAAAGTGGTGCTACTGGAGTATAAAATAAATATTTGTTACCTTTTTTTTCCAGAGTCCTCAAAAGTCTTGATCAAGAAGTCTGTCATGTTCCGTCCAGTTAAATCCAGCAGAGTTTCTGTTGTGTTCTGTACTCTCTGTCAAAGACAGCAAGCAACAACTGTAAACAACAATTTTAGACCCTTTTTCTTTCCATGTATGTTTTCAAAAGAACATCTGGTTATTAGGGAACATCAGCTTTACTCATATTCAGCCAAGCTGTGTTTTTGATCAATGTGTATTTGTAGTAAAAACAGCTGCTTACTACAGCTGCCTCAAGAAGGATTCACCTAAAATAGGCTCATTGCAGAGTTTGGCCATTTTATGCAGGCTTCTCAGAGAACCTGTCACAATCCACAGGTGTTTGTGTTTATCATTACTGAGATTATTATTGTTAAAAAGATCTTGCTATGTTTTTATTATCATCATGTGGGTTTTGCTGTATTAGTTGATTTTCTTTCTTAGTTTTATTTGTGTATTTTATTTTTTTTTGGTTATATTTACTTTTGAATGGATTCCGTACATTACTGCCAGGCATCTTTTTGCTTTTGGTCTGTAGTTCTTTGAGTCTTAGTTCAGCTCCCTTGAAACCTGGACATAATCGGGTGTTGCAACAGAAAAATTACACCCAAGACTTTTTAGACATTGGAGGTTAATGTTAAACTTTGCTTGTAACTTACTAGGTAACATTTACCTAAATATTAGTGGTGTTTTTTATATTTTAAGTTTGCATGTGTCATTTTTTACCTTTTGTGGATTTGAAAAAATCCAAAACATGTTTGTGTGTTGCAAAGTTATTCCACCCTGAACAAATTAACCAGCCATTCATGGCGACGATGTGTGTGTGTGCATGCGTGCGTGTGTGTGTAAACTTCAGATTGGAACAATGAGGACAATGTCTGAAAACAGAACTATGAATCAGTTTACATGTTTGTCAATTCTGGCACAGCATACTATAAATCATTTGTATTCAGACCTGCTGTCACATCATGTGAAGGGTTGCTCATCAAACATGTCTGAGCTGAAATAAACACTCACCTATGCATTAAAATTCACCCAGTCTGTGCAAAATCAACAACAGTAAAAAGCAAGAATACTTAACATGTGTTTACACTGCTGAGAAACATACTCTCAACTCTTATCATAATAGTCAATTAAGCTTGACTATGGGAAGTCTGGCTGAAATTGAGACCCCTGCCAAAACTCAGAAAGCTGTGTCTAATGTCAAAGGACCTTAATTAGATGCCCCTCTGTGGATGAATGGGCACATTCAAATATCCAATTAGGAAGGGGTTTGATTCAGAGCTATGAATAAACTGAACCTTGTGCAGAGTGATGCTCAGTGGATGAACACCGCCTCCACAGATGCAATTGCAAAGCTTATTCACAGAGGTAACACTAATTACTAAGCAGAGTTGTCCTTTATAAAGTTGGGTTTGGATCCCCCCATGTGCAACTTATCCACATGCCCCCGGTTAGAAAGGGGTTGATGAGTGAGCTTTACGTTCAAACAGTATGTTGTTTAATCGGTTACTGCTGTGCCAATTAGCCTTGGATATATATACTAATCTTTCTCACTTAGCATATAGAACTGCATTTCAATTAAAGCTAGATTGCTACATTGCCTCGAAAAAGTGTTTATACCTCTTCAAATTTCCCATCTTGTCTCAAAACAACCACAAAACTTCAGTGTATTTGTAGCATTATGGGGCCTCACAAAGTAGCCTTTTTCAACACCTAAACATGCATTTTGCACAAATTTCTTCATGACAATAGACTGAACTGAAAAAACATTTTATTACATAGACTGTGCGCCAGAGTTATTCAAAACCATGAAGACATGACTCAGAAGCTATTATACAAAACTGCTGACTCAAATGTCATAGAAAAGATCAGTACATATCAAGAATTGGTTTTTAAAGTGATGATTTTTTCTTGCAGTTCAGAACTAAGTAAGCTTTTGAAATGAATGCATTCATGATGCCAATGTATCTGAAATAGGTCACCACATAAATCTTATCTAGCCTGATTTTGATTTGGAACTGTGTCTTCTTTAAAAACAATGGGGTTTGAAAATATAAGATAATCTGTCCTTACTGGCCACCAAGTCCCATTATGAGTCTACATATAAGAAAGAAAACCCTTATATTTTAACAAGAATATGATTTTTGCACCATAACTAACTCTCTTCTGAATTTCCAATGAGCGAAAACTTCTGACTGCGCCAAAGAAGCATCAATGCCGCGGAGTAACCTCTCTGGGCAAACACAAAAGGTGTTGGATCTGAGACTGAGAACTGACAGGACCAACCAGAGTTTCTCAGAACCCACGTTCACCTCACATCCTTCAGTGATTAATTCTCTCCTTGAATGGCCTGTTAGTTTAAGTTATAAGTGTCCAAAGTCAGGGGTGCTGTGATGGGTCAGGGTTACATTAAGAGGCCTTAGTCCTCGACACGGCCGTCTCAAGTTCGATTTCCGTCCTGGTGACCTTTGCCGCATGTCTTCCCTCTCTTTCTTCAACTACTTTCCTGTCTGACTACTTTCAAATTAAGGCCACTAGAGCCCAAAAAAAAAAAAACACTGTTAAAAAAACAGAAGTGTCCAAAGTCAGTTCTCCAAGGCAAGTGTTTGGCATGTTTGGAATGCTTCCCATACATTCTGCCAATGTATGGGTCATTAGCAAACTCCTGTAAAACTCAATGATATGATGATGAGGTTATTTAGCTGCTAAAACCAGCTAAATAAGCTTGTGGTTCAGATAGGATAGTTTTAAAACATGCTATGCACCACTCCTTGTGATTACTTATGCAAAGTATTCTAATTTTATACAGAAAAACATTGGTGGCTAAATTAAATTTAGATTGAAAAAGGCAAAAACAAAACTCAAATAAAAACACAGTTCTGCAGAAAACTGCAACGCAAATTTAAAAAGTGAAGAAGAAAACAAGGAGGATAACTGAAATCAGAAGGCAAAGAAGAAACAGGAAGAGAAAACAGAGGAAGAAGAGAGTCCCATCTGGCTTATGAATCAGAGATAAGGTGGATGAACGGCACAACAACCTTGGCTTATCTCTGAACAAACATGCTTCTCTTTCTGAAAGCCACAGGAACCGAGACACAAACAAAAAACCTAAAGTAAGAGCTTCTACGATCCACTGTGCGCACAATGAGTTTAGACTGTGTGGGTCTAATTATTTTGGCCTTGGTCCACGTCGTCCATCTGAAAGACTGAAAGGGGAACATTATGTGAGGATAATACCTGGGCTTCCATCAGCAAGGCTCTGTGTATTCAGCTTTCCGTTTAAGTCGTCTGTTCTCTGTGTGGCTTGAGGGCCAAGGAAGTGAGTCGGGGTGAGGGAAATGTAAACCAAGAAGTAATCAAATCTATTGAAGGAGCTGGCATAGTTGAGAACTGAATGAGTTCAGGCAACTCATTCAGAGATGCCTGAATGAGTTGTGTTCTTGGTGCTGGTTATGCCATGCTCCCATTGAGGTAAAGCTGAAATTGAATTCTGTATTTGCGAACTCTTTTTTTAAATTAAACTTTTAAAGCTGTAGAGTCCCCTGTCTTACAAGTGCTGAACAGAATAATGATGCTGACAAGCCTGTGAGAAGTCAGGGTAAAAGCAAAAACCCTTAAAACTTTTATAGCAAATATTGTGTACTACTGTATGGTGGCATAGCGTTACTACTTAGACATAAATGTCAATATGTGTTTCTGGAGATGCTCTGACATTTGTTGAATGTCTGTGATCACAACCCCATAATCATTTAAAACCTAGCCCAATATAGCTATCAGATAACGACAAAGTACAGAATACATTACTAACATGCAGTTCTAAAACAAACAATGTCATTGTTGGAGACTTTGCACATGTGGTAATGGATTTTCATCAATACCCCTTATGTCTCGTCTTGGAACAAATAAGAAAACAAGCTTAGCTCCACCAGATCACAAGTTTATGGCTTGTAGGGTTCCTATATATTTTCCAGTTCAACTTTTCTATTCCAATTCAAGTTTTATAGAGGGAAAAAAAACAACAACATACTATGTAACTGCTATGTTTAGGACCTCATCCATACAACCTGGTCTCAAAGAAGCAAGAGATGTTGCATTTACTTTTAACACTACACTGCAAATATTCTACTACAAGTCTTCTGTTTGGGAACTTTGCTAGTCACCATGCAGACCCATCTCCTTCATCTTCAAAAAAATTATAAGTTAATGGCCGACCTGAGCAGCCTGATAGATGAGGCCAAGCAGAGTATTCTGCCAGCTTCTAAATGATAATGACATCAAATGTAATGTAGGGAATATGTCGCCTTTATCAATTCCAGCGCATGCATGGCTGGCTATTCATCTGTGAAGGTTAAATATCACAGATGAACGAGAGACAATACCTCAGAACTGATAGCGGGCTTACTGTTGCTTGTCATTACCATGGAAACAATGTTTCCACACTACCTCCTGTGGTGTAGTATCCAGTACTTTCCCTCTCTCTCTTATTTTCTGTAGTTTCTCAAGGGCATATTCTGAGGATTGGCAGGATAAAAGATAAAAAGAAAAAAAAAACTAGTGTGGAGCTGGTGCACTTTGTCATGATTTATTCAACGGGAGAGTATTTCAGGTCAAAGGAAGTACATCCTCATGATATGCTCTACTTTCATGGGTGGTCTTTGCCATGGACTTGAATTAATTTAGAAGCCTTGACAGTGGATTATGGTGTACATATTTGCAGTACAGTGATAAGGTTTATCACCTTCCTATGTATTTTAAGTACCTTTATATATGTGCAATATGGGTTGGATGGTTGGATACATTTAGTCATCCTGGGGTTTTGACAATGGCAGCATGACAGTTACTGAAAGAACTGTAACAGCTAATGAGTTGAATATGCATTAAGCATATTGTATTAAAAAGCTAGAGCGACGTCTAAGGGTGCAATCACACCACTCAAGCTTAGTTTGCTTTCCCAAAAAAGTAAACTCTGGTCGCCCATTAATAATGATAATGGTGTAATAATGCAAGCACACCCTCTCAAGGATCAATAAACACATTTCTAAAGAAAATTGAACACTGGAAGTGCAAAACATTTTAAATATTTGAAATAAATAAACAAATCAAAAACAATAAAATGGATTATGGAGTCTCTGTAAACTAAGATGCTCTTCAAAATATAATCATTAGACTCAGACAAGGAAAACCAGGCACTACTTTAGGGTAGGACTTTTGTAAAAAAAAAAAAAAAAAAAAAAAGAAAAGAAAAGTGCAAACTCACAACTGTGTACTGGATGTCATAAGTTTGCAGTGTTTTTCGAAATGCTTGCATTTCAATGAAATTATAAGGAAGAATTTTTGTATTTTGGTTGTCGATTAAAATAAATTAATTATCGACTTCCAGTACAATGGACACAGCCCATTGGTTTTAGGTTGGGTTTTTTTTTCCGTGCTGGAAATCTGCAAGGGATGATTATGCTTTTGTTTCAGCATAATCATGTTTGTTGAATTGCAGTGTAGTTGCCGCTGCTTCATAACAAATGCAACATATCATGACACACAGGTTAAATGGTTCACCACAGCCATTCCGTTTGAATTCAAAGTGCTTCCAAGCTGCAGCTGTCATGTTCTGCTTTTAAACTAGGTTTTTGTGCTACACTCTGTGGTACGACACCATGAGCCTGGCAAGTGCCTGATGCAAGAGTTCACTTCTCGTTAAGGGCTTGACACACAGGGAGCAATAAACAACAGCAACATGACAAAGTCATAGCAACCGGGGGTAAAACCCAACACACAGGAAGCGATGTCGCTCCCTCTGCATTCATTTCCTGTCAGAGAAAACAATTACTAGGATTTAAGGTATTGCTGACAACAGTGGTTTTAGAAACTATTAAACCATGACTGTATTAGTGGCAATGGAAACCTTGTATTTCTTGGGACAATATCTGTATATTGCTGACATTAAATTTGCAACTGTTCTTAGAAATAATAATAATAGAAAACCAGATAATCAGGTATATCATAAATAAAATTATCATGACTGAGCCATAATGCACAACTTATACATTAAGTATATTTGTCACTGTGTTCATCATGACTCATCAAGCAGCAGTTAGTCATCATGACAAAGCATTGTGGTGTTGTGTGTTACATTGCGTATATGACCCAACAAATCATGCTTGTTAAGGAAGAGATAAAAATCTTAACTGTGGAGAGTTGGGAGAACAGTTTTATCCACAGCCTAGAATCAATGCCTTAAGAGAAAAAAGCTCTATTTCATCATAAGATCATGCTGAATCATGGTCTCTCTACCATCCAAAATCAGATACCATCATAAATCTTTTCCAGTTTCTGATGATGAAATACAAGCCCTGAGAGTTTGCCGGCTCACAGTGTGTCAAAATCTGACCTCTGCCAAATAAATAAAGCACTGCATTTTTTTACAAAAAGAATGTATCGAGGGCAGAGAAAGTGATACTTTGAGCACCTTCACACACACTGGGAGATGACTGGCAATAATCCTTCTGCATGATGGTAGTTCATTGTCTTCAAGGTTGTTTCCATGAAAAAATTAGACGATTTAATTTTCTTTTACAGGATCACAAATCGAGGAAATAAGTTGACATGAATAAATAAGGAATGGTGCAAGTGGAGGTAACAAGACAAAAGTTGTGGCCTTGATAAATGGCCTTTTTACTAGGGCTGACTACTGAAACTACTTTCCACTAATTGCATGCTGGGAAATAGCAGTATTCCTGTTAAGTTACAAAGAAGCAGAAATTTGAATAATGAGAGAGAAATTCAGGCAGAGACAAATCAAATGTTTTCTTCAGCTGAAAAGCAGAAAGAGAATGAAGAATACATAAAGATAATAATAAAAAAATGATTTGAGGGAAAGACCTTGGTAGCCCAGCAGGATACGAGATGCCAACAACGGTCTCATATGCTAGGATTGCACATCAGAAGCTGGAAAAGGTTACAGAAAGGGCACTACTTCTGTTTGACTGACTCAACAATCATCCTCTAACATGATTCCTGGACAGCTGCTCCTTTAAAAACGCTCTGGATGGTCTTGTTACAGAGAAGACCACCATTTTAGTCTCACATGTTTCTACAAAGGATTGGAAATTCATGCCAAGTATGAAATAGCACATTACAGTACTTTATTGTGATATAAGGAAGCTATAGGGGGGATTGGGAAAAATAAAGTAGTAAAATGAACAGTTTGAGGCAATATTAATAGATTTCCTGCTCGTTGGAAGGTATTGACTTTTTTTCTTTTTTTCATTTGTCCTTGCAACTTGACAAAAATAGCTCATTAGTTCACAGTGAAATGCCATGGAACTCATTTCATGTAATGTGGCTGCATTTTTTTCCGACTTTTTTTTAAATCCTATTGCATATATCATAACTTTATTTTATACTCAATCGTATGGCTCACAATAATAACAACAATAATAAGTTGAAATTATGCAAAAACGTATGTACGTTATAGTTGCAAGCCAAGCAGCAATTGTTCAAGTCTTACTTTTAGTTAATTGACCATGTGCAGTAGTATACATTCTAAAAATATGCTTTATACCAATCCTTGTGACACCCCTATGTGTAGCTCACCAAGTAGTGAAATTGCATCACTGGAACATACACAGTGTGAGCAGAACATCAAGGAATTTTTCTATGGATATGTTTTTTTTTCCTTTTGTTTGTTTGTACATCTATAACTTAGAAGTTACAGTATATCTAAACTCAAAACACCAAAGGCTGTTGCCGACTTATTTGTAAGTTGAACTTAACCCAAACATCTATTTTAAAATCACGCAAATAACACTGACGTGTTCCTCGTCTTTATCTGCATGTTCTACAGCAAACTTTCTACATAATTAACGTCACATGAACAAAGATCTAACACAGCGATGAGAAAAAGTTATCTTCATCTGTTTATGCTAGGATGGCATGCGCTAAAGGCTTTATGTATTATTCATTATGAATTTGCAAAATAAATAAATGGAGCATGGGAATCATGCATACATTGTCTGTAATATGAGCCCTTATTAATCTTTTTCAGTGTTAACCCTCTCCAGGCAGATGTTGCAGATTTGCAGATTTGCTTGATGATTTTTTTTGATAATTTTGACTATTTTGAAAAAAAGTCTGAATTGTATATTACTACCCCATATGATCATTTTCTCCAAATATCAGATTTTTCCTGCAACTAGAACTTAATTTGAGCCTGAGAGGGTTAAAGTCTAATTTGGTTCTATGTAAATTATCTGTTTTATGAATATACTAATGAAAACCTATCTGATTTGTTTACCAACAAGGCAAACAACATTAATGCATCAGTTTTTTAAAGTCAGGTTAGAGGAGTTGAGGTTAAAATAACCTCTTTTGATTTTATATGTTGCAGCTCAAACAATCTGGTCAGAATGTTGCATGAGCACCTATACCTCAAAGACTTTTAAAGAAGCTCACCTCTCATCGAGAATTCAGACAAATTCCTACATCTGCACATTTCACTGTATTATTGTCTGGTCTGGCTGCTGTGCCATTCTGATCACAATGCTCTTCACAGAAGAGTGAAAACCACAAAATAGGAAACCACAAAATGAACATAAAATGCCCCCCATCTGTAGCATCTGACCTGAACCACATTCATTATTCTGCGTACCATCTGCATATTATATTATTGCTCTAGGTATTTCATTCTTTTCTTGAACGTCTAATGTCCTGGTGATAGTCATTAAATTGGTTCTGCAAAATAACAAAGGAGTTACTTCTAATCTCATATAACCATATGGTTGTAAGCTTAAGAGAAAACCAAAGTGTGACCTAATGTGGGTGAATCATACCTGATCAAAAGGCATTTAGACATATTATATTCCCAAAAAAACAATGACAAGAATATCTGAGAAATATGCAAACACCACTGTTTTGTACTTAATGGAACACTTTCCTAGTTTTTAACATTCAATTCCACAGCTACCTTGCGCAACAGGATTTGCTGAAACACCTTCCCACTTCTAAAATCCGGTTATACCAAGGCTGCCCAGCAGCACACAATCCAAACTGTGTGGGCTACAGCTTATTTCCTAAGAGATCTTTCTAAAGCCTGTGAAAAGTTCTTGGAAAAAAAAACTTGACAGGTGGTATTTCAGCATCATAAGGATGCCTGTCAGGCTTTACAAGCAGTTCTGTAGAACAATATGCAAAACGTAGTACACCGTCTATACTGCAGCATGATTGTCAAATTATTACAGAAAGACAATGCTCACTCTTTGTAGCATAACCTAGTCCCCAACACACACACAAAACTATCACAAGCTGCATTACTTGTATCCTAGGCAGTCTCTGGTAAAATAAAAATGAAAGTGTACAATCAGGAATAAGATTGTTAAATCGTTTACATATGAAAAGCCTATTTTGGGATGTTAGACATGAGTAGGTTACCAATGAGATGTTTAAATCCAGTTCTCTTGCAATGCTGGTACATTCCACAAAACCAACGTAAACAGACCAAATCGACCCTAGGAAGGAAAATCCACCTACTCTCTCTCTCCCTCTAAACTTTAGATTTCTCAACATCATTGGCCAACAGCACTGCAAGTCATTTAGCTCTAAATGAAATCCCACTTGCTCTCTGCATCATGATTAGTTCAGCCAGCAGGTGGCTGCAGCTTGGAAATGACGTGGTGTCCCAGAGTTGCCCATCGATCCCCCGCTTGGATCACTTCATTTCAGGTCAGACCGTGAAACATTTGCCCTGGTTGCATTTGTCCATGTCTGTTGTTGAAGTAATGGTCTATGAAGAATTGGTATTGACTTGCTGCGGGATGAAACCTGCCAAGTTCCCTGGACGTATGACGTGAGCAGAAAAAAATGCGAAGTCTAGGCTGGCCCTGCACTCAGTCAAACATTTACAGGTATGCTAGACTTTTTTTAAAAAGTTGTGACTACATTGTCAAAGTATTCATACCACTTAGATGTCTTAGATGTCAGAGAAACATTCTTAAGATAAGTTTATTGAGCTTTTATATGATCGAACAACATAATGTAGTGCATATCTATGAGACGGAAGGAAAATGATGCATGGCTTGGCTTTTTTTTTTTATAGTAGAAAATCAGGAAAGTTTGATTATGTCTAATTCAATGCTTTTCTTCCTTGAAGAAAATAATTCCCACATGTTTATACTGATTGTAACCATAGAGATGAGTTCAGAGTGATGAGTATTGCTTATTTTCCTCCGTACTTGGTGTAAAGCATCAAGTTTATGCTATAACTTTTTCCTGATGTCTGCTCTTTCTCTTGGTCTTCATAATGCTGTTTGCTCACTAACTTTATTTGCTGAACATCTGAAGAATTACTCTCTGAAGGTCATTGGTTGTTTAAACTTTCAATGGGTCAAATACCATGCCACACTTTTCAGATTTGCTTCCACTTCACCAATATGTATTTTTGTCTTCATATTATATAAAATACCAAGGCGATAAAGATAATGTATATTTTGAAAGTTACTGTACTTAATGAGGTATATGACACTGCTAGGGTGAATTTTTATGTTAATTTTTAGCAAATATATAGAACTAGCTGAGTCACCGACAATGAATCTCATGATATTTTTAGTTGATCCCCGCTTTCATGCTTGAGTGCAAGCTCACAATAAAGAGCTAACACAGAAGTCTGATTTCCATTTTGCAATGCGATGCAAATTTCCTGTTGGTAAGTACCTTTACATCTTTGAATCAAAATGGTGCTGACTGAGACTTTCAGAGAGCATGCAAAAATGCCTCAATGATAAGCATTTTCATTGTACTGCACTGTCACTGATTTATTTGTCGTTTCTCATATTTAGACCTTTGCATTCCCTTGTTGCTCTATGCCACATATGTACTATGTGGCCCTGTCGTGGTAAAGGGACCTAGGAGGGTAACAGAGTGATTTATTGTAAGAAATAGCCCCACTGTACAGAATAACAGACTAACCTGTGGTGGAGGGAGACCTCCCGCTCCGGGTGGACAGTCGGGTAACATAATCGTCCGTTTAGGAGTGCTGCATTGGCAGGAAGGCGAAGGGTTAGCCATGCTCCAGTTCCCGTTGAGGAAGATGTCTTTGATTGACTGATCCACAGATGGAATGGTCCAATCAGAGTAAGTTGGCGAACACGGTAAACCTCTGTAAGGCAATGGTAAGAGACTATTAATGTGGATTCCTTTCACAGCCACAGACCCCTACAAGTGAGATTTGTGTAAGTAAAGTTTCTTATGTCTTAAAACGTTAATATTATCAGTATTTTAGGTATTTTACAACTGTCAGACACAGATTTTTTGTTAGACTAATTTATGATAGTTAGTTGAAAAATACTTACGGTATCGGATCTCCATGCATACAACGTGTCCCAAAACCAGGGTTGTTCAATAAAGTTTCTGTCACCTTCGACACCTCCAAATTTTCAGACATGTCATTGCTGTGCATATTAGAAATGGGTACAAAATTAAAATACATTTTCAACAGACAATGTTTTCCACAGTCAGTCTACAAAGTCAAATGCAAAAGCCTCACAGTTCTGTCATTTAAAGTCTGAAAAGAATTTTATAAATTAAACAAATATATGAAACAAAAATAATACAAAATACATGTTTTCTATTTTTAGATTAAACAATATTTTAAATTTATACTTTTGACAATACAGTAAAAACTAACATGTCCAAACCAGATATTATTAAGCACCATTCCCTGGCACAATATGAAATATGTATTGATAATGACCTGCCACACTGAACAGTAAAGCACCACTGTAAGTTTATTTGTGAAACTGAAGATTATAGATTTCTACTTACTCACCAGACAAGTGTGTTTTTCCTAAAGAATGAAGCTTCACTTGTTTATACTGATTGTTTTTTTAAATGTATAAAGACATTTTCTAATGTTGGACAGGGAGATGATTGCAACTATTGCGCCGTAAGCCCAAAAATAATTGAAAAAGAAAAATTCTGATGGAATTGGCTCCAGTCTCAATGGGGCTTTTTAAACAGAATTAGGAAGGTAAAAAAAATTTGTGTCAATGGCACTGTATTAATCAAGCTTTTAGCTATAATATAAAATACTGTATTGAAAGCAGACCTTTACTGTGTTTCTGGTAACAAATGATTTAGAATATACTTTGAAAATTGAGTGGTTTTCCAATTTAAAAAGAACACAGAAGTTTATACAACTTTACAACATCTAATATTGTGTGCTTAGAAATCCTAAAAATATGGAAAATTAAAAATGTGATGGTGAGGCATTGCATAGTCTTGGTAACAGTGCTGCATGGTACTAGGGAATGGCCTAAAGCTTTTAGAGCTTGTGTCTGGTTTCTCTCAAATAATTCCATAAAGTCCAGCTAATTGTAATCCTACAATAATCCTCCTCGGAGCCGCAGTCTTCTGCCAAGCATCCGCCTCACAGACAACCCCTGAACTACTCTGTTCAACGCTCCTAAAAACGGTTGTAAATGGCTTAATGGAAAGTCAATGTTGCAATGACATGCTAAAGGTGGAGTATTGGAAAGAGCAGGAGCTTCTTAATGTAACAGAGGCCCAATTTCATGACATTAAATTCCAAAGTCAAATTTCATTTAAGTCATGTTTGATATGTACCACATTTTAGAACAACTGAAGGCAACACAATTTCTTGATTGTGCCATAAAATGGCACTATATACCTGGAAAATACATAATACCACCCCTTTAAGAAAATAAGATGTGATCTAAGGTGAATAAGATGTTCCCAGGCCATTATTTGACATTCTGCTCATATTGGCTTAGTTCCTCCTTCTGTGAGTCATTAATTAGTTCCACCATTTCCGTGTATATGCCCAAGTCTTCATTTTGGAGCTATCCAGTAGTTTTATTATCTTAAATAACACAGTAACCCAGCCATTGTTAATTACAAAACAGATGGCTGCACATAATCTTTTTTTTTCTTTTACAAGCAGACTACTTCCACTTGCTGGTGGCCAGGAAACGGCCGTATGACCTTCACAGAGACGCCCCTAAATGAGACAATGAACACTATATTAATCCAAATGGTTGGCTGAGCTGTGACCACTGCTGGCCGAGGGCCATCAGCGCGGTCTTTATGAAGTACCGCTTTAAATCCCAAAGTACCATGAAAGTATAGGGCAGCGGGTGCAACTAGCATGGAGAATGGGAAGAATATTTGAGGGAGACTTGGGCAAGAAACAAACCTATAATTGTCAGATACTAATGACAGCATGATTAGAGTTTATACCGGTTCTGTTCAGGGATTCATGTTAGCTCATATGTGCAATTACAATAAGCTGGACTATGTAAAACGTCTATCACTTTCAAGCATTAAGTGAAATTTTACTTATCGTTTTATGACATAACAGATGTTAAAGCATCTTTTATATTTTCATTGAACAATAAATTCTGAAATTGTCGCCGTAAATCTGACTATTTTTATTACATTTTCGGGTGTGCATAAAAGAGAAATAAATAGCTGCTAATTTATCTTGTAAAAGGGTAAAGGGGAATTTTGGTTGGTCTTATTTGCACACAGAACCCTTTGGCATAACAGGATTTTGTATGACATTCAGTGATTCAAGGAGACAACTTCATAAAATTGGGCATTTATTAAAATAAATCATTTTGTTGTAAAAACGGTTTATTTTTTAATTCAATGAAAAGTTGCAAAAATTAGCATTTTAGTATTTTTTAATTATGAAGAAAGAAAGTTGGAAATATCTAAAGTCAATATTCGCATCTCAAAAATATACAAACAAAATTATCAGCAATGACCCTCGAAGTTTGTAACTGAACTACTTTCTCTACATATCCAACAAACAGGAATATTTGGGAACATGCATTTGCATTAGTATTTATTTTATGCATGATAATATAGTGAGTTTTCTTTTTAAAGCTTTTGCAGAGGTACACTTTGCTGCACTGTTTATACAGTTAGTCAGAGCAAAACTTTGTCAGCAGTTATGCTTGTGATGTAGAAAGTCAGCCAATAGCGGAACAATGTCCAGGCGGATGACCTTAGCAATACAAAATCTGCTGCCAATTCACATCTTTTTGCTTTGATTTTCTGCCTTTAATGTTAAATATTGCTACACTTGTTGCGCTTTTGTATCCCTATGAAAATACTGAAACATTACTGTAAGAGGCATGTTATGATAGTTAAAATCATTTGCCTGAAATTAATTTCTGGTAAAAAATCTAATGGCTTTTGTGTTATTAGGGTTATAGACAAATTGTTTTGACTGTTACTTTATTTAGTAAATTCCTCATAAGTGCTTCAGTATTGTGCTTCAGGAAGTGGTAAAGGTTCTTATTCACAATTGTGTTGCAATCAGCACATAGAGTGTAATAATTAGCTTCAAGGGGATTAGACAAGATTAACAATAACAATATTTTCAAGAAAATGTTGGTATTCCTTAATGGAAATATTATCCAAAATAATCTATAATCAGTAGAAATAATTTATCCAAGCAAGACTTGTTTAAGTACTGCAGTTTCCTGGCAGGACCCCTTTTAGGGCATCGTTTTTGTTTTTTCATAAATGGAAAGGTGTCGCAGGTTATAAACTGTGTTGTAATGAATCAATGTTCACCATAGAATAATGCAATTCAGGATTATATTTTGATCAAGAGGTGGTCAAATGCAGTTGAGACATCTTAAAACTGTGCAATCTGGATTAATGCATAAACCAGTTTTAGGTTTCAGTTTGTGATAACCAAACTGTTTACCTTCATGGTGTATCTCTTTGATCATGAGGCCACAAAATATGATCCAATCACTATGTAAAATGGAATTTGCTATAAACTCACACTGTTAAAAGTTATTTTCAGTAGGAATAAAATTGTGGCTGGAAAAAATGAGATCGTTAATACCTCCAATAAAATTTCTTGGTGAATTTGAAGGAAATAACTTCGGTGTATGGGGGGAAAAAATCCAATGATATTCTATTAGATGTTGTTACCTATAAAATGTGGTTTGGGGAAGTCTGTACATCCATGGCTGCAGCTCCAGACTTGGATATTCTCTGAATGGTGGAACGATGAGGGAGAAGATCAGAGATAGGCACACGAAGAAAGCAGGCAAGACCACCTAGGGGGACAGTGACAAATTTCAAGTCAAAGCACCTCATTAAACTGTCTTTACGCTGCACCATCTGAAACCCTTTTGAATTATAATGAGAAAGCCAGAGAAATCCAATATGAAGATGACCATATACAAACGGCGTAAAATCAATCCAAAATTTTTAAAATCAGCATTAAAGATTAAAAGCACACAGTGCAGTACAAAAGCAACAACCTCAATTAACTATTTTCATTTTTATAACTAGTAATAAAGCAAAAATGTGTTTTATTGGCTTTTATGAAATAGAACAAAACAAAGTAGTGCATAAGAGTGTGGTGAAGGTAAAAGTAATGCATAGTTTTCAACATTTTCCACAAATACAAACCTGAAAAGTGTGGTGTGAATTTAGCAGCCATTACTCTGATACTCTTAAATAAGGAGTTCGACCAGTTGCACTTCCGAGTAAGTAAATGGAGTCAATCTCTGATTTAATCTCAGTATACATGGGTCATAAAAAAACTCAATAAAATACATGTTGTAATGTAATACATTTTGAAAAAGGTGTTGGGATGTGAATACTTTTTCATCATTAACAGCTATTCATGGTGAAGTATAGCAAATACTTTATACGTTCTATTTTAATGTAAACAAGTTGTATTGGTTTTACGGTCCCATTTCAACTGTTACAGTAAAGGGTAAACATATATTTGTCCTCTTTCTAAAAGAAAAAGACTTATCCAAATATGGAAATAGATCAATATTTACAGTTTCACAGCTCCTAATCAACAACATGCCATTAGTTTCTCCGCTTTCTGGTTGTTTTGTATAGCAAAATCCAAAAGAGGCTCATCTAATTAACAATAATCCAGGACCAGTACAACAAAGCTTACCCATTAATATGCTCCCTGCCAACTTGTTTGGGCCCCTCTGCATGCTTTATGAGTTTGATTAAACACTTGCAACACACCCGTCGTCATCTGGCCACTCAGATATAATTAGATTCTCGCCTTTCTTTCGTCTCTTGTTATTTAACACACATACATACACGCGCACACCCACGCAAACAGAAAACACTCTTGCCTAACCTCGTCTTCACATCCGATCCTCTTCGTGTAATTCTCTTTTCATTACATTGTTACAGCTGACAAAGGGGTTATAGAAAAAAGAGCTACATATCTCTGATATTTAATCATTTGTAGGTCGGGTCATATTTAAAAGGGGGGGTCCTGCATCCAACTGATTAATTGCAGAGCATGGAAATTCACCCAGCCAATTCACAGAGCTGCAATTGAAAACGTTAAATTTAAATGAAAATGTGCACAGAGGAAAACTGAAAAGCAGAAATTGGACTGAAAAGCCTAATGGCAGACCATCAAAAAAAAAAAAAAAAAAAATAAGTTTTTCGCTTTTTCTCAGCAATAAACACAGGCGACAGCTGGTGTGTCTGACATTGAGAGAACCTGCTTATAAACAAGGAGTAGCGCTCACACATGCTACACAAAGCCCTAAACCAATGACGAAGTTTATTGCACCCCAAGTTTAGCGGAGATTCTGGGAAGAGGTTGATGTCATATACAAACTGGGTTAGGGTTAATATTTGTTTTCGCTAACAGGTCAGATACCAGTGGTGCCTATCACTGGTAGTCTGATTGTCATACTACCAGATATTCTGAGGCTTATTTGAGTTGGCTACTCACAACTCAATTAAGCCTCAAAAACACCAACTAAAGTTTGTATTATTTCTACAGCTATATTTGCACAGTTGGTCTTGATGCTCAATTCCAATCTTTTTTAAATCCTTTTTTTATTTTTATTTTTTGCATGTTCATTCATACCACTAATTAAATACGACCACAGTAAGACTTCTGTGTGAACATTTTACGACCCAAAGCAACATGCATGAGCAAACAAAAAACATAGATGTCACAAAGCAGTGAGCATACACACAAAAAACACAAGGCGTCCATTATTACTTCCTAATAATGGATGCCACCGTTAATGGATCAATTTTAGAGTTTTTGAGCAATGGCAGCCGATAGGATTGTCACAAGATCATACGAAAGCTAAGAAATAGAAAGCACAACTAAAAACAATGGCCTTTTGTGGAGCATTGACTCCAACTTCTGAAGAGAAATTTGTTTGGCTACATTGTGGTGGGACTGTGTTGCGATTCACTTCCCTGACAATTTTTGTCATCGCTTTAGAATTTTCATAATTGTAATTTTTAACCATTGTTTAAAATTATTCTGCTTTTCTAATGTCAATGATGTAACAGTCACATGACAATTCAGACTGAAGATGCTGTGAAAACTACTGGATATTTAGTACCACATATGGAAGAGGTACAAAGTTTTTTGGGAATAAAATTTTTTGTGCTGCGTAAATATAACACATCACCATTTAAACAGCAAAATAAGTTAAGATTCAACATGTATGGTCAATACAGTTGAAAGAAAAACCCTGAAATTTTGAAAAAGGGAAGAAAAGAATGTTATTGTAAAACCAAAAAAGTAAAAGGTGATACATATTTGAAAGCTTTTGTAAAGAATTTCACTCCACAGCTTGGTTTCTACAAAAAGCACCTATGGACTTCTCAAAGCAGCTGCCTGGTACGATGAAAATTGAAATAATTACTGAACACAAAGCAGAAGACGGCCATTAGAGAAAGAAATGTTCTCTTTTTCCCCCTTTCAGGTAGCCCTTTCAGTTCATGCAGTAATTACAAAAATCTTCAGTGACCAAGAGCGGTCAAATTAAAGACAAAGAACGAAAAAACCTTTCTGCTAGCTTTTTTTCTAAAATGAATTTGAATGAAAAGGCTGAAATTTCTACACTGTGCTGTGCAGTACTAGCTGCACCAATTTCCAAAGAAAAACAATGGCACCTCACATAATAAAACTGTTTTAAAATCTACATCTCCTGAACCACCCTTTTGAATTCTGTCCTGTTGAAAGTAATTTCCCTTAAAAAGTGATCAGGAATAAAATATTCTGTTTGATTAAACATGGATTTTTAACTTGTCCTGGCACCAGTTGGAGCAAAATTTTTGTGAAGAAAAGGATTTTCTTTCTAAAATATTTCTTAACCTTAGTAGAATCTCCAGTAAAAGAAATTAAATAGATGAACATTTCAAATAAAATATTTTGAAAAAGGGGAATTTAACTCAAAACCAGTCAAATAAGACTGGAAAAATATGCCTACTTCCAAATCAATAGTTTCAGAGTAAGAGGTCTTGTCTCAGCACTGCGTATTCAAACTTTTAAACTCATCTACCACGTTATAACTATTAGACAACTCTTTGCATTTCATTCATCAAAAATGCCATCTCCAACTTCTTCCCCTTTAAATAACCTCCTGTGTTGGAGATTCTTTGAGATTTCCATAAAAGCTTGCAATCAAAGAGTTCACCTCGCTGTCGAAACACATCAGCTAGCAATGAAAGCTGTTGACACAACAGAGCAATAGAAAGACCTTTAGCTAAATGAGAAATAGATGTGGCCTTGTACATACACATCCGCACACATACCAAACCATCCTCCTATGCGTACCCTCTATAGAGGGACGTCCGGGACTGACAGTGACTAATGGGGATTGGTACCGCAGCAAATTACAAGAAGAGCCTATCAAAGGTGAAGCACTTGTTCTTTCTGTTCTGCATCTCCAACAAAGGGGAGGATGTTCTTTGCTGCTCTGTTTCAGTCCTGATTATTTTACCATAATGGGAGGGATCATAACTGATAGCATTACTACATATATACAAGCACAATGTTGTGAATAATGAGTATAGAGGAATGGCAAAGGCAATTTAAGTCTCAAAGATGGGGGAAAAAAAATAAAAAATTCATTGCCTAGAAAATTCCTACTTACTGAAATTGGTTTCGACTTGCTGAAATTATGTCTCTTTATTAGTCTTGACTTTTGAAATTATGTTTACAAAGAAGAAAATAATACAGACATTCACTTAATGAGCTAACAGAAGCCTGTCATCTGTTTAATTGTTCAATTTTAATACGTGCCTAATCAAAACACTTGATTGATGAAAACAAATCGGAAGCGTCACACTGGATGTCTTCCTTTTTTTTTTTTTTTTCAGTGGTCAGGTGAAAGATATAATACAACTGAAGCACCTTTCATCTCTGGAAATGTGTTTTTCCGTCTCTTTTCTGGCTGTACAAAATGTGTTGTCCTTTCAAAGGGCAAACGGAATGTTGAAAAATTTGCACCGGGTTATATTGAGACTAAGAATGTGTCTGAATAACACAGAAGACCTTCTCCACGGTTAGCCCTCACTTTTGTCTCTCGAGTGTCTTCTTGTACGACACATGCCTCGGGGATATGAAGATGATTATTGCAAATGCGCCGCACTGACACGACGTTACATAATTTTGAGGCGCCGCTGTTCATTCTTCAACACTTTATGCATTGCTTTCAGTGTGAATTTCTTTTTGAACAACTTAAATTTCCACAACTATTGACTACATCAAGACTGATGCGTTCCCTCCAGAGTTTAAATTAACGCACTCGATCATACGTGTCACTAACTGATTTTGGAAAGCCAACATGCATTTCACACAATCCTACCTTGATCCTCCCGTGCAACTGCGTGAGGGTAACCCTTCAATTCATCAATATGACAAACAGAGGCCATTACCTGTGCAATGAGTCCCTTGCGGCTCCTTCGGGCGTGGTGAAAGCGCTTGATGAAGAGAGCCAGAAACTGTGTTCTGATCAGTTTCCAACCGGTGATGACCAAGGATCCTCTTCCATTCAGGCTGGCACTTTTCTTATAGTCTGCCATTAAGTTAACTGTTATTAATATCATATATATGCATATATATATGAAAATGGTCAGCTTGACTCAATCAATTATCAGCATGACAGGTTATTTTTTACCAAATAAAATTAAATTATAGCAAATAAAAACTGTCATTATTTTTGCTTAGTGTGGAAAAAAAAGTACATACCTTCAACTTTATTTAAAAATTTTTCTTTAGCTTCTGAAATAAAACAAAAAAACGTCAACCTTTATCAAGGAACTACAGTAACTACAGTATTTTCACACTGTATTGAGGAGTATCTCAATAAACTAAGATATTATAAACTTATATTTTACTTTATTTCTGAAAATAAAACACATTCTTGCAAACAGAGAAATATCTTTCAAATGATGATTGCTGTTGATTATGACATCCTACAAATAAAAATATAAATTTCAATTTGTCAGAAGATTTGATTATTATACAAGACAAATCCACATTTGTTCATTCAACAGAAAATGAAATGAACAAATTCTACATTCGACAGAAATGTATTTCTGTAGAATGACTTCAGAGTTGTCCAGAAGACAGTCACAGATATCCGCCCTATCCTAGGAAAGAAACCTATAAAAGATTTTTCCAAGACAAGCTGGCTTTTCAGAGAGTGCTATGTTTAAGCATAGTCATGGAAAGAGGAGTGGAAGGTGGAAAAAAGTTTCAGAAGCAACAGGGATAATTACAGCTCTGAGAAAAATATGGAGAAGAATACTGTTAAGAGTTTGCTTGAACAAGATTCACAAGGCTTAGACTGCATCTGGAGTCTGAGCTTTAAAAGCCATAATGCAAAAGCGTAATCAAGATGTGGGTTAAAATTGTAAGTTCTGAGGTATCTAATCTGGGGTAAGGAAAAAAAAAAAAAAAGAACTGGTCTGGACTGCTGCTCAGTGGTTTAAAGTAATTAATGCAAAACCTGCTACATCCATGACAGCACACATTATCTTGTATATAGTCAGCATAGTATTTTTTATTGACACAATGTAATATTTAAGGTGTGTGATTATGTATATTCACAATTATATCATTCATAAAAAAAGAAGAAAGTAAATTTGAAAGAACATGCCTCTCATCCCGTTGTGCTCTGATTTGGAGCGGACGCTGGCAACGCTGTTCCTTTTACATTCGCGGGAGCTTCTTTTCCAGTCTCTAACCAATGGCTCCTTTGCTACTGTGGGAATACAAATAAGATATGTTGTTTTGGCCTGACCCAATTTAAGGATATAAATAACAATAAGAATAGCTCCCTGTCTCGCAAGATGCCACATTATGCCATGTAAAAGCACAAACTCAGGAGTTTTTAAGGGACAGGCACTTCTGATAACCTGGAAGGAAAAGTTTCTAAGAAACGGATGAAAAGAAAAAAAAAAAAAAAACAGGTAGAAGGAAAAAAAAAAAAAATCAATGAACTCAATCAATCACAAAGTGAATAGTAGCTTATTGGTTAATAATAATAAAAGCAGCACAAATAAATCCCTTTTATTCATTTGTGCTGCTTAGTTGTACAACAAATAGTTGTACTTAGCACTTTTCCGGTTTTGTATTTGCCATCAGTTTGACTTACCCCTCATCCCAAATGACAGTAATCATTCCCAATTGTGACGTTAGCAAGTGCAAGTTATGTTATGCACTTGTTTTACTTATTTATTTTTTATTTTTTTGTAAGGCCCTCTCTCAGATTTAACTGCACTGTTTGTGCTCAAAATGAAAAGAAAGTAGACTTGGGGGACAGTGCGTCCAGGCCAAGTTGACCTGCGGGTCAACTAATCAAGAATGAACAGCACAACAAAGTGGAATTAGTCGTGCTTTATGCAGGTTCTTGCATCCTGACACTAAGACGTCTTGATTAAACCTGCTACATCAGCCACACATATCTGCAGTTGCTTTCAGAAAAACTAGGGCCACGTCTCAGGAGAGTTTTAGATATTCTTCTCCTCACAAGAATCTCTGGTTGGAGTTAATTCTGCAGTGAGCAGGTTCTCAGACTGGTCATCGATATGCTTACAGTAACTCAGGTCAGGCATGTACAGCAGAGGCATCTGTGGACTGATGAGAGGGTTAGGGTTGTGCCGAAACACCAACTGGCACAGAGCACATGGTCTTTTGTATTATAAGACTCAGCATGAGTGGTTAAAATGTGTTTCAAAAACCTTTGGTTTTTAGCACCAACTTTCAACCAAACTGTTCCTTTTAAACTCTGCTTTTCTTAACAAGACCAGTGTTATGTGAGTGACCAATGTATCACTCACATAACAATTACCACATGTTTTGCAAACTCACATGGCATTTCTGCATCCACACCGGTTTCTTCTGCCACTTTCAGAAATATCTGTAAAATAAACAAAATTGAAACATTTTTCACTACATTTAGGTTTAGTATTTACAAGACACTTCATATCAAGTGCACAATTATGATGAATTTCTGCGGATAACTCTAAAGCACAAGAACAACTTGCAGGTTTCTTCATTTTACAGTATTTATGAACTTGAGAGTTCCACACAGACCTGTCATAAAGTCTCTGTCAAACTGCTCTGTTTCATACATCTGGTGGGATGAAGTTCATTTGAACACATACCATTTCCGTAATGATACCCCTGTTTTCTGTATTTACTTATGCAGCTCATTTCCTCCCAGAGGTAAACAGTCACGTCATTTCTTACCATATTTTATTTCAAATAATACAGTGTACGTTAGATGCCCAAAGGGTATCCTCTTGTGAACATTGTTTTGACAAAAACGCGCAATTCTTCTAAACAGACCGTTTCACATGGCCAATTTCTTCATTTAACACTATAGTAAATTTCCCAATCCAAGCTTGTCAACAGTTGACTTCTTTTTTTTTTAACCAACTTCCACAGGTTCTATATGTTCATGTTCAATTATTAATAACCAAGTATTCACAGCAGCATATTCAGGCAGAAATGGATGAAGGGGGAAAAAAAAATTCTTGTCATGGTTGAGTTTCAGTACATTTAAAAAGTAATTATTCATATTGCCTTCCAGCCATGAGTGTCTCTGGTGTGTCTAAGGTACATGAAGAGTCATACACGTTTATGATCAAACAGTATGTCTGTCTAGTTCACCTCCAAAAAGAGTCATCCTTATGGGAAACTAAGACTTCATATATAAGTGAGAAAAGAATCTGTAATATCATACATGAACCATCAAAATCACAGAATAGTTTCAGTTATAGTAAAATAAAAACAAATCAGTAGAAAACATATTCTAAAGTAAATGACTTTTTTGAGAAAATTATTGTTTACTCTGTTATCATATGATGGGGTTGCATCTTAAAAGGTGACTAAGAGAAACAAAGTCAGGAAAAGAAAAGGAACAAACCTAGAAAAAGACCTCACATCAAAAAAACCAACATAAAGATTGAGTATAGAGTATTGTGCACATTTAATTTAAAAAAAAAAAAACTATAAATAAATGTATTCTTAATCAGTCGCATGACCTCACCCTGAACCTTTTTCATAAATACTGAATTTGACAAGTTTAAAAAAAAAAAATGAACAAAAATAATAATAAAAAAAAAATCTTTTTTGATGCCCAAAAATATTATCTTTGGGCATCAATAAAAAAAAGGGTGAACATTTACTGTAATAGGTCAAGTTTTGACATATTTTTTGGATCTTTATCTCGCTGAAGAACTCAATGACAACACATTTGCTGAGTGATAGAAGCCACTAAATGCTGTTTTATTTGTCCTGGTGTTTAAGACAGTCTTTGCTTAAGGAAAATGCCCACAACATCACAGATCCTCCTTCGTACTTAGCAGTGAGGTTATGAGGGGATTTTCCACATATTTATCCCTTGTTTGCACACCGAACCAGGAGAGCTTGGTGCCGAAAAGCTTTATTTCGGTTCCACATAAAAGGCCCAGAAGAATTTAGTAAAGTCCACATTTCTTTTTTGGCGGTCAGGCTGAAAAGTATTCTTTGAGGAATGACGGTCAAATAAACAGCTAGCATGTAAATAAGGTATAATATTTACTGTTACTCTTTGCTGTAGGTCCCTAACAGTGAGCTATCAACATTTTAGTTGATTATACTTTTAGATTTGATCCACTTTTGTGTGCCTCCAGATTATTTAAGAGTAGTCCACCTCTTCCTGGTGAAAAGAAAAATGTAGGTCATTGTCTAGGCCAGTGACAAAGGGACATTTTTTTAAATATGTCATATTATATTTAAAGCTCTGAGAAGGAGAAAGAATATGATGTAGAAGTTGTGAAACTGTAAAAGTATGGACAAAAAAACCTATTATAGTTATTTTTATTTAAAAGAGATTACAATTGTGATACCAGTGATTTGTGTTAAAAATAAAAGATAATTTCTTAAAATTGAATATTTTCCCTTCTAAATAAACGCTAAAAACTATCAAAGATAAAATAAGGATATAATTCTTCTAATCTTCCTACAGTGAATTTATTATTTTTGAATGCTGTCAATGCTGCCATCAGTTTACCTCCTCCAATGTGGTGTCAGAGATGCCATAGCTGGTCAGGCCAAGGTCAGCCATAGCGAGATCAAGCTTGTGGAAGAGTGTGGCAAAGGTCCCGTCTCTGGCTCCACTGTACGGCAGGATGAAGGTGATCTCCTGACCGATGCTCTCCAAAAACGCAGCTTCTGGCACATGGCGGCGCACAAGCTGAGTCACAGCAGCAAGATCTGCTTTAATAGATACAACAAAAATGAATCAATTTGAAGAACTGTCTATACAGAATGTGACGTTTCCCCCCAAAAAAACGAAAAATAAAAAATATTCCATTCCTTTTGGTTGAATATACATTTTGATTTGATTTGTTTTTGTGTGCCTCCAGATTATTTACGAGTAGCTGCTGCTAAATTTCAGCAACCACATGGAATATTAAAAGACCTGAAGTGTGGCATTGGTGCAGCACTCCCAAACAAATCAAGACCTCTGAAATACACAGAGAAACACATTGAAAAGGTTGTGCACCTGAACATTTGGCATTTGCAAAAACACCTTCTCCGAACAAACTGTAACTCCTCTCAGTCATCTGCTCTGAAGCGGGGATTTGGTGAGGATCAATCCACACAACGTTGCAGAACACAACACATCCATTATTGATCCAGCGCCTCTCATACATAATTACTGAAGCTTAACAACTACTGGCTTGGCACTTTGTGGAGAAGTAAATTTACTTTACACTTCAGACTGAATCACTTTTTGGAATGCACATGTGGCTGTGTGTGGTGATGTGGTCTGCTTGTTTTAGACTAATGAAGAATAATGGGCTGTCACTTATAGAAATGTGATTCCTGCTGTTATGCTGCTTTCTGTCTGGTGTTTAACTGTTGTGCAGAAAAAGGTGTTTTCCTTGAACTTGATACTCTGCCCTTCATGTAAAGGTGTGTTTCCAATTGTTCTGCCCTGTTGGTTCCTGTGTTGACCTTACTATGGACTTCTAGCCCTTCCAGGGTGTAGCCAACCTGGTATGAAATCACAATTGGGATAGAAGACCGCCACTCTGCAGCCAACGAAGCAAGGAAAGAAGGAAAGATCTGGTTTCATCAATCTATCTTTAGTTTGTATTTATAAACACCAGAATCTAATCAGAATCTGTGTATGAATAATTTCCTTAGTGATAAAACCCTCACAATTAGTTGTAAAAAAAAAAAAAAAAAGAAACAAAAAATAACTTCATGCTTACTGTATACTGTTAAAAAACCCATGCATGTATTTAAACTCATGTTTGCTATCTTAGACAGGCTGATATAGTAATAATTGACACTGAAGAACGAAGTTCAATTTAGTTGAGAACAGTTTATGTTATTTATGGAATGCTAGTTGTCAACAGAAACCATCTCTGATTATTACAAATTGAAAGAAATTAAAAAACAGTGGACACAAGAACACAAAATGACTGAATGAAGTGTCTAATTTTAATTTTAGAGGAATCTTGTCTAATTTAGTAGCCAGTTTAAAAATGAAGGTTAAAAAGGTGAGCCACAAAAGTAAACATTAACTAAACTAATTAAATAAAAATTCTCTTCTATTCAACACCGTTTTCCATCATCAGAAATGATAGTTTTCCAGTTTCTATGCTCTTGCCTAAAAGTATTAGAGTCTCAGATGACGAGAGCTCAGGGGGGGAAAAAAGAGCTGTTGGTGTTTATTGTTTGAATGATGTGGAAATTAGAAAATGTACAAAAACTAAAAAAAGTAAATAAATAATAATAATAAAAAAAAAAACCCATCTAAAACATACGTTGAATTTATAAATATGCATGCAAATGAACCAAAATAACCGTGTACCTGTACGGTCAGAATTGTCCCATATTTGACTGCCAAAGCCGTCATCTGGACTATTCCTGGAAGGACGGGCTGTCTCCTGTTAATCAGAATTGGATTAGAAAGGCTATCATACCTTACCACTTAGAATGATGAGCAGTGCCTCCTCAAGGACTCCTATGAAGCATTAATGAAATAATGTGCCTATGTAAGTTTGTACTTAATTAGTCTAAATAGAGCTGTGTGCGTACATCAGCATGAAGTGTGCCTAATCTGTGATGAAAACTGTCCGCTGTTCCCATCTTTAAGCTAAACAGAATATAAATATTTGATCTCAGAAAATAGTTGAGTAAATCTTTTAAATCTCTAGAATAAAATGCATAGTTTTTTTTTTTATTATTTTATTTTCCAGTGAAATAACAATGACTAAATTAACTTCATTAAACAGTTGACTAAATTGCTATTGAAAGAGTCTGCAACCTTTTTAATCCAAAGAGAAACGTTTGGCCCTCAGTCCAGCTAAATAAAATTTATTTAGAGCTACAAAAACTACATGACTTTTTGAGAGGAGAAAACTTATACATTTGGATAAATATCTACTATTGGAATCTTGTCATTTTTGAAGACCATTTTATTTCTGTTTTAGATTTAAAAATGAGAAAAACATCTTCTGCAAAAAGAGGATGGATTGATTTTCTACAACAGGATGTTATTTGTGGAAACTTATATAAATAAAGCACACAGTGTTTAACCTAATCACAAGAAAAATGGGTCTAAAAACTCACTGGTAGTTTTAATGGCATTATCTAAGTGTCAAACTTAGGTCTTATAGGCTACCAAAAGCAGAAATTTTGTTTTAAAGACATTTATTAGTTATTGAAAGGGCTAAACTAAGATCATAGCAGTGAGAAGATTACAATAAAGAACCTCATTTTAAACTGCTTATCTAATAACAAAGAATATTTGTAACATTCTTTTGAATGTATAATTATACATTATATCAAAAGGAATAACCCTATTCCAATTATTGAAAGTTATTTTAAAAATGCAAGGTCAGGCTAAAGTTTTTGTGAAATAAGAAATCAGGTAAATATAAACTGATAAAATAATGAAAGAACTACTTACAGAATGTAGTTTTCAAATAATAAAAAACAAAGCCGATATTTTAGGCAGACAGTGACAGAATTGCCTTAACTGCTGTGTGCCCTTTGTGTGTGCATGTAATTATGTAATTGTATCACCCTCCATGCATTTATGTTTTAGTTTTTGTTTGTAACTATTTATTCATAGTAGTGGAAGAAAAGTTATGGCATTAAACTTTTGGGGAAACTCAGCAGGCCCTCATAAACTATTCCCACTGCACTCCAAACCCCTAACAAGATCCACAGAAAGGAAACGCCTCCACACTGCCAACGGCCACAGAAAGGAGTCGTCACAATCCTGCAGACAGTTGACCGCCCTGCACTACAACCCCCCCCGTGGAGGCAATTAAACACAACCCAATCCAAAAATAAAGACCCCCATCTGGCCATACCCGCAGGTCAGATCGCACTGAGCGGATCAAATGCCTACACACATGATGTTGGTGTCCACCACCAACATCTCAGAGCAGCCCACATGCTGGCACCCTTGCCACCAGACAACCTATGCCTGCTCCACCAAGGCCGATTTCCTGCCATCAAGTGAATCTCCAACCCACATTAAGCAGGCGTCCCGGGACACAGGCAGACAACATGACAACACCCATAGCCAACACCGGATGCATCACACACATTAGGCCAAACTTTCTGAACATAAAATCCCAAGACAGCAATATGTGGGAGTGTAACTCACTACCCTGATGCAATAGTATACTGAGAGTTCTACACGCTTCATTCCATTAAGCACACACGTCTTGAGCCATACAAATACTTACCTGACTTTTGGATGCGCTACCATAGGTTGAAAGATTTAAAAAGAACAAAGAACAGCTGTTCCATTGTTATATTATCAAGTTTTTTTCTTCACTGACTGATCTTATTCGCTGAGAGTATATTTTTCCTCTAACTTCTTGAAATTATGCTTTAGAGTACAGCCAAGTAATAGATGACTGGATTTTAGTGTGTGAATGTACATGGGGATTTGCTACGTTGGAGGGCTTTTGAGTTTGAGGATTATGATGTGTGCACCGTGTTTGTAGGAATCAGCTTAATCGGACTCACACTGCGAGTCTTGAACCTGAAGATGAACCACTTGCACACATTGGCTGGAACCTTCAGCATAGAGAGCCAAGGTTGCAGTTTGGGTCTTTTGATGCTTGTGTACAAGGATCAAAAGAAAGTTATGGCTTTGCTTTACTTTTCTCAAGGAGAACTCAGCTCAAATTTGACCCTTGAATGTACAGAATGTTTACTACTCTGCCTGCTAACAAAGGCACATACACTAACACATTGGTAAAAAAGTCAAATTGCTTTTAAAACAAATTATTTCCAAAATAAAACATGCTTACCATGTGTTCCTCCTTGGACAGACAATGTGTGATATTTTTACGCTGATTTGTCATCTTTTCCGTCCCGTCTCTGACAAGAGTCAGGTAGTAGCCACTGCCGAAACACTTCTTCAAGAAGAGCGAGGAGCCGCAGCATCGCATCTTTCCTTGAGAGATGATGGCTATGCGGTCTCCTAAGATGTCTGCCTCGTCCATGTGGTGTGTTGACAAAATAATGGTGCGACCTGAGGAGAACCACAATAGACGTCTCTTAGATAATTGCTGAAAGATAAAATAAAAGGTAGGCTCCAAGTAGCTTGTTAAAGTTATTCATGAAAATCCATACAGAGCGTTTTTGTGGACACAGTCTCCTAAAAATGAGGTACATATCAACATCTGAATCCGCATGTCGTCACTTATCTTCTTAGTGTCAATTTCACTGTGATCTATTTATTTCTCGTGCCTTTGAGCGAAGTAACAAAGCAAACTGAAGAAAAGCGGGTGGGTGTGAAACTGGGACATAATTAAAATAACGATAAAGGCCTTCCACAGGCTGCTTTCCAACATTTCTATAGGAAACAAATTTTACTCCAGCTCTGTTTTGTTCCCAGAGTCCTTTGATTCGAGCGGCATCAAACTGAATGCACTTGCAGTGACAAAAACGGCATGAATTGCACGATTATTCACAGGTGTTCTAATCCTTTTACATCACGCTGGATCAGATAACACATATTAATTATCACATACCCCAGAAAGCAAGGGAAAAAAACAGCAGATTTGTAATGAAGTCACAGCGTGGTCCTGTCTCTGCTGTCTGCAGGAAAGCACTATCAGAGAGAAATGGGTTCTTTGATCCAGTCATGTTTTTAAGTAGAAAACATTTAACCTGTTACCTCTATTACAATGAAAGATAGCTGCTTTGACATGGGTTTCTCAAGTGACTTGTTAATAAAGCGTAAATAAATTGCAATCACATGCTGGAGACACACCTTTATTGGTAATCAATAGTTTGCACATTTTTTCAGTAGATTTCCTCAAAGTTGGCCTGATTAAATCCAGGAACCTTAACAGAAAAATTTGTGATTACGAACATAAAAATTATCGGGTTTTTTTTTCTTCTTTTGACAACAGAATCACTGTAGAAATGAAAAAAAAAATAAAGATAAGGGATAGCTGTTGGAGATATAAAGCAACTGCCCTCAATCGAGGCAGAAAGACAAATAGCGAAGGATCCAGAGGTGTGTAGGCACTGGTTAGATGTACTCAGCTACATTTACTGAATAACTTTTAGAAAAAAAAATAATGTATTTTGTCTTGCCAACATCGATATTCTTTTCTTCTGCCTCCACCACAGATGACCAAATATACTAACTATCCAATGGCGTCATCCAGTGACTTCCATGACAGCCAATACCTACTTTCTTTTCTGAGGAGTAGGCAACAATGAGCAAACTGCTATGAATACTTTCTGGATGAACTGTAGGTCACTTTTAGCTTTAGTGACTGCTAGCTTAGGAAGTTGTCAAAGTAGCTGCTAAGCGAAGTAGCTGTTAGGTTAAGTTGCTGTCAGCTGAAATAGTCATTATGTTAAGTAGCAATTGAACAGTTGTCAGGTTGAGTAGTACTTTTCTAAACTAAAAGCCATTAAAGCTTTTAGTTTGTGGAGCTGTTGCTTGTGTAACTGTTAGCATATGTGGCAATTAGCAATAGTATCCATTAAATTAAATGGCTAATTAGTTTAAATTGCTAGCTATTAGCTTGACTTGACATATTTTCTAAACAATTTTCCATATGTTATTGCTGAAGGCTAATAAGTACCCCACCTAACCTGAATTTAGTAGAATCAAACTTTGCTTTTAATATATTTTATATTAAAGAGTAAATATAGTTTTAGTCTGATATGAAATAACCCTAATAATTATTTCAAAAATATTTAAAATTTTTCTCCTCTGGTCACAGAAGTCAGATTTTTTGTGATGCTTTTCCTGCAGCATCTTCAGTTCTTGCAACCTACAGAGACACATCTCTACATGTGTAAGGTGTAAGACATCAGCGTTCTAAATTTAGTACAAGCAAGGGTTTTTACCCTTTCTGCACAAATGTTGAGGATGGTTATTACTGCAAAGGGTCAGGCATGATGCTGAGCATGGCTGTTTTTGCACAAAGTTAAATTTGTATCCTCACACGTCACATTATCCCAGGGATAAGGACGCACTGAGAGGTCATTTAATGTGGCCCGCTGCAGCCATTTTGCTTGTCCAACTATTTCTACATGCCCTGTTTCTCTCTCTCTCTGTCTCCACGCCAATGCGCGCCCTGCCTCCAGTCGAACTGCTTAATTCATCTCTTCACAGTAAAGCATTTCTGCATGATGTTTTGCCTCACAAACTCAGCCTACCTTCTACATAAACTGAAATGAAACATCAAGGCACGCAATCCAGTCAATTTAACATACAGCAGGGAAACATTACGGTTTTAAAAAAAAAAGTTACGGATGAAGAGCTTGCTTGCGGTTTAGTCTAACCGACTGGGCTCGTTTTGCATGGGATGGTCAAACCTGGAAGATGAATGTGTGCGTGTATGTAGAGAAAATCCAAAAAGTATTGAATCATTTGCAAGTTGGAGGAAAAAAATAATTTGTTTGGACTGCAAATGGCTCTCAAAGGTATTTTGATTTATAGCAAGTTGCAGCAAATTAGAGCATGTAGTAATATATCAAGGATGTGTTCAGGTAAATTGCTCTTTTACAAACTCAAAACACATACAGCAAAGTAGAGTTACCAAACTGTATTCTTTAATTTAGATTCCTTTCCTCTAAATCAAGTTGAGGCAGGTGGATTTCACAGTGGATGAGAAAGGCAGGATGAAAACATAATGAGCTTTGGCTTTGTAATGAAGATAAGCAAACTCTATAACTGCTATTAGTGACAGTCACTTCAAGTCATAAACCTCTTAAGTTATTTAAACACAATATATATCCTGTCCATTGAGTTACAAGTTCTTGTGCTTATTATAAAATTTTAACAAATTTTTGACATTATGGTTTGTAAAAAATAATTCATGAGTGTGATGTAAGATGTTGTGTACTGTCATGGAAAATGTTTTATATGTCATTACTATGTTGTTTTTGGTCATTTTTTGGCTGTTGCATGAAAAAAGAACTACTTCTATATTTTATCCCATTTGTCCTGCAACACTGACTTCTGCTACACATTAATTTGCATTTGTGTGATAGTTGCACTATGTATGGTACATAAAACACGTTGCAGTCCTAAAATAGTTGGCACAAGGGCTTAGTTAACATTTTCTTAGTCCTATCAAGTTTTCACTGCAAATGCAAAAATGTCCCATTTATTCAGAATTAATTTACATTAATTTTGACTACATTCATGTCACATCTCGTATGCATGTTGTAATTTACCATCCATTGCAATTTAATTTATACATTATATTATGTATATGCTACATATGCAGGAAATCATTCCAACTCTTTGTGTCACCATAATGCTGTTTTCCTTACATTTCTATGGAATTAAAAGAAATTGAGTAGTCAATTCAATACTTAAGAAACTTGGGAATAATTCTAACAAGGGAACTAAGTCAAATCGAAATTAAGAACTTCCCTATATTGAGATATAATATAAAAGCATTTCAAAAAATAAAAAAGGACACCATATTTTATATCTTTGCTTTTGTATATGTCTTTTTTAAACTGTGTTCTAGCAAATCTTTTGTTAAGTATATCATTTAACATTTGATTAATTCACCTCATATTTGAGCAGTCTATCGAATGTGATTTCCATGTTTGTCAAAGGCTGTTATAAATATAAATTAAAAAAAGATTTCTCTCCTAGATAAAAGTGGAATAACCGTTAAATCAATGTTTTCCAGGGATATGTGTACAGTTTACATTTATCCTGTTCAAGTTTAACTACGCATTTTACATTTTGAACTAGAAGTGATAATACAGACCTATTCCAAATCGCTTGAAAACTGAAAAAAAACACATCAGTTTAGTGCCAGTCTTTATCATAATTAACTTCATCAAGCACCTATAGCATATAACCACATTTTCTTACAACACATTGCAGAGCAAAATTCCTGCTGACCAAACATGCAAGCAAACAATAGAAGACTTTGGTACGGCAAACTGACCAAAATTTCCTTGTTTAGTTTTTTTTTTTTTTGTTTGTTTTTTTCAGCAGCCCAGGGTCAGACCACGATGGACAGAGACCTTGGCAGACAGCCATACCGCCCATATGGAAAATCTTCATTGATTATATAATTTATTCTCAGGGCTTTATCTATAATGACTGGGGCAACTGAATAGTAATCAACTTCCAGTGAAGGATAAAGACCAAAAAGTCATAATTTGCTATTTCAATCACTTTTTAAAGTAAGGTATTTTCTTCGTTTCTCTTTTTTGTTTCCTCTTTTCTTTTTCTGTTTTTTGAATCCTTATGCGTACAAGAAAGGCAGAATGTAAAGTTCGTAGAGACCTATGAGTCAGACCTAGGAGTCAATAAGTAAAGTTTTAGGTTTTAGATATTGTTGAAGATTATCTTCTTATGACAAGATGTCAAGATTGAATTAGTTTAGCTTACGCCGACAGTTAAATGAAACATATAAAGGCTTACGAACATACAATCTATATTAAAAGTATTTTATTTCCAGTAATTTTAACAGAAATGGTAAAGTGCCACCATTCATCAAACAAATAAGCCACCACTCAATTTAATAAAAGCTACTCCCACTCTGAGGAAATGTGGTCAACCTGTCCATGCAGAAAACCTCCACATTTAATAAGCTGTGATGAACTGTAATATTAACTTTAAATTCATCCTTCAGCGTTTCACACAAATAGACTCCCTGTAGCATTTTCCCACATCCTTTGCCTAATGACAACCCTTCATAAGACAGTGGCTCAAATAAAACTGGAGAGAAACAAAAATGAGTCATTTCGAGCAGCCACAATGTGGGGGTTCTCATTAGAACCGAGTTATCTGCAGCTAACGATTGGAGTAAAAAGGGCTTGATTAGAGAGAGGCAGATGCTAATGACATAGCGAGGGCGGAATGTCACTCAGTGCACATTAAACATTTAGACATTTGGAGAGAAAATGTGCATGCTCTGCTTATAGTCTTCAACAACCACAGTGTATATAAAGCCAGAGAGTGACAGGCTGACTAACTCAGCAGACAATTAGGGAGTCCGTCAATAAAAGCTACTTGTCTTCTCTTCAACTTCGACCCGTGTTTGTACAATTCACAGTTTCTCTCCATTTACAGTTGACTTTTTCTGACAGCAGGGCTAAAAAGATACTTGTAGGCCATTCTGAATTCCTGATTACTTTAATAGCCTACATCTAATATTGCTGTAGGTTGAAAGATTCAGTACAGGTGAAGATTTTTTTTCTTAGTCTAAAACGGTTCAAACTAGCTGTGAGCAATCCTACTTGTTCTGTAAACACAAAAGATGTCAAAACTGTAGTTATTCCTGAATTCACACCTTGTTTGTACTTTAGCAGTAGTTCCCAAATCCCCCGGCGAGCGTAAGGGTCTACTCCTGCTGTTGGTTCATCTAGGATGACAATCTTTGAACCGCCAACAAAGGCTATTGCCACAGAGAGTTTTCGCTGCATGCCACCTGAAAAGCATTAAAGACAAGACATAGTTATTAAAACGTTTTGAAAAATTTGTTGTTTTTTTTTTATATGATTTTTACAAATTTCCAGATTTTTAACCTGCTAAAATGGTCTTCATCGTCTATCTTGACAGTTTTCCTATGATTGACTGGCTTATCTCAGTACATGCAGATGGTGGGGTTCTTTTAAGTCACAGACATAATTTCTTAAAACACTATTATTACACAATATTTACATGTTTTCCTTAAGTGGCGCCATCAAAAAAATAATACATACATGATTTATTTATTCATTTACTCAATATTTATGTTGGTATGTATTCATTTTTTGGGTTTAATACGTATGTCTTCACTGAAGAAAATGACTATGATTTGTGTGAACTTCACAATAATTCTTCTTGCCTTGCTATGTCAAGTTTAGGTGGACATTAAATTTTTTTGGTTGTAACAGGACAACATGTGAAAAAGCTCTGGGATTACAAATACTTTTGAAAAAGCATTGTTCTCACTTATTATTCGATCAAATGTAAATTAGGTAAAACAGTCACATTTTTATTTATATTAAGACAATTTCATCAAAAATAAAATACCACATGGCTGTGTCAGCATTACGTTTCAAATACAGACACAATATTGGAAAGTGATTATGGAATAAATATGACGAGACGTTCGGCCCTGTGCTTTATTGCCGTTTGGAAGCTGTGAAATGATTGATTGCCAAGACGCAGATACACTTTCACAACAATAATTCTTAGCTCCTCTCTCTTAGCAGGCTCTTCAAAATGCATCCAGTGCAGTGCTAATGTAGTGGAAATGTCATCATAGATCAACCTTGAAAGTCATATTTCAGTGATTTTGCGCACAAGCATTCCGTGACTTGGAACAATTTATCAAATAGGATCTGCTTGTGCCCCCCAGACAATGAATTACAGAGTACAGGTACAGTGGGTGTAGAGGAGGAGTTGCATGCAGGTACTAAGAAAGTTAGGACTGGCTTATAATTAGAATGTTTTCTTCATAAAAAAAAAAAAATCATTCATACACTTAATTACTGAACATAAAGACTAAATTTGTAGGTCAGCATAATGTCAATTAGATCATAAGAGATGTATCATGGTACACTGAGTCTCACCTGATAGGTTCTTAGCAAGATCCTTACGCTTGTGTGGTAAACCAACATCTTTAATCAACTGGTCCATCTCAGAGGCAACCTCACTGCGACTACGTCCCTTCAACCTGGCGTAGAAGTAAATGTGCTCCTCCACAGTGAGTCTAGAAAAGTTTTACAACAACATGAAAGACCAGTTCAGCTACTGTGAGAAGGGGGACAAGTGGCCTAAAGTAAAACTATTGTATTTCTGTCCGTTTAAATGTTTGAAAGCAATTAATTTCCCTCCAGATATCTTCAGACCTGAACGAACATTTGAACTATGTCAGGGTTCCGACTGAAACCATTTTTTAATGCCAAAATGCAATACTATTTGCATTTTGGCAAATAGTATTTCATTTTCTGGATATTTGGAGTTCCAGAAACTTTTTAGCAATAATAAGAAAATAAAAAAATCTTGCTAAATACAGTATGTATCATAAATAATTTGACAGAGGCATTTTACAGGAATCCTTTTCTAGTGATGGGAAGTTACCAAGGAAATTAATTGGGGTCTGCTGTAATTAGGCTGTCACATTTGCATTAGGTACCAGAGTATCAGTTAGAGACAAAGAACAAAGAAGTGAGACAAAGTGAAAAAAAAAAAAAAAGGTAACATATGGTGATCAGTAAAGGCAGTTTCAGGAGAGTCTTGTAGTCGGTTTTAATAAAGGTCAATGCATTTCACAATAAACACTGAATAAATGTGTTGCTGGGGAGCCTGAGTCATTACAAGGCTTCATTACATGGAAAAAATACATTGTTGCACAAAGACCCACATACTTCCACTTTGTAATCCAAAGAGAGAGAAGGACTAAGCCTTGTTAATTCACTCACTCATTAAATAGGACATTATGCTGCGGACACATTCCCAAATACTTCCTAATGCTGTCTATGTCGGTGCGGATGTCATATCCATGGATGAGGGCTGTTCCTGATGTAGGTGGGAACAGCCCGGTCAGAATTGACCTATGAAGAGACACAAAGGACAAACGCCACAATTGATTATTAATAATAATAATAAAAAATAGATTACCCAAGCCATACAGGCAAGTTCATTTCAGAATGGCTTAATAACAACAACAAAAAATATTTGGGTGACAGAAAAAACTGTTGACAAATGTGAAGAGATGTGTGAAAGCAAGACAGACTACAAACCTGACTGAGTCACTTCAATTCAATAGGAATAGGCCTGAATTCTAGCAATGATAATCTGATGGCCCATAATGATAATGGCCCAACACATTTTATGTCATGCTATATACAACTTACAAGGCAATTTTACTAACCACATCTGACATTAAATAAGTAAAATATATATCTTTTTTTTTCTGACATGTAACGAATTAAAATGACTGTAGTAAACTTAAGTGAACTAAAACAGGAAAAGTCTGACCCTCTGCCTGCTCGAATTGTTTCTTAGTTTCTGCTGAATTTAGTGAAATAAATGTCTTTGGCTTAATATTTTTATCTCTATAATACAATATTTTCTTGCCCACATTACACTATGTATAGACTGTTTTCTTTCTTAAAAAAATCATAAATCATAAAAGCAAGTTTTTTTCCTATATCTAAAGATTTTTTTCAGTATAATATTTTCATCATAAGGTCCAGGCAAACTGTATCTATTTAAACTCACAGTTTAAACTGAAACTGAATAAAACTTAAATACAGTTTTAGGGAGAGTTTAGATTCTCAAAAAGAAAGCATCAGCTATGAGATCCAGTTCCCTGAGAAGGAGATATTGCCCTTAATAAAATCCACCAGCACAGTGTTTTAGTACGTGACAGAGTCCTTACTCTGTCCTTCCTCTTATTGTTCCCCGTTATGTTTCGTTCCAGTGGCTCAGAGCAGACGTCTTCCCTGCAGCCCTTAGTCCTGCATCGCTTGCTCTCTTTGTCACTCAGACTTTCTGGGCCACTGGATTTCATTTATTTTCTGTCATCCAAAACCCCAACCAACCTTTTTCAGCCATTTCCCAAGCAGTAATTAGATAACTCCCACTATTGGTTGTAATAGCTGACTCTTTCTGATGGATGTCTTCACAGTAAGATCTCCCTCTTCAAAGCAGTAAATTCTGAATACATGCAGCCACAGTAAAGTCAGCAGTTTATGTTCAATTCACACAAAAGTTGAGACAGGTTGGAAAATACAAGAGAATTAAATAATATGCCTCACATTGTGGTTGTTTTTCCAGCTCCATTGTGGCCCAAAAATGATGTGATCTGATTCTCGTAGAAATCCACGCTCAGGCCGTCCACCGCCAGTTTCTTCCCGGTCTTGTAGATTTTGACAAGATTGCGAATTGATACCCCTGCTTTCACACTGGGAGGTGGTCTTTCAAAATATCCTTTATGAAAACACACATATGGCCCCACACAGAGAAACAAGGAAAATGTATTTAAAGAGAAAGGGGAAAAAAACTCTTGTTATGACCAAAATAAATTCTGAAAAGGCAAAAAAAAAAAAAAACAAACAAAAAAAAAAAAGAATAAATTGACATATATAAGAAAAAAAAACATCAAAATTAAAGAAAAAATTAGTAAAGTTGATCATGTTTACAGATTAATTGTTTAAAGGTGCAACATCTGCATCAACATAAATGCTTTTGCATATTAATGTTTTGTGGGGGGTTTTCATTTAACTTAGGTTCAAAACAAATCAAACTAAACTAAAATACAATATCAAAAAATGACTAACTTAGAATAAACAAAATGAAGTAAGGTGCTTAAGTGTTTACCACATCTGCATCAATTTTTACACCAATCTCTTTTTGAATAGTAAGAAAAAATATAAGAGATAAATGAATAAATAAACACTGCATAAGCAAAAAATTTGATGTTTTTAAAAACTGAAGAAAAAAAACAGAATACAATATGCGTTTCAAAATATAAAGGTTTGCATCAATTGCTTACATTAATTACACACAAATGAAAACCATCAAAAATTATTCTAATTACGTATGATTACTCATATTCTGAGGTTGGCAAATTTCTGAGAGCCCATTTTGATCTATGAAACATATACACAAATGCACACGCATGGACACAGAAAAGCTAAACAGAAAGTAACAGAAACAGAAACTTGTTACTAGGAATGTTAATTGGAGTTTTTGCTTGTTTTTAGCAGTTTCCTTCACTTGAAACTCCTGCTTCCCCCACCCCCTCAAACCACAAAGCACCATTATCACCAGATGTGACAAATAAGGTGCTAATGGTTAGCAACCCTCCTCTTCTCACCTCCAGGTCTTATCAGAACCGCGTTTCCCACAGGACATAAACAGGCTGATGAGAATATGATCAACAATTGCACACCAAGAAGTGAGAACAGAAAATGAAATGGGAGTTTACCGATGTGCGCCCCAGAGTCTGTCAGCAGATCAGGGTTGTTTTCAGCTCCTGGTGTCAACCCACACCAGTAAGAGGAAGTGAACAAGAAGTACCATGGCTTAGGAATCCCATATTGACCTGCAATCAAACAGGAAGAACGATTGTCATATTTTCATACATGTTGGCTTAAAAAAATACAAAGACCAGGAAGTGCAAGGCGTAAAATAGAAGTGGACGAAGAAAAAATGATTCATTCAGTTCAGAAGAACATCGGTGCATAGATATTAATGAAATATAGAATTCTGTTCAAGAACAACAATAGATTATTGTTTGGTGAAGTGATGTTGAAACAGTCAACAAATGCTATTTGGAAAAACTATTAAGAAGAAAACAAATGGCTACATCACAAACTTAATCTTTTAATACTTCATTACAACATACGTTTCTTCTGTGGAGTTTATATTTGAACTCATAGGCCTGAATTTAAAATTTAAAGTGAGAAAAATCTACTCTAATGACCCATTGAATCCAGAGTTACAACTAAGAAAGATGAATTGCCCTCCCCAAACCTCATTTGAAAATGATTCTCATTCAATCTGGAATATGTATTATCCTGTCCAAACTCATACGGTGAAAATGTTGCCACAGTGCACCAAAATACTTCTGTTAGAATCTCGGTTTGCTAATATAAGTTACCGTGGTCACTGAGCATGTCAACTAACAAATACAACAGCTTCTCCAACTAAACAAATAGTTTAAATGCTATATTATCCTGCTACTGCTCTTGAAAAAGTATAAAATCTCCACTCCTTGCACATTAGAACAGATTTATCAAACTTCTATACAAAATTTGTGCTATGGACATTTCTTTTCAAAAACTATAACACCAAAAAAGCAGACAATATTGGACATATACTAATAATTTGCTTCAGATCATTACCTGGAAAGACATTTTCAATGTACCAGGTTAGCACCCAGTATAAGACAGCGTCAACGAGCATCATGGCGATGGAGACGATGAAGGTGTATGGATCCCCCTCCTGGGGACTCCTGATAATGTTGCGCCACTGTATACCGATGCCTTGCTCCTCATATTTGGAAAAGTTCTCGCACCCATAACCAAAGGCAACACATGACAGTAAACTCTGAAGGGGAAAAAAAACAAGAACAAACATTTTTAGTGAAGCAAAATTCTTAACTACTCAGAAAATATCCAAATGTTGCACAAAGTTCACCCTGCTCCTTTTCATCTGCATGCTGAATATGTAATAGGGGCGAGCAGCTGGTTGTGTTAACATACTGTACTGTAAAGATGGGAATGGAGGAATCAGCTAAGCTTGGATCTGGAGTCTTGGGTGGATGCCTGGTGAGCGGTCTCAGCCAACAGAGCTTGGCTCACCAACCAACAAACAATAAATTTGTGCTTTTCCTTTTAATTTCTCAATGAAAGTAGGAGATTACTAATTAGGGAGTGAGTTTTATGAGGAGACGTGCGGAGTTTTTTTCCCCTCTAAGTATAGCCAAATCCACTGCCTTTCATAAAGTATTCCCATCCATTGAAGTTGATCTCATTGTCTGTCACATATAATCCTCATATAACGAATTGACATTTCTGATTGGAAGGTGAGAAAAACACAAAGCTTTGCATAACTAAGAAATTGAAGGGTCATGATACAGTTTCCATTTTTCTCGCAAAGTCTGGTGTGCATTTTCTATTCAGCCTCTTGGTGGATAGAAACCTTTTGCTGCGACTGCAGACTATGTCTTTACATGATTTTTAGGGTTTTGTTGATTCTCTGTAATGTGTGGACATTAATTTACAGGTCTTTCTATGGAGTCTTAATTGGTCTGTACTTTGAATAGGCCACTCTTTGTGGGTTGGTAATTATGCTATACGCTTAATTTTAAGATGCTAAACTGAAGCATCTTAAAATTTGTGAGATGTTCAGAGGGATGTCGTTTCATAACCTAACCCCAATTTAAACCTTCCCAAAACATTATCTCTTGTCCCTTGGACTTCATGATACTGATGGTTCACTGAATAAATTTAAACTAAGGACCTTGTTGGACAGTTGTATTTAAAATTAAACTGAATTACACAGAGGTGACCTCTATTTAACAGCTATGTTGATTTTATTAGAAAGTATCCGAGTAATTGGTACATGAATGATAAGTTTAACAACCTTGTATCGTTTCCATTTTACTTCATAATCACACAATTAGTTTTGATCAAGCACATAAAATCCTAACAAGATCAATGGAGGGTTTTGGCTGTAACATGACAGAATGTGAAAAGGTCACTAAATTTGTGCATTTCCAAAACAAATTGTTTAAGGTTAATGAACTAAATGATTGTGCCATAAAACATTGAGCTAATGAAAAGAAATGGTTGAAAAACCATCTTTAATTACCGAATTTAGGTGATGACATGAGAGACTGTTGCCACCCGACAAGATGGACAGCCAAATCCATCTGCTGCAAACAAAAATCTGTTGGATTTTTCATACAGCAGGAAATTGCAAATGATGCTTTGCCCGCGTGAGACATCATCTGCCATGGCCCCTCGTTCCACATTGCCATGTTGCCCGCCAGCTGTTTCATCACACCTCATTTGCTCGCAGCATTTATACTCCTGCACAAGTGTTTGCTGAAGCTTGAGAGACGAATCATCACGGATAGCCGAGGTTACACAACTACACAGAGCTGGAGAGAGAGGACGAGCGAGAGAGCAGCTCTGTGGCTGACGCCAAACCTCTAGCCTGCCTGGCTCCTAACCCTGCTGGCAGCATCTTGCGCTGCCCTCCGCTGCCCATCTGCCAATCAGTCAACAGATGAGGGCTGACAGCGGGGCGAGGGGCCACCCATCCTTGACCTCTGTATGAACGGCTGACAAAACAACAAGAGCCCAATCCTTTTGGCTGTTGAGAAAAGGGCACAAGTTGGGAGGCAGACAAAACAAGCCCCTTCTTATCGAACACATGTCAAAGTGGAGATTTAGACATCATTCAGCTGGCTTTGGACAAAATCCATTGTTAAGAGGAACAGTAATCAAGGTGGCTACTCTTTTTGTTCATTTTTGACAGTTATGATCAGTATTCCTGGAATGACAGGCAAAGAACCCCACAGGGATAAATACTTTTCTGTCTGAAAAAAGTCTCCTTTACAAAGTGTACCAATTCTCATTCTTAGATATAATTATTATTCTATCTCCAAGATGTTTCTAAGGTTGAACATTTTTGAGACTGGAGCAGCAAAAAGCTACATTTCTCTCTAATCCATGACAAATAATTGACTTTTTTAATCAAATGTTACCAATATTTTCTCATTTTAAATGAAGGAGATTAGTAGCTAGTTATAGTGAATTGTAAAATAATTGATACTCTTTTTCACTAAAAAGCAGAACAGGTTCATGGATTTGCTTTCTTACGTTTTGTTGCGCTTCCCAACTTAACTGTAAACCTCAATGCATTTTATTAGGATTTTAGATCATAGCCCAACACAAAATACATGAACAATATGAAGAGAAAGGAAATTAATACAGCGCACACTCGGTATGCAAAGAGATTAGGAATCACAAACTAGGCAAATAATTTGGAGATATGTTCCACAGAAAAATCAGTGAATAGGTGATTCTGTTAATAATGATCTGCAAATAATAACTGTACATTATTTTACTAAAATCTTTTGCAGAAAAAAATATAGTTCAGGCACATTAAGTAAATATTTTACAGTAAGCAAAACTACAATTCCAAGTCTTTTGTTGTGTGTCTCAAAGGACTTTTGAATTAAAAAGAGGGTTTAATAAAATTAATTTTGGTACAAATTCTTAATTCCTTTTAGGTCTGGACTTTGCCCCTGTTACATCTGGATTATCCCACTGTGAGACAATAAAGAATGTTTATATTTTGTCTGTTCTATACATCCACGTTCCTGTTATCTCTGATTTCATTGCCTGAAATAATACATGCCCACCGGATGATGTTGCCACTGCCAGCGATGTGCAGTCATTTTTACAGAAACATCAATAATCTGAAGAATTATAAAAATGAAAAATTATAGTCCTACTCATCATGTTGTTTCGTTTTTATTTAATTTTTAACAATTGTTTTAGTGTTGCGATTATATGATGTGTGGACCACTGCTTTGCTGCAGCTAAATGTGAATCCTAAATAAACTAAACTCTCATTTCCTCTTTGACTTTGTACTGTGTTTCAGAACAAATGTTGAAATAGCCGAAGCTCTATGTAACAGATTGTGAAAATAACCTTCTTTTTAAGACACTTCTTTCAACTGTAGATTCCAATGTATGCCAGTGGAGTCATGTAACTACTGCTTGCTGTCATAAAACCATAGATCAATTAATTGATTTCAAAGAAGAGCCATCATTATTTTGGAAGCTTAGCAATTTTCAAGATTTTCCTGGACTTAATGGTTAATTGAAAATGTCTCTGGTTATCGTGTACAAAGGAAGTTTAGCCTCTCTCCTATTTCTATCTCATTAAAAAAGAAAGGAAGTGGTCAAAGCACAGCAGAATTTTCTCTGTTTTACCTCTGTGCACTGCCTAAAGCTCTCCCTCCAGCACACAGGTGAATATTGTCTTTACAAAATGGAAAAAATTTGTTCAGATTAAAAACCAAAGTATCAAGGCCGCTGTGTGCAGGCGTGTGTGAGTGTGTGTTAGGGGGTGGGGTGTGTTGGCCTTGGAATGATGTGGTTTTATCTGAGCTGAATGAAAAAAGGGAAACTATACACCCAGAGACCAGCACTCTGACAGAGAGAAAGAATAAATTGGATGGTGGTTTGTGTCATTATTGCAGTTCCAAACTTGGGGAGGAAATGCAAATGACCCTTTGGGTTTTTTTTCCAAGACCTAATAAGGGCGTTAATCTAAATGGGAGTTAATTTTGTTTCCAACACTGAGCAGCCAACTGTGTAGTTTAAAAACTGGTTCTAATGTGCCATTAAGTCTGTGCTGCAATAAAAGAAAACAGATGCTTTTGTTTGGAGCTGGGTATATTGAAATTCCTACATATTCCAGAACATTGACTGGGTAAGCTGAGGCCTACCCAGTCCTCAAATTCATGGGTGTGTCCATGAAGTTGGACACACCCAAGAAGATTGATAATCAGAGAAGCTACAGTGAGGCTCATGGTAACTCTGGAAGAAATGAAGGGAACTACAGCTCAGGTGTCAAAATCTGAGATCTGTTAATTATCCCTATAGCAGGTTTGTAATGAACGAGTGTCAAGAAAAAAAGAGACGTATAGCCTTGTTTGCAGTTTTCCACAAGCCATAGGAGACACAACAAAGTCAGAGACTTTGGATACTTTCAATCAAAGCAAATTCATGGTGTAGTACAATCTAGTCAAAGTTCAGACTTTCCATTTGATATTCCATTCATTTCACACAGTAGTGTTTGTGTTTATAACAGGACAGAATGTTGTCCAGTGATACAACATAAAAACAGTGACCATAAAAACACCTGATGCAGCATTTTTGAAGCAGGCAAAATGCTGTTTAAGGATGCATTGGCACACACCGCAATCAAGAATCAAGACTTCTCATCCTTCTATCTTCAAGACGCAGTGTGAAGACAAATAGTACCAGAAGTTTAATGAAGGTCACACAGAAAGGCTACACTGAAAGTTGAGCAGCGGTATACTGTTTGTTGTTACTCAGAAACAGGAGAAAATACAATAAAAATGAACAATGTGAGTATTTGTCTTTTCATTTATGCAAATCTTTTATGAGAATACTCATGTGAAAATATGGCAGCGCAAAGACATCATGAATACAAAAAGCATTTCCTAAAAGCAGCTCCATTGTCATTTAATGTCACTACCATCCTTAATTCATTTGCAAGACTTCAAAGATCCCATTTTACCATCTGTTGGCTTGCAAAGACGATGACAAATCTGAGATGGATATTACTGGTGCTAGAGGTGAACTCACTCCTTTCACTATAAAATACTCTGGGTCTTTTTTTTTTTTTTTTTTTTTCAAAGGATCAGTGAATAGATATAGGACGAACAACTGTGACTTTAAATTTTGATCAAAATAGTTCAAACATAACCTTGGAATAACACTGAGGATAAAATCCACCCTTACTTATAATAACAGTAGGAGAAGATATAATTAAAAAAAAAAAAAAGAAATGTTAGAGCTAAAGATGGACTTACCACAGCCACCTTGGCCCCGAAACCCATGACGTCGCTCCAGGCGTAGCAGAGGCTGTGTGGCAGGTAGAGGAGAAAGAAGATGAGGCCGCCACACGCCGCCGCTAAATTGGCCTTAGAGAAGAAGACGCTAATGAGGAAGCACTGGGAGATGGTGGCCAAACAGAAGACCAGCAAGAAGACAAAGATTACTGAGGGGTCGCTGTACTGCAGGACTTTGCCGTACTGTGTGTGAAAAGTTTGGTGAAAAAGACAGAGAGAAAAGTTAGTCTCAAAAACACTGCAAAGTTTCTAGAGGTAATCACAAAGGCAGGTTGGGAAGAGAATGATCATCATAGCAGATTTATCAAAGAAACAGACCACACAGTTATTGTAGAACATGACTAAAACCTCTCCTGTTCAAAACAGATTTCCATCCATCTGTTGCAGCAGGTTTCATTAGCTACAACTCAGATACATCATGCATGTCGTTTCTCTTTTTGGTTGTACTCTTTCCAGTTTACCTTTTGGGGAATTTTCAACAATTTGAGGAAATCAAAAATGAACAGAGAGGTTTCGGTCCACATTACAATTTCTGAATTTGCATGGCTTTTCCAGTTCAGGCAGAGTAAAAGAGGATTTTGGTTAACACCTATTCGCAGTGTTGTATGCAAGTTTATATTAATGACCTTGGCCATGGTATTTAAATTTTTTGAGACACTGAATGTTGGGTTTTCATTATCTGTAAACCATAATTGACAAAATTACAATAAACAAAGACTTGGGATATGCAAATCTATGTCATTATTCTAAAAAATAATATCTTTCTGAGATGATTGACAAGGAATATTGCACTTTTACACCATAGTCCAATTTTGTTAGAAGTACCTTTATTAGCCTAAATATAGAGGAAAAGGAAAAATTCTATATATATATATATATATATATATATATATATGCCCTTTTAATGTGCAACTCTTTTACTCTACCTGTTTGATGAAGGACCATTCTCTAATTTTCGAGAGCTGCTTGCAATCTATTCATTTTAAACAAAATCAGCAATGCAGTTGTAGTTAAAAGAAATCATTGCACTACTGGGGAAAATGGTTCTTCTGAGAAAGATTAATTCTCATTAAAGAGAAGTTCCATGATCTAAAAGCCTGTTAAAATCAAAGAGAACATTTAAGGTCAATTGAGGTAAATTAATTATCTTCCAAGGTCAAAGTGCTGCTTAGGATAAAGCTATTGTTATTACTAAGATTAATGAATGACCAAATCTCTCCAAAACTAGAGTCAGGTCCTTTCTGAGCCAATTTTAAATTATCCTTAAATCACCTTGAGAGTCAGAGTTAGAAGGAAAGCACTGATGGCTAGCGGCAACACGCTGGAAACTGCCCAGGTCAGCCAATAGATGCCGTTTCTCAGGCCCATGATTCTCACGGTCTCCTTCAGCCGCGCCTCTTTCTCAGAAACAACGCCTTTAACGATCATGGCCACTGAATAAACCCATGCTAAGGTCATGTACAAGGGAAGAGAACTCGCCAGCGATCGTAGGAATCTGAAAGGTGAAGGAATATTACCAGAAAAGACAACCACTCTGTTTATTTCTTGGTACAAATGTAATGTATCCTCCTACATTACAATTTGGACCATAGATCTAAAATAAGAAACTAGCAGAATAAAGAACAACAGAGCTTTTAATAAATGCGTGCAGTAATAAACTTATGCAATAAGTCAATGCATTCTGTTTAAACTCATAAGTGACTTTCTTTTGCTCCAATAGATAAATGTGTTAATAGTTGAATTCTGAATAAAAGTTAAATAAATACAACATAGTTTTTTTTTAAGTCCGTAGTAGGCTGTCATCACTACACAACAAGAACACACAAAAACATAAACCAACTGGACTTTGGATGGTCTCTATAAGGTTTTGAAAAGATAACATTTTGTTGCCTTTTCCATGTAATAGAGCACTGCAGATCCCCAACTGCTTAGAGTATACAGAAAACATCTGTGTGAAAGAATTGCTCAGTCTTGAGGGCAGAGATTAACCTGGTAGAAAGAATACATTATATTGAAAATGTTGCTCAAATTTAATTGATTAGGTCAGTTATTAGGGTACATAAAATGGACAACATTGACCTGGTACCTATACTAGAACCTCACCAAACTGAGGCGACAGTGCTTCACATAATTTATTGTTATGCTATTCACAGTGAAGCCGGAGGATGTCATCAAGCACCTGAAAGAAACTATTCAAGATTTCTACATCAGTAACAGATCCCTTAGGTCTATATGGTGCTTTCTGTTTACTAGGGGGTCTTTGATGGGGAGAAGCACCCATGCCTCCAAATTGCACATATAGGCTGGTTACTTTAAGACTAAGGAGAGTCGTGTGTCCAACAAGCTGTCGCTCAGTGAAAAGAGCTTTAATAAATGAGTTACTACAGTGTTAACCTAAAATATTGTAATAAATAGAAAACAGCAACGAGGTTTCCAGCTTGCTGGTGGAACACAGTTAAACAAAGAGTGACATCATTCCAAAATTTTAATATGACAACCAAGGTAAATGGAACCCAGCACATGTATAACCCACATCATGCATCAGGAGGCCCATTGATACAAGGGATTAATCTAATAATTAGCTTCATATTCAACCTCCTGTGTAGTGGCTGACAGAAAGGTGAAATGAAAAATGGCATTTCTTCGAAGGTACATTGCATCTGACCAAGTTGGGACTCTCATCCTGAGAAGTGTCTGGTTTAGAAAGGTCAGTGGCGGAGACAGATGACTTGTTAGACCCGTGCCAGTGGTGTTGTGAGGAGGGGGTCACACAACAGTCTATCACACAAATGTCACACAAAGTTCCTTCTTTCTTTGAACATGGCATCAAGTGTGCTGCTTCACACACAGCATGTAATTGTGGTGTCTTGGAGTTTTCCATTAAAGGCTTTTCACTTTTGCTTGTAGAAGGGGTGAGTGAAGAGAAAGACCTCTTCAGTTCTTCAGCTGGTTGGCTCACAATACTGACAGATATTAAACACTTCAGTGATGATACTGTGGATTTAGAATGCAGTTATTGGAGTAAAATATTTACCACCAAGCAGAAATGCGGGAACAGCAAAAGATACATTTGGAAAGTTGATCAAACAACTCCTTCACTGAATTGATCTGATGTGGGAGCCATGTGTGGGAACACTGCAAATAAATCCACCTATGTGCCAGACAGTAAAAGCATTTTCTCTGCTACAATGGAAGAGAAAACAAGTGCAGAATGACGGAGGACCCAGGTGCATGTGACTAAACTGATTGTTGGTAGACCTTATCCAGATACAGCGTTTGATAATTACCATTTGATTCACAATTATTATTAATGTGCTGAAAATGGCTGTGAAATTATCATTTAGAACGAGCCTGTGATCTGAATGCACAGACACTGCTCTGGCTCCTACGCAGAAGGCAACTAACTCAATTTATTGTTATTAATGTTTACAAACTGTTGAGAGCTCGCAAACGCATTAGGCTGATGGGAAATTACATTTAACCCAGCTGCTCCAGTATCGGTTTCTTATTTATCAGCCACATTTTCCAATTAAACTGCTCAAATGGATTACACTCATCCCCAATAACAATCATTTTTACTTCATTAAATGTGCCTTCAAAACGAGAAGTTTTTGAAGGATGTGCAACATTTAAAGGGGGTCCTGCTTCACCGTGTGAACACTAGAGGCGTGGTTTATTTTAACACAACAGCTTGTGTTTATTTCCTAAAAAGATCTCAAGCGAATGTTATTCAAGCAGATGAATAACACAGACATGTGCAGCAAAAGCAAAATGAGCAGATAAACAATAAAACCATTTTTTATCAAGCCGGCTTGCAGGCCAAAAACCTGAACAGCTGTTCATTTTAATTACCAGAAAAAATATCAACCTGTGTAACATTGATGGTGTCCTTGAATATTATATTGTATTAACAAATTTTCAGGAAAAATTCAAATGTGTTTAATATAATCCAGATTAATTATCCTTAAATTATTTGATACTACAAGTTCAATAAAAAATAAAGACTATAAAAAAAAGAGTCATTTTTTTCAACATTTGCAAGTTATTGTAAATAATGTTTGGTTACTTTTGAATTCATCTCTTGCATATATTTATTCAGCATAATTTAAAAAAATGTGCATTGACAATGTAAAATCTGAACCTAGAGATTGCACATAAAACAAGTTTTTTTTCTTCTCTTTTGTGTTATCGGTCTGAGGTAAGTTTGTAAGACAACAAGCACAGAAAACAATATGTGAGAGATTTGTCCCATCTCAACCTCCAAAGGATTTTTTTCAGCCCAGCCACCGCTTATCATTGAACAAGAGCCCACCTTTACCTCCGTCTTTACGACTCTCACAAAGCAAATTCCTTTCAGCACCATATAGTGTAAAACTTATTTGTCAGAGAAATATGATTAATTTTCTCTGCAATCACAAAAACAAGTAGCACCAAAAATTCACTTCCCAAATTATAAAAGAGAAGCAATTACAATTGTATCCTCTGATTACAGGAACAGAAGAAAACACAAGAGAAGTTTTGGTTACATGCTTAATTAATTAGACGGAGATGGCTGATTAGAAGATATGCAGATAATGATCTGATTCTACGCTCATCAATTAGTTATGATTAACAAAGAGAGAGAACCAAAACACAAAGCATAAACAGTTTTGTCCAGAATGACCTATGTGAGATTTATTCGTAGGCAACATTTTTTTTTTCTAGGTTCCAAACTTCGCGGATTTTGAAAAGCTCTATAAACGGCTTGGATAACCTTCACATTTTATGCTTTGAGTTTTGATACTTTCTATTGAGCAACCCTATCCTACTGACCTTGAGCATGACACTTATGAGCACACATGGAACTGTGAGCAGAACAATGTTCTCTGTGAACCTGGCGGACCAGAGTGCACCGTTTTGAACACCAACGGCGCGCAGCACCTCCTTAAGCCGCAGCTCCTTCTCCAGCACCAGGCTTTTGATGGTCATGCACACAGAGTACATGAAGGCCAGCACCAGGAACATGGGTAGAATTGCTCCAATACTCTGGATAAAGCTGGGCATTGAGGAAAGCAACCAAATAATATCAGAAGTCTGTCTTCACAAAGAGCACTCACCATGGTTATAAACATGGAAATTGTACCTGCCAAACAGATTATCAGAAAGTACATTTACAAAGTTTCTGGGTGCTTCTTTTTTGGTGACATTTGCTGAAACTTTCCAGCTAGCCTTCTAAATAAAACTGAGCAACAAATAACATTTTCCTTTCATTTTTTTCTGATAAAACATTAAAAAAAAAAAAGAAAGAAAGACAGTCAGAAGTTTGAACAGGGAAAGCTGTTTTACGCTGGGTTTTCTGTTTAAATGGACAATAAATTTACTTTTAGTAGCTTTCTTGAATTTGAAGAAACAAATACAAAACCTGCTATTTAGCTAATTTAAACAACTTTGCTGATTAAAACTAAAAAAGGGACAAATCAGTTTGAACTAATTTTAAACACAAGGCCGTGCCTGATTTAAAGTTAGAAATGTAGAGTTACAACTTTTTGTAAGTTCTAGATACTTCGCTCTGAAAGACTTTGTTAGCGTTAGGTGTGCAGAACTGACGCAAAACAAATGTTAAATCCACAAAGGCAGCCTTCCACAATGTCTGTCTTCATTTATTAAGTCACAGGGACATGAAATGTCCTTTGGAGATAATAAAAGTTTTAAATTCCCAAAGAACAAACAAGACAATCTGAGCAGCATTCATGGACTCGATGCCTTCGAGGTGTTTTCATTTTTACGCTGAGCTAACCTTTATAAAGTTGGTGCATCAGCTCAATCGAGCATTTAGTGCTTCAGCTCATGCCTGAGATGATGTACGATTTGATGCCGTTACAACACAATAAGGCGATATTAAACTGGCTTCATAATGCCACCAAAATGCCATGTCAATATCTCCTACGCTGCCAATATAATAAAGTGCTTCCTTTGATTTATGAGACAGTGAAGGAGAGATATCAAATATGCTTTGACAAAGTGTTCAACATTAATGCTTGCATATCTATAAACATCGGAGATGTAGTGCAAGCAAAGCTCTATTCAGCACAAATAGAAGGATGAATGAACCACGGAGAATCTGCTGTCGCTGGAGGAATGGGGCCTTTTTATCGAGAAAATACCAGTAAACACCTGATGAAAGCACATCTCCAGAGTATGTGCAGAAATTAGGTTCCATTACAATTCTGGACAAATCTTGTTGAATTCCTGACATTAAGGATAAGTTCGCTCAGGCATCAATCTTCCTTTTCAGAAGGATGATTTTGCATCTTTAATCCGTTTCTCCCAAACAGTTTTCTCCACAAAATACCACAAATTATCCCTTTAGTCAACATTTAAAGTGGTTACTCTGAAATTTTCCGTGTCAATCACAGCGCCATCCACATAATTGGCATTCCTTGTAAGGATTAGTCAAAAGTGTTAAAGTACAACTGACAATGTGGTTTAGAGATTTTATTTTATATTTATTCACAGAAGGAAAAAAACCTGAAAGTCATTTGCTTTTTTGTCAAGTTCTTTTTGAAGATTCAATTTAAAAAACGAATGGTGATTGGGTTATTTTAACATATTTGTTGGCGTTAAAAGGCATTGTATTAACCACATTGCAGATAAATATCAAAATTATATTAAGTTGGCTGCTTGGGTGCCAAATAATACATTTTAAAACCCTCATCTTGGCCTTTAATGTCTTAATGATGTTGCTGCTCTGTAATTAAGCCATTGTGGTATGTTCTGCTTTTATTGTTCTTCATTGTATTTATTTTTATTTAATGGGGTTAAGCAAATAATTTTTTATGCTTTATTGCTCTGTAAATAAAACGGATTTCGGTTTGCATAACAAGGAGTAAATATTTATAACTAATAGTGGAGGAAAAGTTCACAGTTCTAGATATCTGTATACAAACATGAATACAACATGTTAAAACAATTTTAAGTCAGGGGTTTCAATAAACAGTGATATTTTGCAAAATAGTATAGAAACAAAAAGTGCTTATGGTGAGCAGCAAGAAATAAAAGTCCTGCTGCATTAAAAGTATAATAGGAGAAAGTATGATATTTTTGAGGACACTTACACAACCCTAAAGGAATCAATCATCTTTCTAAAGACATCCCAGAACCTTAGGGAAAGGATCATTTGACATCGTGTCCTAAACGTTCACACCCATATCAACTGAATCCAAAACCCTGCACTAGCTTACGTACTTAAAATCGTCTCTTTGAATCGATACACAGTCACAAATAGCTAACTGATACGTATGAAAGCCTGCAGTAAGATGCACATGAAGTCAGAATACTAATTCTGGCATTATCTGCTCCAAACAAGCTGTAGCGACTGACGTCCTGTCTGAGTTAACTCATTCTGTGACTGTTTTCTCCCTGAGGAGGAGATCAGTCATGCACACTGTGTCTGACACTGACAACCTTGCCACCAAGACTCTCGTGAATTATACATCTGCTGATCGATCAAAGGTGCTTAAGTAATAGAACCTGAGGCGACCCGTGGGTTGTGGGGCTCTGGTAACATTGGGGAAATTTGGGGAAGCTGGTAGACGGATAAATCGAGAAAGAGAAGACTCACCTCCCTCACAGGTTCGCATGCTTTCTAAAAAAAAAAAAAAAAAAAAAAAAAAAAAGGTTCCGGTCTCATTTTTAACAAATATACCATTTAGTTTTTTGTTTTTGAAAAAGTGAAGGACTTATTGAAAGAAATGGGCTGTATTTTCTTATTTGGGTTCTTTTTATAGCTTATAAGAATCATATATTAGGAATTATTAATGTTTATTTTCCAAGTAGACAAATTGCATTTGCAGTTATAGGACAACTTACACAAGATATAAATAGTATTTACTCTGTTTTATAGAAATGTGGTTTCATAGTCTAGTTAAATATTAACATAAATAAACTAGTTTTATTAATATATACTGTTAGGATTATTTTTAGCAAATGAAAATGCTCTAACTAGAATGTGAGAAACTATATAATATAACTGAAAAAAATACAAATAAAAAATCCAAATCCAAAATAGAAAAATAGGACAGTAAATGAAATAGGTTAATTAATATAATGCAACATATTAATATTGCCAATAAAACATTACAATTATGTAATTATCATACAACGCAGGATGTGTCAGTGTCAGTTACTCAATTGCTAAACACCATGTTTAATTCTAATACAAAATGGCAACCAAATTCAGAGATGACAAAGTAAGAAGCCATACGATGTTCACATGCAACTCTCTCAAACACAGCAGCAAATCAACAACAGATGTAGAAACAAAAAATAAATAGTGACCAGGCCTCTGTCTAATTGAAAGTCCTTAAAAAATCTCTAGTGACTTCTGCCCACAAGCCTAAGTGAACCAAATCAATGTTGTAAAGAAGTTTTGCCAAATTCCTTCCTACCAAATTAGAAGATTAACAAAGTCATTGCTGCTAAAGCCGGTTCTTCAACCTCATGATTGAAGTTCTTTCACACACCTTTTAATTTTGGCCTAATTTCTGTGTATGAAATAATGACAGCATGGATTGCATGTTTTTGTACACTGTAGATTAAATTAGTATGACCTTTGAACATGGCAAAAAACAGATCATTTTTATTATGGCCAAAGTCTTAAAACCTTAGAATAGAAAGAGGATGACATTTCTATTTACTATGTCTGCATGCCAATTTCTGATGAAAGCTTGATGCATACTTTGCTTTTCTTTGTGTACAATGAATAGATCTGCATTTGATGCAGGGCCGGCTTCTTGAGAAAGTGTCTTTCTTCATAGAATATGAAACTCCGCTAATAACCCTCCTCACTTCAAACATGAGGAAATGTAATGTTTTGAGTTTTTTAGACTTCCCTGCTCTTAAGGCTTTTTGCTTCAGCGCTTTCATACTTGAAATACAATGCTTCATACTCAAAATGAAAAAATCTACAATGGTAGATGCTGCTTTGCCTTAATAAAAATCTGTTTTGGACAGAAAATTTTCTTTCCTGCACTTCTGAGCAGTCCAGCTGTCTCACCAGAGACTCTTAATGGAGGACACTGCTGCTGTTTGGCATTAGGTATGCAATGAACAGTCTGTGTTTGTCAAAGTACTTCTCCAACACTTTAACTTTTCTCCCACCAGACCAGGTGCTCCAAAAGTCTTTTAAATGTTCTCAAACTCAATGGGAGCTGTCATCCATCCTAAACTTAAAAGTTATATTCAGCCACTCTGCCATAAAAGGCTGATTGATGAAGGACGCTGTGTTGGCTGCAACTCTGGCTAGTTTTTAAGCCCAGCGAAAGACATCTAAAGCTATATCAGAGTGACCTCTGAGAATTTGACTCACAAGTCACTCCGTTTGACCAAACAGCAGAGCTAAGTCTGCTTAGGCGAGTTGAAGGAACTGGAATAGAACATGCTGGCTACATTAAAATATAAATCTGACATCAGTAAAAATCTGACATATGATCATCCCTCAATAAAAATAGGAATGACAAATGACTTTCAGTTGTTTGGAACTTCAATAGAGATGAATGGGATAAAAATACAGTTAAGCCCACACAATTAACATTTTAGTCAGACTGAGAGATTAAATATTAAAAGATTACTTTAAACCTCAATTTGCAAGGGATACGAATATTTCTGGGCTTTACTGTAGATATATTTTATCTAACTGGAATCTGGAATACTTTAAGTGTTTCATTTTTTAAAAGTTTTCACAAATATAAATGAAAAGAGCAATAAAAATAAATTCATGGTTTAAAATTATATAAGATATGACCTATCAGGTAGTAGGTAGGGCCACCACGACTTAATCATTTTCACGAGAGAGAGAGAGAGAGAGAGAGAGAGAGAGAGAGAGAGAAATAAAGTTTAGCTTGCATTAATTTACATTTTAACAGAAAGATAGTTGCACTGCATATGGTTATTGCAACCTGGAGAAAATGCACTTCCTTTTGTATCTTGTAAATTTGAGAAGTAATACATTGTGATCATTATCACTGTCAACTGTCCAGATTGACCAGCTTCACTTGAGTTGAGTTTCTGTATCCTGCTCATGAAGCCATCAAACTAACAGATTCCGAGCAATTAACCTTTGCATCACATTCCTTACAAACCCACCACTTTTACTGTAAAAAGTATCATTGCATCGCTCAGTGTGAATGCTGCGAGATTGCAAAAATGTCCCACAGGAACATAAACAACAAGCTTTAACAAGCTCTTATTGTTGATTCAGACAGCGTTGACATGCCATAGTTCTGCACTCTGAGAATTAGTTCGGTGGCAACAGCTGCTTAGATCTGTAATTCTGAAGCTGAATTAGTTTTAGTAGAATATGTTAAAATATGTCCCAATATGTTCAGTGAATTTAGACAGGAAGAAATAAATCTGCTAATACTAGGAGTGATACTGCCAGTTCATTTTTAGAGGAGCTATAAAAATGTTTTGGTTTTTTTGGTGGAGGGTTTCTGTTGTGTGTTAAGACATATATTTCTAAAATTTTCTTGTAGAATTTTCCAGACCACCCGTATCGATTAGTCCAGCATGCTGCTGATCTGAGGTAATGCTCTATGCATATAAAACTGAATGTCTCAGTTGAATTTGTTCTTGTAAACAAGTAAAAAAAAATTTGCTATAGATCATCTCTGCTTGTTTCTGTTTCATATCAATTCTACATAAATGTGAGACCTGCTGATGTGGAGCAGCACCTCAGGATCCAAACAAGACATGCCTTTGATTTAGGAACGTGCAGCAGAGCAAAGGCTGCTGATAAAAGAACATTTATGTGATATCAGGGCCCTGCAGGGGTCTGGCTGCATCCCAGGCTGCCACTGCAGGCCTGCGCTCAGTGTGTATGAGACGGTACTGGGAGCTAAACCAGTTTGGTTATCTCATGTTGAAAATGCCAACAGGGTCAGCTGTTGTTGAAGCTGCCCAGATTGCTCTGGTTCTTCAGGTGTTTCACTGCCAAAAATGCAAAGGGTGGAACTGAGGAAGGAGAAAAGAAAAATATTGCTAAAGCAGGTACAAGCATGAGCTTTAGGGTTCAGTAGAGAATATTCGGATGCTGGAAATGTTGTTTATGCAAGTTTTGAAGGAAAAAAAACAAAGTTTAAAAAGAGCACGATAAGGTCTCAGAGAAGCCAAAGATGTGATGTGATTGCTTCGGGCTTCTGTCAAAACAATTCAGTATGCATAAATTACATATGATAAACTTAATAGTTCATTTTCTGTTAATATAATCAAATGTATACTAAGTCAAGTTAGAATAACAGGGGGAAAAAATCATATAGAATTAAAATAAAAAGTATATTTATTAAATCTAGTGTACCTTAGGGTTGTATATTGGGTACTCTAGTTTTTAATATAATTGTTGACCTGTTCTAGTCTGTTATATGTTTGCTCAGGATGCTGCTGTATATCTAGTTAGAAAACCAAGCATCAGATTAAGAATCAGCTTTGATTATTTGATGCATGTCCCCTCATATAAGACTAGTGGCTGTTGAATAATGTCTGCGTTGTTTTTATTTTGTAATGTATTTTATTCCCCTTCGGTGATTGTGTAATTTTAATAATTGTGCATTTTAGTATTTCAAATTAAAATTAGACTGTGCATTTTAATCTAGTAAATTTACATGTTGATGTTCACTTTCCCTTTTAAGCAAGCACGATTGTATTATTCCATTCAGATGGTATCATTTACTGTCTTTTTAAAGCTGTCCTTTACTTTAAATAATATATTAAAGTAAAGGAGTTATTTGTTTTTTGAGAACAAAAAACGAGAAATGGACTAACACATCTAAAACGTCAAAATACCTCTTCTATCATATTCCCTGGTAAAATAATTGAGGCTGAAAAACAGTTTTTCCACAACATGGCTTTCTGTGTTTTAATGGTTCTTCCTTTCTGTGCTGTCATTCTGAATAATTTAGAACTAAAAGGGTATGTTTGAATGTTAATAATTTAAAGAAATTGCCCAAATCTCTGGACAGGCAAAGAGTTGATTTCTGGAAAGGTGCAAGACACCTTTTTGTGCAATTATTTGCTGTGTTTTAAAATGCCAATGTACACATGTAGCATTAAAAGCTATATAAAGTCAAGTGACCTGAAGTTGAGTTAAATGTATTCATAAAAAAATCTACCAATATCCACCTTGCTTGTTTAAATTTTGTGTAGCGAGAAACAATACGTAATTGATTCAGAAATTTTATTACAATTATCCATCTTATTGATTACATCACCTGTTTTTTTTATTTATGGAGATAATACCACTGCATGGTTGGAAGTCATTTCCAGGCCCGCATGTGGTACTTTCTATTAGATGCTGAATGTCACTGCCCTCTCTGTTTTAAACATTTAGGTTATTTCTTTGATTGTACATCTGGGAAAGAGCCCTTCCTTACTTGAATGTTATGACTTTGGTCTTTCCCATTTTAAAGGGGACCTAAGAACAGTTTGCCATTGTGTCACATCAAAACAGGAGGACATGTATTACTAAAATAAATAAAGATACTAAAGTAAAATGACTCGACACATACAAAATATTAAAAGAAAAATTAATCAACTCTACTAGCGTTTAACCTTTACATTTTTGTTTTTCACCTATTTGTTCCCCTATAGTTTTTTTTTTTTTTTTGGTCACAGTTAAATGTTTCAGATCAAACAAATTTTACCAGCCAAGGATAGCCTTGGCAAATTCAAAATTATCCAATTTTAACATTTTTCAAATCATGATTTCACTTAGTAGGAGAAAATACACTATTCAAACCAAGCACAACTAGTCGAGCCAACCTTGACTTCATCAACTGCCATCAAACTGGGAAGCAATTGTGGCATATTTTAATTTCCAAAACTTTATGAATTTTGAATAAGGTCATGAGCTGATTGCCAGAAATCCGTCTTCACTATTTTCTGGTGGAGAGCTGAGTTCATAGTTCCATCGTGTTTGACATACTCAGCCTAACTTAGTCAGGTATTACACTTTATTTGAAAGAAGAAGAAATGTGTTATTTTAATATAAAGAAATTGAAGAAAATGCACTTGGGAGAGAATGAGATACAGGAAAGCATTGAAACTCTGGTATATTAAATAATTAAACAACCTAATTATAAGAAAACTTTCCATGGTTTGGCTAAAATCAATACTTCTAACTGTATTTAACTGTACAGCTGTTTTGCTGTCTTCTTTGATTCTATCTCCTTTGCTGAACCTCAACATATAACCAAATTCCCTCTCTTCTTTAGGTACATGCTATAGGACACACACATAACTGTAAAAATGTATTAAAGAAAAAAGCATGATAGATAAACTGAAACATTATTAATTTAACAATGCAGAACATTGAGAAGCACCTCAAGTGGGTAAAGTGGCATCCATTGAAAACCTCCTTCCTCTATCTCCAATCACACACTTATGGTAACAGAGAAAAGCATTTGTACTCACGCATCATCAACAAAGCAAGGGTATGGGATTTGCTGGACGAAAACACCAAGCGGCTGAGACTTTGACGTTTGCAGTTGTATAACAGCGTGGTCGATCATGTCCTGCAGGTAGGCAAAGCCTCCCCAGATGTAGCGCAGGTCGTTAAAGGAGTTGTCCCTGGCTCCAGGAGACCATGACCTTATTAAAAAGAAAGTCAGACAATGATATGTTGCTTGAAAGGGCAAGTAAACCACAAACGGAGCAGCAAGGCATCTATGCTGACTATTTTGAAAGTTATTAATAAAATAAACAGCTTATTCTGAAAAGAAAAAAAAATAAATTGGTGTTGTTGAACATAAATCCTCCTCCTCTGGATTAAATCTTGATCTTATTTATTAAAGGAAAAGTTTACCATTGCATAAATACTTGGAGCTATACTAGATAGAACTGGCTACTGTCAGTTCTCTGATTAACAAAAGGTAAGTGAGAAAACTACAGAAGGTTTCCGTATTTATAAGAATTAAATATTTTTTCCCCCCCATCAACTTCACTTAAAATTCAGTCAAGATGAACAAAAAAACCTATTCTGTTTTAATGTTTTGGGGCCAGAAACCATAAACATATAAAATGAGGTAGTAGAGATGAGAGCGATGCAACTTCTTCCCAAAACCACAAGTGGCATTTTAGTGCTATATTCTTTGGGTGTTTGGGTTTGGGGCCTTTTTTGGGTTTGGATCTTTTTCCTGTTAGCTATTCATGTTTTGTAGGTCTTGATATAGTCTATAATTTCTCTGTTATTGTTGTGTAATTTCTTTATGCTCTGTATCTTTCGTTATTCTTGTGTTCTGTTTCCTGTACTTTTGTATTTAGCTATTACTGTCAGGCTTTTTACCTTTTATTCTTTGAGCCTCAGTTCAGCTCCTTTAGTCTCCTCCTTCGGTTTGCTTGCATTTTCCTTTCCACAGCTGTACCATATTTTTTCTGATTAGTTCATCTGGTCTCTAACCTCAATAAGTAATATTGTTATTGTCCTTCTGTTTCACGCCTATGTATAGTTGCCGTCATGTTTCACTGTCTGTACATAGGCCCTGCCAAACAATTTGTTACACAGAAATCAGAATGTGTTAGTTCACAGTCAGAAATATCACTAGAACACCTCCTACATTTAAAACTGCAGTGGACAGTTTAAGATTTTTCAAGTTACACCTCAGCATCCAACTTGTCTTTTGTGTGTATGAAATAACCATTACATTCCTACTTTTAATAGTTTATACTTTACAAACTATTTGTAAGCATATTGCTACTAGTGATGAAATCTATAAATGTCATCTCAATGTGACCTGAACAGTGTGGCTGTATGCAAAGACCTTCCCACAACTTATAAGACTGGGTAAATTGAAAACAATATATACCTATTTTTATGATGAAGATAATGTTAAGTCCTGTGGAAAATGTTAGAAGCAATAGCAGATAAAGGAAGAGGACGTAAGAGAAGCCCATACCTTGATTTCAACTTGTTGGTGCGCTCCACCTCATCAATGTCCATCCGGATTTTGTACTTCACATAAGGAGGGATGTGACTTGAGTTTGGATGGAGGTTCGCAAAGACAACTCCAGCCCAGAATGTGCCATTTTTCAGATGCTCCAAGGCTTTGTTCACCAGATGGGTTTCTGTCGCAGCTGCTTCAAACTTATTCAGATCAAGACACTGTCAACAAAATCAGAGAAAACCAAAAAGAAAAAAAGTAATTCTTACTTTACTTTAACCCCTGTATTTTTCAGAGAATGGTTGTCTTTTTATTCAAACTTCTGGATTTCACACAAGGGAATAAAGCTGAGGCAGGAATAACCTCATTAGAAGAGCAGCAGATGGATTTTTAGGAGGAAAAAAAAGCTATTCACGCAGCTATTGACTAAACCACACAGAGTGTAGTTCAAATTATCCGGAGCTGCCAGGGGGGTGGGAACATGTTTTGGGCTTCAGTAGAGACGGGCAAATGAGATACAGGCTTACTAACACTCCCCTGTTCTGCAGTCTTGTCCCCTCGTTTCACGAGACGATAATGAGCTAGCCATCCTGGGAGGCAGCCACACCTGACAGATGTCCACGCATCTCAGTGCTGCAATAGTTTTATCATTTCTTCCCCCCCAGCAGCCTGCATTCTATATCAAGCAATGGCAGAAAATATTACAGCTACTCCATTTGTTCTGTACATAATAGAGAGGATAACAGGGAACTGAAGAGTTGGATGGGCCAAACGTTTGGATAATGGCTGAGAAAAATGTAGGGAAGAAAATGTGCTGCTGAATAATGCTGGTACAAGCTTCTGTGTACTGCAGAACATCTGGACTTTGACTGGGCCATTCTAACACATCAAAATGCATTGATCTAAGCCTTCCCATGATAAGTAGATGTTTTCTTTGGGTAAAATGCAGCTGAAAGAGGAATCTCTGCCATAGTATTAAGTCAGTTATGGCATCTTACAGATGTTTTTCCAGCACTGTCCCTATTCCAGTGAGTATATTCAGAAGTTGTCAGTTTGTACTCGAATGGATTATTGTAATACTTAATTTAAAAGTGATAGTGATTCTAAGTCAATATGATATTACCTCCAACTGTGATTTGTACACCACTAAAAGCAAAATATCCATGGACATTTTACTTTTAATTTCTAGTCTTACTTTAACTGAGAAAACATAAAAATGTGACTTTTTTAGCCCAAAAATCTTGGACCAATTGAGTCTCTGTTAAGTTTAAAAAGGCAGTCTTGTTTTAGGAGCTGGATCAACTGTAAAAAATATTTAAACTGGATTAGACATCAATTAGCCACATTTTGATATTGCTAATACTAAAGACATATCTTATTTTCTGTTTATTTGATTAAACATTTCCTTGGGAGGGATAATTGTCACCATTAGTCTTTGAATAACAAGCTATACAATGATACTCAATACCAGACATAGACTATTGAAAACACAGAAGGTGTTTTCAGTGTGTAAAATATTTTTCTATGAAACTGACCCTATTCCCCCCCAAGAGAGAAATATTCCTACACGTCTGAAAATGTACATCTATTGCATTTACAAGTCCCTCAGAGCCTCTCCAGTCTGTTTACTTTGGTTTTAGTCATGTTGGAACATAAGCACCATTCTTTGTTAACCTCAATCCAAACAGCCAAGATGCTCCTCGAGGGCACAAACTCGATGTTTATGAATTTTATTTAGCTTCTTTTCAATGACCACTGGGCTAGCAGCCAAATTTCAGCAAAATTATGTCATCAATCTGACTTCAGCTTGATAAAACAAAAAAAACAAAGACCAGACCATGCTGAGAGCTCGGCTTTTCTCTTTGAAACCACACACGCAGTTGTTTAGACATAGCTGCAACATATTTTAAGTGATGAGCCAATCTCCTTGGAATACACAAACACCGGATGAGTTACAGCCAATGTTCTAGTCAAGAGCCCGTGCAAGTGTGAACCATCACATCTGCTGTTTATCCTTTAAACTTGTATACTCGTGGGGGAAAATACTCCAGTAGCTCATACAATGGCTTAAAATGAATATTATTCTATTAAAAAAAAGCATTCATTTGAAGCAGTGTATTAATCTCTGTGAGCATCAGACCAGGGTTATTAGTAGCAACTAATTGAGTTTATTCCCAAGGATGCAAATGATGCAGTGGCAATTATTATTTTATCTGCTCCACCAAAAGCTCAACATGGTTTTAACGAAATAGAAGGAGGATGGGTGAAGTAATTTCATTCACTGCCTTTAAATGTGCAATTAGGCATAAATTTAGGGAAATTTTGTATACGTTTAAGATCGTCCAAGTCTTTTATTTTGAAGGATTTTTTGTAGTTATTCAGTGGGATGATGTACAGCAATATTGTACTTACATTTCTGCTGTTTGCATTGGTCAACAAATCCTTTAAATAAAGAAAGTACATGACCATAAAGTTACACTAACATGCAAAAAAGGTTCATGCTACTGAAAATGGAGATGAGAGGGGTGGGCATTTGAGAAACAAGATAAAAACATAACCACCAGTTTATGAGGCAACTGTTTAGCAATGCACAGGATGTTCTTAAATTCCTCCATTATTGTTTTGATAATGATAATATTATCACCACCTACTGCCAAAATGTGGCCATGCTTAGTTAAAAACCCTTCAACAAATCAAAATTTTAAACCGTAAAATTACATTTGTAACAAATTGTGAACTAGTACAGCGGCAGTCTTAATCAACAATTCTGGAAAGTGTGCTATGCATTATATTCAACCTCCTTTACTCTGATACCCCAAAATTAAATTAGGTGTTAGTGCCTTCAGAAATCACATAGTAAATAGAGTCAAGTTTAATTTAATCCCATACTTTCAGCTGTTCTGTGAAGGCCTCGTAGCTTCATTAAGACCAAGAAACACAACACATGGATTAGAGATAAACTTTTAGAGAAGTTTAAAGCAGGGTTATGCTGGGGTTTGAGTCTTTAGTTGTAATTTCACAAAACATTGTTCCTTATGTTAGATGTCAGCAAAGTGCTTTAATCTTCTCTTGTACCTGCACTTTAAGCACTGCCTATTTTTTTAGCATTCCACTTTGCTCTAAAGACCCATTAAGCAAAATTACTTTCCATAATGTTTTTTTTTTTTTTTTCATACTTTGACTAAATATGGTGTATTATGAAGGATAATTTTATGTCAACTTATTCCCCTGCTTATAAAAAAAATGTAATTCCAATAAATATGCATGTATCCACTGGAGTGAACAAAACTAGAAAATATGCTAGAATAGCTCTGTTATGTGTTTGGACTGAAAACAAAATCAACTAAGAAAACAGATTGCAATATTATGTTTGGTATACCACAGGGACTTACACTACCATGTTACCTGCTGGTGCATTATTATGAGTGGGTTTATATATTGGCTGCACAGAAAAAAGAGACAGAAAAAAATCTACTGCTATAGACTGTCAATATATCACTGTCAACCATATTATGTGTGTATTTTTACACACAGCGACCTGTTTAATGGCCTTTCACATTTACTTCAGTCTAGTCTATGACAGTGCTTTCATTATATGATTATCATAGATGTGTTACGGTGACAGATCTTGACAGTTTGTTAAGTCAGAGGCATTAGAGTTTAATGAGCAAGCGCACTAATCCTCTTCAGGTTGTTCTCCACAAAAAGAGGAAAAAGACAAAAGCAGAGAGATGGAGGGATATTTCAAGAAGCTGCAGCCTTGATTTTGGTGTGAACAATAGCAGTGAATAGATCCTGCAACAAAAGAGCTGGAAAACAATAAAGTGCTGTGCTAAACAAAGACATGTTAGATTTAACGCACCCAGCTAACAAATTGCGGCAACCCTGATGTTCTGGCAGATGACAGATGAGACAGTTGTGAACAAAAAGATTCAGAGATAAATTAAAGTAAACTGACAATTATTTCAGAGATACATGACTGATCCAAAAGACTCCATCTTCTCTCAAGACTGAGCAAAAGAGAAATCATGCGGATAAGGAAACTGATGCTGCAGCCTCAAATAATCTTAGTACACATTTTTTGACTTTACAGAGGGTAAAAATGCCACGTTACTGCTTGAAGCTGTCAATAAGCAGCAACATTGTGATTAAAAATTTCTTCAAACGTGACATTAATTAAAACATTTTATTTTATCTGGTGATCCGAAGGATATCTAAAAACTATTACTGTGGCCACTGTTTTACTGGGTTTCGACATCCGCATCCCTCAAGGATTTATTTTTAATTATTTAGCAACCACTTCTTCATAATGCATCAAAAACAAACAAGGCGACTGCAGTGTGCTTACTGACTCCATGCCTATTTATTTTTTAAAACTTTATCTATTGGTGCCTGCAATGCAGACTACAAAATCACTTTTATTGCTGCTGTTGTACTACTGTGCATCTATCTTGCGCTTCTGTGGCTTGTGGACACAGGAATGAAAAATATTGTATACATTTTAGCAGTGAGATTCTACTTTACTTACTCGATCTAGTAAATTATGTTAGATCGCTGCAATTCCAACCAGCTATAGAAAGTAACTATCTAAATTGACTAATACACCAACATTAAAAATGGAAAACCTCATATTGCAATAACCTGGTTTTTACTGTTCATGAGGATGCCTTGAAAAGACCTAAATCTGTTGTGTCTAGTAATTACGACTCCCCTATGGCAAAAAGAACAGTGGCAATGGCAGTATCATCTCCCAGCATATCACAAAAGACTGCTCAGGAAAGGGTTTAAAACACTAATGAACCCATAGGCACTGATCCGAACTAAAACTCTCCAGATCCCAATCCGATCAAGCCTGCACAGAAAAGCACACAAGGCTGACGAAAACAGGCTCAATCCTGCAAACTCAGAGGAGCACGACTTTCAGCCACCAATATCCAGATGCCAAACAGCACAGGACTCCCTCTGAGTCATTGTGTCCGAGCCCAAACAGGCCGGAGCTTTCTTGATTGCCCCGCAGGGGAAAAACGCAGAATGAGATAAGTGGTTGTAATGTTGTGAGTACAGGGATATATTCAGTGGGGAGTTTTCTTGTATTTATGTTACCACACTAACCTATTGTTTAAGCACTTCAAGGCCACATAAGTCGTTTTCCAGCATCAATTCCAACCAAGAAAAATCTCAAGAATAATATCAAGCAGAAATCAAATAAATGACTTAAAAGGAAAGACTCGACTAAAGCAAAGATGGAAGAGAGGTAAAATGCTCAGCAAATTTAGTGATAATAATTGAGTTTCAAAACCTAAATGGCAGAGGAATCTCTAAAATGTAAGGTGCTTTGCACAAAAAACAAAAACAAAAACAAAAAAAAAGAAACATAGCTATATTACGTACTTTCAGGAAATTGGAGAGGAGCTTCAGGATTTCAGTGGTGGAGTTGTAAATATCCCGCCAGTCGTAGGGTGGCATGCCGGGTGGACGGTCTTCTGGAGCGCCATTGTACAGGAAGTTCTCCAGCAGCTCGGCTGTCCATCCTGTCCCAATGAGGCGCTGGTTGAGGGAGGCTGCGAATATGGGATTTGCCACCAGAGCCTTTTGACACCAAGAAGATGTATGTGATTAGGCTACAACTGTCAGTTGTTATAGGCACAAAAATGGCAGTGAGAAGAAAAAATTGAATTAAAGGGGGACTAACAGGGTCTGTTACTATGGGGAATATTCTAACGAAGGGTAAGGCAGGTCAGATTTAAGTAAGGCTGGAATTAACTTTTTAGTGGATTCAAGACAACTTTTCAAGCTCAAAATTCTCACAAGATTCTAAATAAATCTTGTGAGATTATGCTCTTTCAATAAAAATCACTAACATATTGACTTATACACGACGTTCATATGTCAATAGAACTGTACAACGATCAACTGTGTATGCAAAAACGCAGAAAAATGTAACATTTTTTCCGAGTAAAAATAAATCCTAATCAAATCTTGTTGTGTATCGAGAACCCAAAAACAATTATTTCATTCACGCATAAGGGGAAAACATGTGAATGGTTTCTTCTAAACCTGACATAAAAGGATGGAACTGCTTCAGTGATGCAACAAATTAGCAAAACTTATATGCAGCTCAGAGTGGGAACAAGTGCAGCAGTAATATAGACATTTAAATGTCCCTCATACAAAAGTTCTTTAATAATGCATTCATTCTACTCCCACCTTTTAAGTTTAAAAGTGATGCCCTTCACTTAGTAGCCATAACCATTTCCCTCCTCTTTTCCAAGAGTTATACAGATTTCATATAAAATGAAGGGACTATTGCTGCCGGACAATCATTAAAACCATTAAAATCAGGCTTCTGCTAGAGAACCTGAGAGAAACTGACCGCCCGATTAATTACCAGCCATTGTATTTTGCTGCAGTTTGGAAATCCATTACAGCTAATTATTATGTTTCAAAGACAATAGGCATGGGGTTCTGGTGTAGAAACTGAGCTGAACATCAACTGAGCACCGGTCATCTGTTGCGCTAAATCCTGACGTGGCATTCAAGCGTCTTCTGCCAACTGTGCTCGGTGGCATTTCAGCATCAACACTTCTCATGACATTATGCCAAACCTAAAAACAGAGTGTCACATTAAATAATGTTTCTGCTATGTAACCTTTAGGAATAAAAGGCAAATATAGCTTAGCTTTTTTTTGTGGCTGATGCATTAAAAACACGCAACATCCAAATAAATGTTCATCTTTACAGATGAGGAATTATGATTAAAACTGTTTGTCATCATGGTCTGACATCCAAGTTTAGGATTTAATGCATTTGGACGTAATAAAATTGTAATGTTTTTAATAAGTTCTTAAATTATTCAATTTAAAAGACAAAACAATTCTAGATGAGGAATACCAAGTGGAGGCCTTATTTCTTAAAAAGAAAAAAAAAAAACAGCATTTCAATAAATGCTGCTCTTCTGGACCAAAGCCCTCTTTACAAGTGATACCAAAGTAGACTTTTGCAGTGCAAAAAAACCTGATGTACCACAGCACCTAAACCAATAGTGAAGCACAGTGGTAAAGGGGTAATGATTTGACCTCTACATGAATAAAACTGTGATAGGACCTGAAAGGTACTGTGATGAAACAAATGTTCACAAAACTTAAGGAACTGAAGCAATTCAGTGAAAGAATTTCATAATTCAAAGAAAGAGTGACGTTTAAGACAGATAGTTGAAGAAAGCACAACGACTCCAAGTTATTGCTGCTAAAGTGGGTCACAACCCTTCGAGTCATGGACTGTGTATTTCTTTCTTCATCTTTGCTTAATAAGTATTGTTTGTATGTTGCAATTGAGTGGTTTTACAATCTGGTTACATAAGATCACTTTAATTTGTAGTAATGCATAGCTTCTAGCATCAAAAGAGTTCGTATCTTTACTTTCTTTATCTCATGGGTTTGTGTCATGTAGAAGCATCAGCCAGTCAAACGGAGCGTAGCTGTTAAAGCGTCTGTTCAGCTGAAGCTTGTGTCTGAATGGGTTGTCCACCGCTTAATGTTCTGTGGCATTTGAACCAAAATTGTTGCAGATGCACAGTTTAACCTCCCCGGTCAAGTGTTAAATGAACTTATTTGTCATGAGACTGTCTTCCAGTGACAAAGTCAAATGTGTTTGCTTTTCTTCCTAAAAGAAATTGAAACCTTTGAGCCACATGGTGGCTGTACAATTTTCCAAGAAGGTCAAAAGGTCTCCAAAAGGATGCACCAGAGTGGATGTTTGCAGACAGTGGTCCTGGCCATTCTATGGCACCACTGGCTACCGTCGAGTCACATGCTTTGTGACATATATTTGAATACATTACCATGATTCAAATGTACGTCTCGTTATGTTTATCCTTTCTGATGAGACATGAGATATTTCATCCCTTAATCTAGACGCATGGTTGAAGATACTGGAGTAAAACAGCAGCCTGTAACCTTGAGGGACCTCTAGAGATGACGAACCTTTGAAAGCCACAAGTCTCATAGTGAGCGGTGGGCATAAAGCCGGACTGGGAGAAAATGAAGACAAAGGAGGATTGCAGGTCCATTTGTGTAAAGGTTAGGGCTAGGGTAATGAATACCCTTGCTATATGGAGCTCCCAATGTCTGCTTCCCTCCAGCTGCCTATAAGCTCATTTGGAGTGACACCGGAGTAATGTCAGTGTCAAGGAAATACAGCGAGAGGCAAACAAAGAGCAAGAGAGGAGGAGGAAAGAGAAGTGGTGGCAAAGAGTCTGCAACCTTTATTTCTGCTGGATAATCCCCTCCGCCAGGATGAGAATTATCCTGCACTTATCCATAATTACTTTTCTCCCTCGGTTTTCGTACCCAACAGAAGGTGCTGCAAATTGATGCACACAGCATGTATATGTTCACCTGCAGCTTCATTCTCCCACCTCTTATTTTAGTTTTTTTTTTTTTTTCACAGAAAAAATTGCCAATCCTGCATAAACTGCATAATTTTAGTGGTGGTTTTTCCTTTGCTATATTAATAAAAAAAAGAAAATGTTTTGATGTTGCAGTGCCAACATAAATGTTGATGCCTTTAATGAGAATAATGTTCACAATTCAGCCAATCTGTGAGCACTATTAATTTTCCTTGCTGCGGATTGGATGCAGATCAGAGTGGAAAAAATGGAAGTTGTAGTACTGTAGGATTAGAAGACTTATGTATCAGTGAGATCTAGAGAAACTCATCCATGCGTTTATCTTTAGTCGAATTGATTATTGCAACAGCATCTTCACAGGTCTGTCCAACAAATCAATCAAACACCTGCAGCTGATCCAGAACGCTGCTGCTCGCGTTCTCAGTAAAACCAGGAAGATAGGGCACATAACACCAGTTTTAACACCAGAACAGGGAGCTATTCTCTGAGCTCCCTGTAGCTCAGAGAATAGACTTTAAAATACTGCTATTAGTTTATCAATCATTGAACAGCTTAGCACCACAATACATTAAAGGTCTGCTGTTGTTGTATCAACCTTCCAGACCTCTCAGGTCTTCTGGTTCTGGTCTGCTCTGCATCCCCAGAACCAGAACCAAACGAGGAGAAGCAGCATTCAGCTTCTATGCACCACAAATCTGGAACAAACTTCCAGAAAACTGTAAAACAGCTGAAACACTGAGTGCCTTTAAATCTTGACTAAAAAGACACCTGTTAAGAATTGTATTCGAAAAGTAATCAATTACGAATTTAATGATGGCACTTATTAAATGCAATGTAATGTTGCATGACTTTTAGTTTTTGTGTTTGTTATGATGTAAAGCACTTTGAAATGCCTTGCTGCTGAAATGTGCTATACAAATAAAATTTGATTNGTTTTTGTGCTTGTTATGATGTAAAGCACTTTGAAATGCCTTGCTGCTGAAATGTGCTATACAAATAAAATTTGATTGATTGATTTTTGATACTGTAGATGTTAGTTTCTGTGCCAAAACAATTGCCAATATTTTGTGTTTGAGTGACTAAAATAGGCAGTTATAAGCATTTTTAAGGGGATTTAATGACCTCTGCAGGCAGCTGTGGACCCTAACCCCCACAAATACAGGATTCCCTGTATATAAATATCAGTCTGTATATAATTTGTCCAAGTGTACATACTACAGTCTACAATTAATTCAAACTTGCGAACCCTATTCTTGTGGGGGGGGTTTCTGCAAAAAGAATGATTTAAATGAATCCGTAAAATGCTTAATTACCAAATTTATGCCAAAGTTGAGTTTATGTAATCTTCTGACTGATGATGTATGTTAAGTAATTCCTATTTCCTCTCAAAGGACAGCCTTTACACTTCTTGGGAATGAAAGAATTTCATCCCGTGGGCTGGAGTGAAGCACAACTGCTGATAAGAACAATTTTCAGAAACAATTTGTTCATTATTTTTGACTGAACTGCAGGAATAGGGCCTACAGAAGAGCGAGCTGTAGACAGTGCAATGCAGGCTGCTAAAATTGATCCTGCTCATCTTTTGATCCCTGGGTTGTTGTTGTTAGTGTCAGACTCGGCCTCATGTGAGACACTGGATTGTGAATGTGTGGCAAGAAAAAAATAAAACAAAGCAAGGCACAGGCCTGCACTTCCAAGCACACGAGGCTCAGCAAAAACTAAAGTGCTCTGTGCCCTACATGTGCATCCTTTTTAACGTCACTGCTGAAGCAAGCAACTGCTTGGTAATTATCCTCTGTCATTTGACTCAGGATTAAATGCCAAGACAACCCATTGCAGACAAAAGTAGACAGGTTTTTGCAAAGTGTAAATTGGTCATTTAAAACTATCTGCTTCAGGCATCCACAGACTGCAATTTGGTGTGGATAGATGTTCAGCTTTGAGGTTTACAACAGACTAAGACACTTGTAGAACATCTAAAAGTTTACTTCATGCAGCTCCTTTATAATGAGATACCAGAAACGGTCCATAGTTTCATCCTGCCTACTGAACCTTATAGTATGCAGTAGTATAGTAAGATCTGAATTACTTTAAAATAATAATGGTTGTTATTCCTCTGTAGGTAAGTATTAGTTTTTGTGTGCACGGTTGTTTGTCCTGTGTTCTTCTGTGTTTTGCTGGACTAGCAATGACTGCTGGAGACAGGCACCCTACAGCGACAAGCAGGTATATACAATAAATAGATAGATGCATAATTAATCAACTTGTACCTATACAAGAGGAAATACAGAAAACCAAAACTTTTTCTTATCGTGTCAGAAGCATGTACTTTTTTTTCTCTTTCACTTTGTAATTACAAAGAAAACCTTTCAGATAACCTAAGCGAAATGAAAAAAAACAACAACAAAAAAACAGAACAGTGGTAATTTGGTGAGGATCTGCTTCGTTGAGCCTCACCCGCAACGTGTTGACTTGAGGGCTATTCTGCAGAAAATCCCAGACACGTGGGCCAAGTTCATTCCAAGAATCTGCCAGCTCCTTTAACATGGCGAGAGAGTTGAAAGTGCTGTTTGCCTGGAACAAAAAACAACACACACCAAAAAAAAAACAAAAAAAACACAAGAAACAAACAATGTTTAGCAAAACAAACTCCAACTCACCCTTCCTTCCTCTCAATGGGAGGCACTAAGACTTGCGTTCATGTTAGGCCAACACATCCAAAATAGTGCTCAACAATTTCACTCTCAGGAGGAACTCATTACATCACAACTCTTCTAAAACCTCCTTCCACAACCACTTCTTATCCTGCTTCTGACCCCCAAAGCCCCTGGGGGTGAACGTAAATCCTTGTTTTTGCTCTATAACACTGACTTGTAAGCATTTAGTGTGTGGTGTGAAAAGGGTCGGCTTGAGTAGAGCACCGGGCCTGTGGCTGTGAAGCTGGCAGGTTTTGCACGCCCTCATTATACAATCGCTATGGAAAATTCACCCTTCACATTGAGTTTGTTTCGCCTGAAATTATGCTGATCTCTTGGAGAAAAATCATGTCATGAAATGATAAAACATTCATTAAAAAGGCCTCAAGTCTACATATTTGATTTTTTTTTCTTCAGCCCCATTTGTAAAGTGTGACATCCAGGCTTTATACAAATTGAAAGCATCCTCTCGTTAGAATTAATTATGCACCAAACAACATATTTGAATATATGTACTCCAAATTAAACTGATTTCCAGCTATATAAGATACAGCCTGCATCTGCAGGATGGATTAAATCAACAACATGTTTTTCTTTTCTCTCTCTCTCTTTTTGTTCTGAACCTACTTCCTTCACCAGGAGGCGAGCAGCAGGTGTATCAGGTGCATAGAGGACCTTCCCTCGCAATAATGGCTTGAAGGTGCTCCAAATGTAACGCAGACCAGGTGTGCCCTCCAGGGTGTCGACAAGAATCTGACAAAAGGCATCTGCGGAAGACAGGAGGTGAGCGGAGAAGTTTGGGAAAGTCAAATCAAAGGCCAAGAGAACATTGACAAACAAGAGTTCAACATGTAGTAGCTGTCTTGAATTTGTGAGCATTTAATTCTTGTCTTTTCAGAAATAATTTGTGAATATAAGCCAGGTGTTTTTAATTTGATACGCAATATTCAACCGGCATGAATGTTTTCCAGATTTTGAATTTTCTTCATCACAAATATTATCAAAAAAACAAGCTTCTTTAATGCCAAAAGGAGTCTGATTTTAACAAACCAGCAACTACTAATTAGAACCATCTAGTGTTAAGAGTTGGCATAAACCTGAGGCCTATTTAAATAAAATCTTGAATTAAATTTTAATATTAAAGACTCAGGGTACATACAAAAAGCAGGTTTAAATTAAAACAACTATCCAAACCAACCAAGCTATGTGAAAAAGGTAAATGACCGCTTCCTAAATTATAAATTTTTAGGTCAACTGGGGGAGAGAGAGAGCGAGAGAGAGAACATTTTTCTGTTGTTCCTAAGACGGCAAAAGACATTGCTTGTCCTTTCGCACAAGTATCCTTCAAATTTGTGAAGTTTGTGGTGCCCTATTTAGTACTACCTGAAGGACATTCAACCATAAATGTTTGTTCAAGCAAAATCACATAAATTATCTCTTCATTAATGCGAAACTTGATTTCTAACTTTCATCAAAGTTAGATATCAAATATGTAATATGCTTATTGTATATTTGTTTGATGACCTAAACAAATATACTGTGTTGTCTCACCATTCTGTTGCTAATGAAATATGACCTGGAAATAAGAAGAAAAAAGTAGTTGCATCTCGAGTCCCATGGGCAAATACTGGTCCAATAACAGTTACATTTATGAGAACAACAACAAACCCAATCTTGTGTTTAACTTACAGACGCGCCGTTTGAGGGGTTCTATGTTTGAGAATATCCTTTGCAGCAGCAGTTAACTTTAAGAAGTGTGACGAAGAGAAAACACATCAAATTGCTTTAAAGAACATGACAAGAAAGAAAGATTTTCAACATGGGGAAAATATTGATCCAATCAGAGCACTTCAGCACAGATGTCTTTATATAACTGTAGCCTTGATTAAGGACTTGTTAATTTTCCAATCAGTTACAGCAATGGTTCCCAAAGTGTGGGACTGGAGGGGGGCAGTGCCATTGCACGGGGGGCACGGGAAGCCGTATGGATGAATAGGGAAAAAAAAAAAAAAAAGTTACACAAAAGTGTTTCACTGTAAAGATGGTTTGTAGTGTGTTTTGTTGCAACCTGAAGCGCAAGATGAACTTCAGTGGAGTTTGAAAACAAAATATGTGTTTAGGTTTATGTCTGGTTGATCGATGTGTGTGCCCAATTGATCTTTTTTTCTTTTTTGGAGGGGATTTCATTGTAATCCATAGGGGGGCCCAGGAAATCTTTGGGAAGCATTGAGTTACAGTCACTGGCTTGGTAGATGTAGTTGCTTTGCTAAACTTTTACAGGTACTTTGAAACAAAAGAAATTATGAAAGCATTTATGACAATTCTTCAAAATGAAGTGGTTTTGAGCACTTGGCCTTTTATCACATATTGTTGGAAGAATAATGCAACTGCTAGTTTAAAGATCAGAATCAAGTGAGCTTTAGATGGTTGGGAAAACTTGTTTCAAAGTTTCCATCCAATTAACTTTTTTCCTTTTAACATTTTTCCCCACCAAAGTTATTTTGGTAGTTTTATAGAGGTGGCAAAACAGTTAATACTTGCACAACATAATACCTATTCACGCTTTACCAAACTCAATATTCATGTATGAGGTCACTTGATTGATTTTAGTTTATTTTTCCACTACGCTATCTTACTTAATTACTCAGGATGTAATGAGAAAACGATGAAAAAAGTGAACATCAATGGCAAACATCTCAAATATCAACATAAACCAACAATTCAATGGAAGTTCGTTTCTGGTGATTTTAAGTCCAACATTTGTAGAATGACCTTAGCATTTAGTTTTGTTTTTTGGAGAGTAAGTGGTTGTTTACCATACTTGGAGGGTTCAATGTGATCTTATTAGTAAAACGTTCAATGGAAATTCCAGTCATGAATAAAATGGCTTAATTAAATGGACACCGATTCAGTTATAACTACAAGAGCTTTGGAAAAAGAAAGTTGCAGAGAGGATATGTTTATCATGTTTTTTTCACTGAAAAACACCGACAGGCTGAAGTAAACAAGTCAAGGGTCCACACCTGACTACATACCGAAAAACTTTTATCAACCAAGTAAAAAAAAAAAAAAAGAAGAAGAATCAATAAGCACAGAAGCAGCAAGATCATTATTAATTCAACTTTTCTGCCAACCTGAATATTGCTACGTTGTGAGAGTGCTGTAAGTTACATGAGGTCTGTGCTGTGAGCAAAAGCACCTGGAGCACATCGAAGGCTTGTTCTTTAACTTTCATTTTGCTTGTTTTGAATCTGAAAGAGTCGATCTTGAAGTCTGGTACTTTATCAAGCAACTGATCAATGTGGTGCGTCATCTACTATTTAATAGGGCCGTCTGGCTCTCCCCATTCTTGCGACTCCTGTCAGTCCATCATTGCTTTTTACTGCCGCATCAAATTTATTTATTTTTTTACCATCAAAATTTCAGTGCCTCAAAGCTCTCTCCTCTCATTTCACCAGGGCAGCCATGTCTCCCATCAGAGGTAGTTTAGAGGCCATCTTCAGTGCAATTAAATGTTAGCCCTTCTGCCTGGTCATCTTTCCCTAGTGCTCCAGGGAGGTCGGTGCACACACGGCTAATGGCCTCCCTTTAGGTTGGGTCCAGCCACCTGTTCTCTTCGCAAGCTGCAGCGATGGCACTTTCTGCAATCCTAACACTTGAGAAATGAGAAGTGTGCATTACGTTCAGCTCAGCAACCGTCTGTTCAACACACGCTTTGGTTTGATTGGAAAACTAACTCCACTTTAGAAAATATCCTTTATAAGCTTATGGTGTTTCACAAAATAATAATAAAAAAAATACATTAGCAATCCTGATATGTCTCACCAGCTGCCTGGTGAGACATGTCAGGGTTTGACTGAATGCAGCTGCAGTCTGCCAGTAAGAAAGTTTTACACTCTAGGTGACAAGATAAAGACAATAAACTTCTGATTTCACTACTTCCATAGGCATAGATTGTCCTGTCAATCCTGACAATTCCAGGATTCATACTGACTGAAGTAAAAGAAAAAGCAAGCTTCTTAGAGATCAGGGCCAGATGAAAACATTTATTCAGGCAAGAATATTTTAGTTGCCTGTTTTTTTTGTTTGTTTTTTTCCTATCACACGAAGTCTGTCTATTAAGAGTAAACAACAAATCTATCCAAAAAACCTAATTGTGAAAGTAGAATTTCATTATTTAAATCATTAACAGGCACTGACTGTAATTTTGACTCAGTTTCACTCCAGGTCCTTTTATTGGCAGACCTGCAGAACCATTGAATCATTTAAAAAGCTGTTTAATATTGGACAGTAAACACTGAGAGATATTCAAAATATTGCAGTTGAAGATTTATTTCTGTTTTGAAATATTTAAACTCTTGTTTCTGTGTTATTTTTGAAGTTGCATGACTGAAAATTGTTTTGAAATGGTAACCTTTGTAAATAATTCTTCAGCAGTTGACTGGGTTAAGAATATATACAGTAAGTTTATACTTCTACCAACTACTTTTGATGGAAGAATGAAATATAATATGCAAATGTGCGATTTGTTGATAGTAATGTATTTGATTATGATCATTGAAATAAATCTAACCCTTAAAAAGAACCTCTCAAAATAAATTTGGACCAAAGATCTTAAAAAGCAATGCTTCATGCCCTGATCTAAAGAATCTCAAGCACTGATGAGAAACAAAATCAATAACAGCTATGAGCTAGGGTTGAAAGATATTTTTTGGAGAAAACATGGGGCAATGGTGAACCTTCCCAGATGTGGGTAACCTACCAAAACTGCTCCATTATTTATCTAGAACATCTACGGCACAGGGACCTTTTTTTTCCGCAACTAAGCCCAGCGTTCATAACTCAGCGATTTAAAAAAAAGAAAAAGTGACTGGACAGAAATGGCATCCACTTGAACATTTCAAATGCTAATCCACCTCACATCAGAGAACATGAGTCAGAGGAATGATAGAGAAAAAAATTGAACTTTCTGGAAGGTCTGCATCACATCTGGTGTAAGGCTAACAGCATTTCAACCTGAAGAGACTCAGATGGAGAGAAACTAAGGAAGAGGATTAGGGCCACCAGAAAAAAAAAAAAAAAAAAAAGAAGAATTCTGACTTTAATCTCAGAATTCTGACTTTAAAGTCAGAATTTAAATTTTTTTTTTTTTTTTTTTTCGGTGGCCCTAATCCTCTTCCGTAGAGAAACAGTGATAAAAATAAATAAATAAAAAAAAAAAAACACCCAATGTTTTGTCTCACGAAGACCTGGACATATTGTTCATTTCCTCATTTAGTTTTTTAAAATTCGCTTTGTACTGTATAAACTCTCACAGTCCTTTCTGATGTTGACAACACAATCTACTCCTTTACACCTATGGATGCAGATTTAAGAGTCTAGAGTGCATGGAAAGTTCTGTGTTGATAGAAAAAATATATCAGTATCTGAAATATGAAACAATCATAGGAGACTTGAAATTATCCAGCATTTTCCATGAACTCAATTTCCCATTTATCATTTCGGAATATGAAAAAAACAAGTCTTGGTCTATAATGTTGACCCTCAAAGAATCTCACCACTTAAGTTCAAAATTCACTTAGGTTTCCATTTTTAATGAGCAATTAAAATAGAGATTTCTCCAACCATGTTTATTTTAACTTGAATGTCAAGAATTCTAATAATGGAATCCAAGTTGACAGAACAAATGCATTACTTCTTGTCTTCATTTACTTATTGTTTCAGCCCACAACACTGCAGGGCTTGTTTTTCTTTTGAGTTAAATCTGCATTTGTTTTGTTTATTAGACTGCTGTGTAGCTAAACTTGGCCAGCTGTTCTGCTTATGATGGGACAGAAACAGATGTGCTTTATGTTTCACACAACAAATGTAAATTTGGGCATTTAAGAGAAGTTAAAAGTTAGCTTTAAGGCAGTGATTTTATAGTCTGGAGTAAAACAACAACAAAAAAAAAAGCAGTGTGTTTACAACTCCCAACATTAAACAAAATATCTAATGAACTATGTGTGGTTAAAATGTTAATTTATTTATATAACACTATTTTTTCCACATCTGGGTAAATGTGTATATTTATTACAAAAGAATATTGATGAAGAGAAGGAAAATGATGAAAAGTTTTCCTCACCATTTGCATTAGACAATGAATAGAATGAATCATTTGAATCTTTCTATATCTGTGCATATTTTGTAATCTCTGTCCTCATACATCACCATTACACCGATTGGGGTGCACCGATTGCAGTTTTCTGGCCAATCGCTGATCTTTTAAAATGCATAACCTGCCAATACCGATTTTGGACGAATGTTGCCTGAAATGTTACTGAATATAGCGAGAAAATTGTGGAACTGGCACCAGTGGGATGTCTATTGTTGACTACAAACATGCAGACATGACCTGGTGGGCCAGTCTATCAGTAAAACCTTTCTCATGGGAGAGCAGAAGAAGACAGAGGTTGATTTTTAACCTTTGTCGAGGTTGACAGGATCAGTGGATAACATCGGCTTCACATGTAAAAATCGACAGATCACCAATCTCCCAAAATTAAGGAAATCGGCACTGATAAATCAGTGCACCACTATACAGCATGATTGAAAAATTTCCCAGATTTCTTTCCTTTGATTTTTTTGTTGCTGTTGCAGCTGTGGTCATCTCAACCTAAGACAACTACAATAATAATACCAAAATAAGTTTTTCAATGTTAAAATAAGAGCAAATATGTTTTGGTCTAAATATGTTACTGCTTGTGCTAATTTATATTGTGCTTATTTTACTCATATATCTTAGATTTAACTAAGTACTTTGTCAGTTAATTTAAGAGAGAATCAACAGAGAAATTTTTATGTTCAATTCACTGATCCGAGTGGGAAAATTTTATTTCCAAACTCAAAAAGGGACAATCATTTTAATAATGACTTATTGACCAAAATAATCATGGTTTTAGTATCAGTATGTGTATTTCTTTGATTTAAGCAACCCAATGTGATTTTTTTTTTTCGCTACACTCCATTTTTCTTGATTGTAAATCTGATCCTGTTTAGGCCAGTTCACTTGTAAAATATCACAGCAGAGGGGAAATCAGGCTTTTGTTGGGTCTGCTCCTCAATTTTGTAACAAACTGCTTCTTCACATCATGTCCTTCCCAACATTAGACATTTAAAAACCCCATTTGAATACTCACTGTTACTCTTGGATTTGTCATTGGAAAGTGCTTTAATAAATTTGCGAGCAATTGACAAATGGACTAAATAAAAAGACATGCACTGTTTTGTTCCTGACTTCATAAATGTATTCTGATAATCAAAGTGAGAGGCAGCGTTTCTCAACAATAAAGTGAGAATAAAGGTGACAGTGACAAATGCTTTGCAGCTTAATATGAATCACCTTTGTGTCTTGGGAAAGATAAATCATTTTTGTATATTTTCTGTGCTGAAGGGAGAATCAGATTACAGAGTTGACATATTCTCCAAGTCTCTGTGGGTTTTTTTTTTTGGTTTTTTGACAACAGAAGCATACTTTATTACCGAGCAGACGCTGAAACAAGACAAAACAAGACAAAGCTGGTCTATACACTAGCCTTAGTCACGGTAAAATAATTGCTTGGAGCCTTAAGCCAGCCCCTCAACTTACCTGACAAATTTAATCAATTTGAGTTGTACCCTAGAGAGGGGCTCAATTCAGTACCTCTGTGAAACAGTGCTGTCAAACTCACACACACACACGCACACCCACTTATATTTCTAACTATATTTGTCTTTCTAACCATATGTATTGTCTTCCATTTGATTTTTGTATTTGGACCTTTTAACAAGAAGTTTAACAACCTCTGATCTGCACCAACAGAACAGTAATGCAATAAATTAAGTTAGAATTTTGTAGGAGTCGGTCATTTTTAAAGTTAATTGTTCAACAAAAATGTCAAAGGTACTATTAAAATAAAACTAAATGTGCAGCGTAGTACAGTATTTTAAAAGGAAGTAAAAAAAAAACAAAACGTTGGCTTGATGATTAGATAAGCCGTGACGTAACAGACATTTTACATAAACAACAGCTGCCCGTTGGACTCCTCGGTGAACTCCAGCTGTTACATGAAAACATTTTATGGTGTAATAGTTTACAAAGTTGAGATTTGTCATGCGTTTAATTTAAAAGGTGGAGAAATATATGTGTCCGTGTCGTTCTTGTTTACAGCTTCCAAGCCACTGCGTGTATTTATGGTCAACTGAGTCTTTCTGCAAGCAGTCTACCAGCATAATGCACTGAGATATTGAGAAAATAACTATGAAACACATGAAAGACTCCACAAACAGCACATATATTTTCTTGTTTGATAGCTCACCTCAAAACATCATCATATGTTGTTTTGAACATTAAAATGATGTTTATACGATGCTTTGAAAAAAGTGTTTGCTCACTTCAGTAATCCATCTTGTTTTTCCTATTTGGTTATACTTGAAAGATTGAAATCAAGCCAACTCAAATATCAGACAATGATAAGAGGGGAAAATAGCAAAATGCTGTTTTCAGATTATTTCATTTGCTTAGAGACAGAATAAATGCATACTTAGACAAATGCAAACAAGATGAAAACCTGTTTTCATCTCAATGGTTGAGATGTATGCGAGCTCAGTCATTGAGATTACATACATGGAACCTGTTTGATAACACGAAGGCGGCCAAATGATTGCAAGTTTCTAGAGAGTGCTAAAGTTAATTTATAAGGCTTTAGCACTCAAATGAACCACAGAGACTCTGTTCACAAATGGAGAAAACATGGAACATAAAAAAATAATAATAATAAAAAAACACCTTGATGATCCCTAAGACCTTTGGAAAAATATTGAGTGAACTGACAAGTGAAAAATAACGTTTTCAGAAGGACTGAATCTTGTTAAATCTGTTGTAAAGCTGGCACAGAATCATATAAACATTCAAACATGCTGGGAGTAGCCCAAGGCTGCTTTCCTCCTAAAAGTCATAGATGACTTTCCATAATTAATGAAATCCATTAATTCTCCTCCGAAAAATATAAATATATACAAACAAAATAAAAGTTTTGGAATAACCTACTGAAGTCTGGACACCAAATGGGATGTGGTTCTTTTATGAAAACCCTAAAATGTGGATGAAAAACAAACATTGCTAATCCAGAATGTGAAACAAATTTAGTTTTTCACATTTTGAAGTGAGCCACCATTGAATAACTAGTTGAAAAAACAACCAGTATAATATTTCTATGAAATATAGTTCAATTTCCCTTACATAAGCAATACAAAGGTTATTGTCCAAAGTCGAGCAATAAAGAGATTTTCCCGATTCATTAGCAAAAAACCAATATCTGGCCTCTGTTTCCCTGGTCCTCTGAGAGTACTTTTAGACTTACACAAGAGGCATAATTGGCCATTATGCAGACGTACTGCATATCCCAGGACCATTTACATAGACCAACACAATGAAATGCTACAGCAGATCTGAAAAAGCCATTAGCATGCTAACTGAGATGTTACTGCTTATTATGTAAGTAGGGTACGCTGTCTTCACTAATTTACACTGGCATGAGAATGCAGTTTCACTCCGCAGAGTAACTTTATTCCCAAGGAATAGCAGCTTCTTATTAAAATCTAATTTTGTGCAGTTTTCTCCTAAGAGCAAGCATTTAATGAAACAGGACTGTGGGGTCTCTAATGAGCATGGGGCTACAAGATGTTTCACTGCACATCTAAGGCTCAAAGCGTTTATGGTACAAGCTCATTCAGTTATTCTTTAAGCTCCCCACAAACACATCACACTGTAACCTGGAGTTGTGCTTTTATGGATACATTATTTTTGTTTTGTTTTGTTGGTTTTTTTTCTTTAAAACAATTTTAAAAATTATCTGTAGGACAAGGGAAAGTGCTGATTTTAACCAAAACAAAATAAATAAACACAACTGCATACTGAAAATCGCTCATCCTTCTGAGAATTCTGACATGTTTTTCAAAAGCAGTTCACAAATTTTTAATCTTTTGACAAACTAGATTTTAAAAAATGTTCATAACAGCAAATAAAAGGTAAAACTAAAGAAGTCCGTTGGTGAAACTACAAAGACTGGCCAAATTTTACATTTGTTTCTCTGGAATTAAGAAAAAAAAAATAAATAAATAAATAAATAAATAAATAAATAAATAAATAAATAAATAAATAAATAAATAAATAAAAATCAGGACTTTTAGCAACCCAGTCTCAAAATGAGCAGCCCATTGTATGTGTTATCTTCAACAAAAGCAGATATGTTAAATGCACTTTCAACATTTTTAATTATTATCCAGGACATGGATGTACCTTATTTGCACTTTACTTCCTTTTGTCATCAATAAATTGCTCCGTAGACATGAGAAACAAAAATCCTTGCATGCATACCCAGTGCGCCCATTTCACCGTGATAGAGTCCTCAACCTTTACACTAATAATTGAGACATCAAACACAAGCTTTACTGCAATGAGAGATCAGGTTAGATCAAAGGCTGATGCACAACTGTTTATATAATCTACATTTCAGCTTTTACTAATTAAATCAATCAAGCATGAGTACACTTATGTTATTTTGCAGGAAGTGTTCCAATTTCTTCTAACTTGTGTAAATGAACCAGTTTTCTGTGTTACTACTTGGAATAAATCTCTAATCATCAGCTTCACACTTCAACTAGGCACACAGCAGGGTGGAGGAAGTCTTAACTTTACAATATTGATGGATTCCTCCACTGCGGTGAATTATCGATATGGGAGACAAATATCTGAAAGATGTACGCCTAATATACTGTACAGAAAATCTGTGGGAAGGCTTTGATGAGTGGCATTTCTGCCCTTTTCGCAATAAGACCTGTTTCACTGTGAATAACTAACTTTAACTAAGTTTTATGTTTGATTCTTTTTGATTCAAGACCAGGACACAATCTGTCTCACTCCTGTGTAGTATGATGGCTTGACCTTCTCATGATGATTATATTGCGTATAATTGGTTGAACGGATGTCCTTCAGGCATCTGGATTACATTTTATGTTATTTTTATGACTGCTGTGCTGGGTTTTCACTTAACTAAGGCAGCATCAGCAGAATATGCTGTAAAAACAGATTTGAATCAGTTTACATTCTGAAGATAATCATCTTTTTGCCATTCGTGTTAGCATCCATCATGGCGTCCATCATTCTGGCTGGTCAAAATGATTCTTCCATTTGATTTAAATTTCTCAGAGGGAAAGCCTCAGCGTCAGTCCTAACATCTGACATCAGTGATCCGACTGTTTGCCAAGCTAAACTAATAGCTTTCCTTGCCTCACTTTATTAAAACCTCATTTTTATGAAATTGTGTGTTGAAAATGTATACGTTTTTATTACAAAAGTTTTTTTAATTGTACAATTTGCGGTCAAATAAAATCCCCTTCTGGCCAATTTCTGTAAAACAGAACTATTCCTGAACATCTGAGGGCATTGTGGTCCATTATGTTAATGAAAGTAACACTTCTATTTAAATAAATATGTCATAGAAAAGTGGTGGCATTGTAAATATCATGAAATTATGAAATGTTCAAGACTGCAAATGTTTAAAGTGCTATAAATCTGCTTTGGAATCGTTATCATTCTAACCAGCCACAAGTTTGACTCTCAAATGAAAACTCACCCTTTTTTTTTCTAAACTTAAGGCAGCTATGATTGAAAGGTCACACCAAACCACCAGACCCTTTTTAAATGAAAATGAAAACTGTCCAGTTAACCACTTGTAGGCAAACTCAGCCATCTTCACAGAAATCCCGATAACAGTTGGACCCAGCACTATAATTAGCAATTAGTTGAAGAACATGGCTGCCATGGTAGCATTGTAGTTTCTAGGTATCACAAAATGCCAATTCAGACTGAAATCTTCATCATGACTTTTTGTCCTGAAGTCAAAAAGTTCGTCTGTGGGAAGTTTTGAAAGCCATGTGTCCAACTTTAGCCTGCTATATATGTGCACCATGTGGTTCTGGTCCATCCAAACATTCACTCCCACTTGGGAGAATGTGATGTGGAATTTCCTTTGCATTAACGAAACATCATTATGTCGGTTCGGAGAACAAACAGCTTTTAAATGGAATGAAAAGAGCTGATTTGATTGGTTAAGGCAGATGACAGCCGCAGACTCAATCTGCAAGGAAGCATCGCTAATCAAGCCCGGTTTCCGAGCTCCAGCGAAGGGGCCAACTGTGTCACAGGTGCCTGCTTCTGGATGTGGGTAAGTGGCCGCATCCTGTGCAACCTGCACAGCTGGCAGCACTGCACAACCATGCCCTGCTAATTCATCTTCTCTTCCTCACCAGTAAACAGGAAATGCATGAGGTTTCCTCCAATCTGTCTGAACTGTGTAATTGCTGAAATATAATTACTTTCAGTGTTTGTCTCTTTAACAGCTCCCCTAACATGATAAATTGTCCATTTCTAGTGTATGGCATGATTAAATTCGGATTTTTTTCAACAATTTTCAACAAAAATTGCCTCAAAGATAAAATAGAGGCTTTATGAACACTCAGGGATATTCTGCCACCCATGGTAATCCTGTGTAATTCCCAGCAATTTCCTACTTTCATAATGCAGCACAATGAAAAGCAATGTGGGGCAGTAAAATTACCACAAATCAAGCCCTGTGACATCCCGCATTAAGCATCACAGGTTTCTGTTTTTTCCCCTACTTGTCCTGGATGCTGCTATCAAATTTAGTGCAGACCTACAGCTGGAAAACAGGATCTGTGCGACCGCATGTTGCAAAGAAATTACATCCCTGCGGCACCTACCGGAACTGTTGCCCATGCTGGAAGTTGACATATTGTTAGCCATCTGTGTAGGTGAAGGAAAACTGAAGGTCATCTTGGTGAAGTTGTAGTTAGGCTGCTTCCCACAGAGCAGCATGTTGACGCTTCCAAAGATGTCCTCCCGAAAATTCAGGGACTCTGCTGCCTTAAAGTTCATGGAGTTCCGCAGCCTGACCACCTGGTTGAGGAAAAAAGAGGAGAAAAACAATTTTTACATAACATTCCTATCATCTAGAGGATATTTAGATTCTTCAAAAGAGTGAGGATAATTAACACCAACATTCTCGATCAGTGGCAATGCATCTGCACTGGTTTTTCTCAGTAGTGCCTCTGTGTTCAATGGATTCAAGTCATCTGAAGGGATCTTGAGGAATAATTGAAACATAGAAATTAGCCACAACGCAAATATTGACAGTAAAATTATCAGCAACATTACAGAAGTCATGTCACTTGGCCAAATAATACAGTGCCAGGAACAAGTACAATTTACTTGCAGATGCTCACACTTTGTCAATGTCACCACAAAAAACTTTTATTGTATTTTTGGGGGGATTTTATATAGACCAACACAAAGAGGGATTTTATTGTGGAGGAAAAAAAGTGCCCTACATTTGCATTCAGTCCAATCCAACTTGTTATTTTCAAAAGTTATCTAATTAGTATACAGTGTGGACTTGTGTGTAATTTAATCTCTGTAAATGTGCATGTTCTGTGAAGACCTGGGAGATTTATTAGAGAACAAACACCACCATGAAGACTAAAGAACACTGCTGATGGGAAGTTTAAAACTGGGTTAGGTTAGAAGCAATGGATATTTGACTACAAGCCTACCAACACAGTTGTTCAAATAAACTCACAGGACGTGTAAGGCAAGTATTTATCAGAAAAGGAGCTAAGCGTCTTGTAGTAGTTATAGAGGAGCCACAGAGTGCCATAGCGCATATAGGAAAATTTGCAACAATTTAGCTGAAGGAGCTGAATACGGTGCAATTCTGGAATGAATGCTGTGTAAGGCTGCTAACTTGAAACTGTACAGTGGTAGAGTTTCGCCTTCCAGCAGGACAATAAACCAGAGCTAAAAAGGAAAGGTTTGGCTAGTCGTTGGAACGTCACAGTCATGTCCAGAGATTTCACTTGTAGATATGCAAGCAAGCAGAAACAAACCCCAAATGACTTCCTGATGTATTTATTGTGAAATGTGGTCAAACAGAGGATTAAAAGGGTTGCTGAACAGAAATGTTTTTTTAACATACAAATTTGTATGTTTAAAAAAAAGGGAAAAATAACTATCCTCTCTTCATAAATTGTACTACCTTCTGAAAAACAATTACATTGAAGTGGTGGTAATGTGAATAAGAAAAAGAAAAAAAATACACCTTTCATCCGTTCCCTCATCCTTTCCCATCCCCTTGTTCTTCTCTTTTACTGTGAGAGTTCAAAACATTACAGTTCTTTGTCATGTTAAGGGGACGGTGAAGGGCCAGCTCGATCTGAACTTTTGAATTAAAATTTCCAGGGTCGCACTCCTTTTCTGCAAAACAGACTCACTAATGTGATTCCCTGATTAAAAAATATTTTCACTGGCACAAAAACCTTGAAAAATCAAGTTGTGCAACAGTATGTCTGGTATTTTAATTGAGTTTAGAAAACATAAAACTAAGCTGCTGTATATTTTCCTCAATTATTATAATGTGCAGTTTGATGTTTATTAATGTGCCATGCTTAACATTGTCAGTTTTCTTTACTAGTATATAACAACAAAAACTTGCATCATATTTCTTCTTTTTTAGAAACACGTAATTGTTACAACCACCAAGATAACACGTAGTTTAGTGTATTCCTCTAAATTATGTAAAAGTACCATTTTATTTCATTCACAACCTTAAAAGGTGACATAATACACTGACCACATTTTTAACATTTGGAAGCATTTCAAATTGGATTGCATAAAAGTTATATAAAAGTAGCTTGTTTATTTCAGGGAACAATTATTTTATTCAGTCACTTCTCTGTTACTTTAAATTAAATGTCAAAGTGCACTGGGGGTAATAAGATTGCATCTAAATGTCTTGGTGGGTTACTACCTACGGATGCACCGATTTGAAAACGTGGGCAGATATTGTCATCAGATATTAATATTGCTGTTATGGCTCATAATAAATATTATAAATATAAATTTGATGTGTTTCTCTGTCCTTTGGACATGCTAAAAACTGCTGTCTCTCTGCTTCAGTTTAACACCCCCTAATTCTGAACTGCATCACGATCACTGTATCCAAACAAGTGCCACAAAACCAACCTCCATCCCTACTCCTCCAGAAACACAAACAGAAATAAGATGGAAATAAATATAGGCTATTAATAACAGCACATATTCAAAATGACTAACAATCTGTCCATTATTGTTGAAAATGGGAGAGAGCACATGCCCAGGTGGAGAAAAATAGGTATGGTCCATTTGGGCAAGAATGGCAAAAATTTTTAAAAGTTTAAAAACCTACAATTTGACAAATACCTCTAAATTAGGATGCAAGTATTTGTTGCTACCACAACCAGTGAGGAGGATAAGAAGACAAATCTTCAATGCTCAATGTTAAAGATCTGTAACAAAAGTTTCATCACAAGATCAATCCTCAACAATAATAACACGATTTTAAGGTTATGTGTCATCTTTACTACGATATGCCAGTCAACACGAAGGCTAGTTTATGTTCACTTATAAATTGATGTAATTATAACCTTTGTCTCAGTATTGTTCAAACACAATGGTATTAGATTGGCATTAGTACTACTTAGCGTTCCTGTGACATTCTTAAAGCCTACAATATGAATGCGATCAGGGGAAATAAATGGCACGCCCTTTTAACCACCATCAGATTCATGCATCAAGTGTCAGCGGTAGCCTTTATTAAGAGTGTTTGCTTCGTCTTTGGTGGTTTAACTCCCAAAGCATAGGGATGCATGAAGAACAACGGTCAAGAAAGTTGAGCGCAAAAGTCATGTCTGGATATACACAAAGGAGATTTATGAGAAACAATTTTTAGGAGAAAAAATAAATAAACCCCTTTGTACATACTGTTCAAAAAAAACCTTGAATTATTTTTAAATAGAGGGGGTATTTACTTTCATTGTTAATGAGAGAAGGAAATTAAAATGGAATTCACTCTAGTCTCCTAATTTTGAGGAAGATGGTGCTAAATCACCTGGTAATGATCAGTGGACGAGGAGTCCAATTAAGAGGTACATTAAGTCAGTACCATCACAAATCAGAATTGCTTTCTGGTTGTAAACGTCACTGTTCACAAGCTTTTGTTTTAGTGCAAGAATTAGGATGATATGCGGTGCCTCGGAAAAATATCCCCTGAGATTTTACCAGATTTTGTCACAATACAACTGCAAACTTCACTGTATTTGATTGATGTTTTATATGATAGACCAACCCAGAGTACCGCGTAATTGTTAAGAGGATGGAAAATGATAGACGGTTTTCGAATTTTGTATTAATTTAAATCTGTCAAGTGTCTGTCCCCAACTCTGGTCCTCAGGGCCTGCTATACTGCATGTTTTAGATGTTTCCCCACTCCAGCACAACCTATTCAAATGATTGCATTACCTCATTAGCATGCAGTCAGTTGCTGCAGAAGCTTGTTAATCACCCATTCATTTAAGCCAGGTGTGCAGCAGCTGGGACACACCTAAAGCATGCAGGCCAGTGGGTCCTGAGGACCAAGATTATGAAACTCTGATTTAGGGTATGGCTCTACCGGGTTTATACTTACAGACACTAACATTTTTTTCCCATTGTAGTACTGAAAGATGGGCGTCTGCCTCATGATCTGTCCACTTTGTGTTCATGTATCACAGAAAATCTCAATAAAATGCACTAATGTTTGTTTTTGGAACTTAACAAAATGTGAAAAAGTTCAAGGGATTTGAACTCTATTGCAACTCATCACAATCTCATGTAATATCTTAAATAATGTGTATACAACAGGATGTTCTGATAGTTGAGAACAACGTATTTATACTTCCTCCACACACAAAGGTGTAAAAACTACATCAAGATCAGTTTATAGACTTTGACTCCTTCCTTTGTCTATTTCTTTGTGCTGTTGTTATCACAATCACTCAGCAATGTCAAGCTTTAAGTGTAAAGGCACTGATGTTCTTTTCCATCTATCTGCTTGAGGCGCTGAAGAGCTTTTCCACCATATCTTGTCTAGGCCTCCGTTTTTTCTATGTCTGAAAACGCCTGTGGGCTTAAATTGTTCAAAAAGCTCTCTCCTACGAACTTCCTGCCTTATCACTTATTTATTGGATTTTCTGTCCCATATATTTTCTCTCAAAGATAAAGTCAAAGAAAAGTGCAGGCTTTCATTATCCCCAAAGGAACCGGAAGAACGTTTTTAAAATAAATTAGGAGACAATTGCTTAAATGAGTACCGTAATTATTATGTAACTGCATATATTGAATAAGTTCACAGGTGAAAAAACATACATACATCAACACCTATAACACTCCTACTACAGTGTTACGGTACAGATAGGTTTTTGCTTGCAAAGCTTAGATTAGAGTATTCAGTGACAATTCTTCATATTTTCTATTCAGAGATTTTTTTACATTAATCAGACAGACTATGATTCAGAGAAGTTTCATTATCAAAGCTGGACTTGACAAAATGGCCTTAAAATCACAACAAAGTTCAATGTATTTTACGAGAGTTTTATATAAATGAGCAACACAATGTGGCACATAACTGAAATGGAAAAAAAAAGATTAAATTAAATTTTTTATTGTTTTCCTACAAAAGACTCCCTATTCAAACGGTTTTTAAAGGGATCTTTTGCTGCAGTTACAGCTGCAAATCTTTCCAAACTGTAGTGATGGAAAATTCAATGACTGATACATTGATAAATATGAAAATGGGTTCTAAATTAATTACTGATGTCCAAAATGTGTGTCATCTAACATTGTTAGTCTGTTTATGGTACATTACACCCGCCTTTGATGAGAATGTGCTCATGTGTTGAGCAGTGAGTTTGACCTTTTGCCATCCAGGAAGAGGTTCATGATGCCTTTGTGCAGAATGAACAAGTAAAAAACTCTTTTGTGCCGTATTCTATCAAACTCCTAAACCAGAGGAGGAATAATGAACTCACCAGTCCAGATCGCATTTTAGCTTTCTGTTATGCATTATGTGAAAATGTTTATGATGTTGTGTTATAATTGTAGTTCTTATGGGAGGCATCTGACAGATTATGTAAACCAAATTTCCATTTATATGGACAATAAAGTTTTTATCTTATCCATTTCAAAAAGAAATTGTAAAGTACAAAAACTTTGAATGTGGTTGCTCAGCAGTTCCGCAATGGTATAAACCTTGTCGACTGTTTTTTCATGGCCGGGACAAAAACCTTGGACTCCTCTTTGGTCCAAGGTTAAATCGTCAGTAAGATCTTCCTCTCCAACATACACTTTGGTCCTGCTGCTTAAAAATTTGGATTATCAGCCCAGGATGTCACCCCACCAGTGATGTCCCAGTTCTCCATGTGACACTAAAAAGATGCGTCAACCATGACAGCCCTACAGTGTACAGAGGCTTCAGCGTCTCAAGCCAAATCTTATTCCTCTGTGCCAGCTGGCTAACTGGGGAGCTGTTTAACCACCTTGGCATGTCTGCAATAGTGATGAAATCGCATTTTGATAAGTCTTCTCCTTCTCCACGGAACACACGCTGACCTGATTGAGGAGATACTTCTTCAATTCCCTAAGACAATATTCTTAGTTCAGGACCACAGTTCCCCCCCTCAAACCACGTATCAACATCTTTTCCCTTCCTGAGTCACTTAACGGCTTTCCAGAACTTCCTTTAGGCCAACCAAATGTCTTGATAGTGAATATGACTCGGTCTGATTCCATGTCCCCATACTCCCTCAGTACTCATTTTTATTAGGGAGTAAAGGATAACAGAGGGTCAAATTCAGATGCATTTTAATTTGTAAGGTATTTTAAGAATCATGTGCCATTTTCTGTCCACTTTAAAGTTATGTACTATATTGTGATCTCTTATAAAAACATAAAATACAAACTTTTAGCTTGTAACCTTGCAGTATCTAATTATGTTAGAGTATGAATAATTTTGCGAAACACTGTAAATGAGCTTGCAAACGGAGACCAGAAGAACAAACTAAATTAGCAAATTAGGAAAAGGCGTTTTAGTCAGTTCTGTTGTCTCTGACCACAATATGTGCAAGTACAGCGAATGTAACAGCACAGATGTCTTTAATTTGAGGTTTTTGTCTGTTGATGTGCCTAAATATGATTAGTTTATCCAATTCAAGGACCAACCAATGCTTTTAAAGCAGGCGCTATAAAAAAAGATCTTTAATGGGCCACACACTGTTCAGTCCTGCTTTCTGACAACAAAATTGGGAAGAGGTGAAAGAAAGCCAATTTTACTGTTTATCTGACCAAAACACGAGGAGATGCAAATAAGACATCAGCGCTCTGGTAAAAAATTATGATGACAGTATTTTAACCAATTTATCAAATGATGGTCAAAATCTACAAACATTTAACTTTTTGAGAACACTTTTTGTCATGCAAAACTTTGCTCCAATTTTTTTAAGCAATGAGCCATGAACATAAACTAGTTCAGTTTTAGTCTTTGCTGGTGCAAAATAAGTCAACAGATTCAACCAGGAACATAAACAATGATCTTTGTAATCATTGTACATAAAGAAACAATGATCAAACATAACTTCTATAGGTCAACTCCACATGTAAAATATGGATAGCTATGATTTAAGTTTTACAACTTTAAGAATTTTAAACTTAAAACTAACTAGAGGTTGGCTATTTGTCAATAGTAGTATGCAGGTAAAACCAGTGATTGGAATGATGGAGTATAACCCCTTGAAAACAGTCAATGTAGATGTGCATTTTATTGTTAAATATGGTTGTGTAAAAACACTTTAGAGTTGCTTTAATAATTAGACAACCTAGAGTTGCACTACAGCAACAGTATTTAGGTAAATCCTTTCTCATCAATGATGACTCCTCCAACTTCCATCTTATATGATTTATGGAGTTTGGGCTGACTGGATGCTACAAGTTTTAAATGCTGTTCTTATATATTGCTAAATTCTAATTCTAAAAGCGAATCCACAATCTGTGCATCTCCAGTAAATATTGAGTTCACTTTTAATTCCAATTCCATTAAAAAATCCAAAATTGTTTTTTGAGTCTTATAAAAAGGAGGCTTAAAATATATTAGAGCTATTAAAATTGCCACTCCTTAAATCATCTTGGAATGCTGTAAAAAGTTAAGTTCTTGTTAAATTCTTATTTTTAATACAGCCTTGATTAATCCAGACAGCGCTGCAGAGGTCGAAGTAGGATTTCTTTTTTCATTAAGATGACCAGTTTTATTACATCCAATCAGTGTGAAGCCCTTGCCGAATATTATCATCATTCAAGATTCCTTTTAATTTTTAAAGTATTCAAAACTTGCTAAGCAAAATTTGTTAGACAAGTTTTGAAATATGTTGGTTCAGTGGAGGTTGGCGAGGAAGAGACATACCTCTGAAAGCACTTTCCTCAAGTCCATGTTTTGTAGAAGGACTTGCTGGGTTTTAATCAGCTGCTGTTGACTGAGGGAGCAGCTGACATTTTGAAAAGCCTCCCTCTCAGCTTGGCTGCTAAATTGGACATAGTCATCCAGATCTGTCCCCTCACACAAGATGCTCCTCACATTGTCAGGCCTTGGGATGCCCGTCGTCTGGAAAAAAAAAACAACATTGGCAAAAAGTTGACACAAGAGGGAATGATGCATCTATCCATAACCTTTTGGGTAAGGTGTTTATTCTCCCATTTAGTGGTAACACTGTAGCAAAAATACGCACCAAAATGTATCAAAGCAAGTCTTTGTAGCTTTGTAGGTAATTTTAAAAAGAAATGCCTTTTCTTATTGTTATGAATGGATAAAAACAATATGCAAGAAAAATATTTTTATTACAACCCTGACAAGAAGTTTCTATGCTCTTAACTTGCACATGGACTGACTGCTCAAAATTCCCTCTGACCCATTTTATACAATGTTGCTATTGTTTGATGTCCAGGCTCTCTGGCCATCAAACAGCCTGCAATGTTTTAGTCATTGTTCAATGAATTTAACCTTTCTTCTGAATAAAAGTTTTTTTATTATTATTATTTCCAGTTTATCTGATAACATTTAATACACATTTAACAATCAGGCAAGAGACATTTGGATAAACTTGTTTCCCTGTAGCTTCGGAGAGCACTTTGAATGTCAAAACAGAGGCTTCTCTTGCAGGACAGACTGTGAAATGTTATTTTTTGGGCACATTTTTGAAAAAGTATAATAGTTTTTAATTTGCTTTGGTCACACTAACCATGAAAGGAATGGGTAACCCAGGGAACATAATTTTACTGTTTTCTTGGCAGAGGACTACTTACTGAACTAAGCTGAATCTTCGCTTTCATGAGGCTTTGAACTACATCTGGTGGAACTGACAAACCCTCTGTCAGATGGGTGCTGAAGGTTTCATTGTCCCGTAGGATACTTCTTAGGATCACTAATTAAAAAGAAATTTGGAGAAACAGTGTTTTATGGATACACTTTGTATAGGCATAGTTATACATGCAGTACAGGAATGCAACTGAACTCAAGGAAAAAAAAAAAAAAAGCATATTTGATGTTTTTGTCTTAAACAAAGACCATTTTTAGACTCTTGGCAACAAGGATACATACAACTCTCTGCTTATTCTTCCGAGTTTTAATTGCGTCCTCTTAACTAAAACAAAAATGAACTAATCTGGAGGCTCATGACATGTGTCACAATGAATACCCAATATCCCAACTCTACATACCGATGATGTTATCTTAAATGCAATGGTAAATAAAGACTACAAAATTTGATATTATTTTGAAACATGCAGTGTGCAGCTTTTAAAGCTGAAGGTGAAACACCAAAAGAAAAATCACTTTTTTATATCTTAAAACGGTGAATTATTTTGCTTTCCATGCAGGGGCTGGTTCCTGAAAGAGGGAACACATGAAGAAAAGCAACTTCTAAATTGAGTAAATTCATTGCATGGTCTTCTGGTCGTCAAGTGTTTTTAAAAAAAAAAAAACATTCGACACTATTCACATGCAGGTTGTTTCTGAAAAGTGCTAAACTACTTTCTGTTCTATGTTTACATAAGCTCTACTGAGGATTTAAATGCAAACATGGTTAGGAAAGATGAGTTTCAGCTTTCTGCAATGTATATTCCAAGTTATTATGATGTCACACAAATAATGATTATGTGGAAAATCACTTCATGCATTCTGTGAAGCATAGCGGAGGATCTTTGATGCTGTGGGCCTGTTTTCGTCCACAGGAAGCCTCAGCATTATATTGACAAATTAAATTGAAATCTGTTGGCCAGTAAGAAACTCAAAAGGAGGTCATCACGGGGTCTTTCAACAGGATACTGGTCCAGAATAAATGACCAAAGAAACACAAATTCTATTCTATTTTCTTTTCTTAAGAAAAAAAAAAAAAAAAACTTTCTTCATTACAGTTAAATCCCTTGCAAGAGGGAGGAACACCTCAGCTGGATGAGAGTGAACGAGAAGACAATTTTATGCTACGCATTTACCAAAGTGTTCTCTGTTGATTAGCTGCCAAAAAGTAGAGAAACAATGATGCCGCACAGCAGGGGTTCCCACTCCTGTATGCCTACACCCCGTGCTATTTTCTTTTTTTGTGCGTATTTTCTCCTTCCTGGGAGTCCAACTTGTGCTGCAGCAGATGATGAAGGGACCACATAAAATAATTCAATTACAGTTTTTGTAATTGTAATATGGGTACCACAGTCAATTATCTGGATAGGGTGGGAAAGGTCCAGTTCTGACAGATGTATTGTGGGAATGACTAGAATTAATTACATCATTGGAAACGCAGCTTTCACCTTCTGAATTCTACTGATGACAATTATTATGCTCTTCATGACTGCAGGAGGTTTAGATGGCCAGGAACGGGAACATGCTTTGCACAAATGACCACCTGGGTCTTCTTAATCAGCCCATGGTCAAAACAAAACAAAAAAGAGAAGACGACACAATCACCTTTGCCATTTTAGCCTTTTTGATAGCACCTCATTCCCTTTCCTTCTTAATGATCTTTCGTGCTCTCGCCTCAGACAGCAAGTGCCATTAATTATGTCCAGGCTTAGATCTTTGATGGATTTAATCTTGTATATTACAAACCGGCGACCCCAAAATGCAAATGGCTCACAGGCTGCTTGCTGAGCAGCACAGCCCTCCCTTCCTCTTTTGGCTTTTTGCAAATTAGGTGCAGTATGAAAATCTGAATATCATCAGACTAAATGAGCCTAATGCAAAACAGCAGCTTATCAAGACAAACGATCTGTCAGTCTGCATAGCAAATTGCATCATAAATAATCACACACCATTGTTTTTAAGGGATAAAGAGGACTAACAAATCCTCCAACTTGTCATCCACGTGAAGGGAATACTTTCCTTGATTGAGTGTAGTTTAATAAAAGCCATGACAGGGCTATTTTGGTTTCTTTAATATTCTTTTTTCTATGGTGCCACAGTGGCGTGATTATGAGTACACCAAATATGACCTCACCCACAGGACCTGCTCTCCTCCAATTATCAGAGACAGCTATAAAATGAATAATATTTTTTTTAATTAGGAAGATACCACTTATTTATAGTAAATTAGTAGAATTAAATAACACACCAAACCACTGAAACTGTGCATTCCTATCATGTTTAGCTGTTGTGGGGTTTGGTCTAAAAATGGCCATTCATCAAATCAAAACATATACTAAGGTATCACACAAGTGTATTTACATGAATGAAAACAACAAACGTAACATTATAATGCCATGTGGTGTTACAGTTTTTGTACGTACATTTAGCCCTTCTATCTTTGAGGAAAGTAAATTGTGATTTAAGTCAGGGGCGGTTTTGGAAAGAGAGCGCATGCCCAATGCACTGAGGCGATACATTAACAGCAACATGCAAATTCACATAGGAACTATAAAATGTAGACTGTTATATTATACAGGGCCTCTTCTACGCTTACCTTCCTGTTGTCCTCGGGTCAAAATGACCCGCCACTGTGTTAAAACCCCCCCATTACATTACTTCCTGTTGACCCGAGGACAACAGAAGACCTACACTATACATGCAACTTCTATCTCACCTCGTCTGTCGTAACTGTGTTAATCCGTGAGGCAGGGAAAGCAGAATAAAGAATTAGCCTTGCTACATGCAGTTAGCCGAGACTTGTTGTGATGTTCGGTTGATCAGGTCTGAGCTCTTCTCTCTAACGGTATTGTTTTAAGCGACTTAACTGGATTATTATTATTATTATTATTATTATTATTATTATTATTATTATTATTTTCTCTTGCTTCTTTTCGTCTCAATTTCCGCGGCTCGACTGTCAATCAGACGAACATTATGAATGACGGATGTGACGTCAGCCCCGACTTCGCACCCGTGACTGGAGGGTGGTGGTATGAAAATCAAGCTTCATTCAGCTCTGGGCGTAGCAGAGGTGCGGCCCACAATGGCTCTCTCTTGTATGGAAGAGGAAGTACAACTTTTAATGAGAAGGGCAAATGTTTTTGCGCACTGGGGCGGAAATACTAACAAATGGAGAACATGGATAAACAAACTTTACTCATCATAAACTATAAAATATTTATCTGACACAACTACAATTATGCATACGTATATTTCCAAATATTTTACTTTATTATTGGTTATTTTGTATCTTATTCGAGCTAATATAGCGTGTGGTCAGTGGTGGGGCGACGCCCTTGCGCCCTCTGTTGGCCAGTCGTCAATGCTTACCAGTCCGATTCCCTTTTCCTGGTTCCACTTTAGATAGTACTGAAGTCCATTGGTCAACATTATCTACCAGCAACTGGATCTTACTGAGAACAGACCTGTCGGCCAGCACAGACTGCAGCTCAATCAACATCCCAGCAATTCTAGCAAATTGAAAAGACATAGAATACCTCAAACTGTTGAATAAAAAACCCACACTAATACTGCAATAAATATAATCCCAAAGCATACATGGAGTTGTTGAAGTTATTCACTTGGCCTGGTGTCTCCCCTGGCGTTGGGTGGTTCAAACATGGATTGTCGATGTTACATATAATTCCTTGAAGCCAAGGCAGTATGCCAGCAGATGGCATGGCTTTGTTTGGGTAGTGGCCTGAATAGGAAAAAATAAAAAGAGATGAACACATGTTCTTTGACCATGCCTTACTAAAGGGTAACAATTAGCGATTACATGAGATCTCCTGATTTTAAAATGTTTGATCAACTCTGGTCATACTATCCAGATGTTGTCAGCATGTGACTTCACTTGGTGAATTACATGTGTGAGCTACGATTTCATTTCTATGAATCATTCATAGAAAGTCTTTTTTATTTTTTAACTTCACATCCACTAGTAGTTTGGGCTGTGAAAGTAAGTGTTTATATTTATGTATTTATGACATGTTTCCCTCAGCAAAAAGTTGTTTCAATTAAAATCTCACTCATTAGAGAACAAATGTTTAAAGGAACAAAAATGCCTCACTATTTTAAATGCAGGATAAACCTATTGTACTTACATTGGTCTTTGTGAATTGGCTTATTGGTAGACCTCACCCCCACCAGTATGAAGAAGAGAAACAGAGGCCAGAGCAGCTCCACAACCAGCCGCACCTGCAACACAGACATTTATTTCATTAAAATGTTTTGCATATAAAATGCATCCTTAAAAGTCATGCCAGCTGAAGTAATTTGCATTGTGTTCTCATCAGTCAACACTGAATCTCCACAAAGCAAAAGATAAAAATTCTCAGTGTGCTTCAATTCTTTTAGAAAGGTCAAAAGAAAATCAAGCCACACTGTAAATGAAAACCTTAATGTTTTTTTGGGGGGGGCAGGGGGGAATCTGGTTATTTACTTGTTGAATTAAAGATAGAGAAAAAACATGGCAACCTGTTAAAGTTGCCTGTTTCTAGCAAACATAGAAACAGATCTGTCATAGAAGACCTCTGTTTGGTAAATTTGTGCACATTGAACATTTTCCTTCTTAAATTTATATATTTTTTTTCTGTTAGACAGAAATGCTCAAGACAGTCACGGTATTTTATTTATTTATTTTTATCGTTTTTATGCACACTCAAAATACAGCAAAAGCAGAAACAGAAAATAATATCACCTTTTGACCATTTCACAACATTATATTGTGTAACAGATATTACTGCTATACATATTTACAACAAAATATAGAAGTTTCAGCTCAGTTCATGACTCTACATCAGCATTCCTCGGTTTACTCCAACTATTACTCCAAGCACAAGATTGAGAGAGCCATTTCTGCCAGTAACTCCCTAAACTGAAGCTATCACACACTCCTTATCATCTCCTTGCCACACTCAATCCTCTCCTGGAGAAAAAAAAAAGAAAAAAAAAAAAAAAAAAGAGTGTCAACCACTTCTTTGCGTTAATACAACCACTTCTCGCCACCTTCCAGGCAGAGTCCCGAGTGGCGTGTCAGGCTTTTATTTCAACACCAGGGAAAGATGTAAGAAGACAAACCAACAAAACACAAAAGTTGACCTCAAGGCTTGTCTTTGTCATATTTTTCCCTCAGGACCAAATGCACTTATTGTACTAATTGATTAGCTGTTTCCAGTGGAACAAGGAGACATGACATATATCCAGTGACAAGGAAAATGCTACATATTTGCATTTAATGAAAATATACAATTTTAGCTGCAGAAGGAGTCATTGCTGGCGTTATTTTAAAACAAAAAATGTGATCATTTTTGTTTATTAATCATTTTATTTAGTCAGTCATTTTTTGTATAAATGTGAAATTGTTTTAGCAGACAATGATAATTTAATTACACACACTCAATATATATTTTAGAATTATGTGCAACATCATATTAACACAAACATGACATATTATAATTCAAACTTTTCTATTTAAACAGATTATATAAGTCAGAATAGCATGCAAATTTGATCAACTTAGACTGAAACAACAATAATGAAGCAGTCCATGATGCACAGGCCCATCTTTATCTGGTATTTTGCATCCCTTACTACATCACAACACACCACTTCCACTGTCCTGTATAATCATTCTCTTAGACCTAACCTCGGCTGACCTATTCTGCCAACACACACATCCTCTCAGGTGAAGCGACCTGGTTAGACCATTCAGATGATTACATCTGATGACATTAATGGAAATAATAAGCAATGACAACTGTTTTAGTCCTGAAAGGTGAACCAAATATAGGCTGACCTGGAAAAAATCAGAATTCTGAGCATTAGCTAAATTACAGACAAGACAAGAATTGTATAGGTTTGTTTATAGAGCTATGAAGAACATTACTTAAAACTTTGTTTCAAGTTTCTGATTTCATCTAGTCTAAGTGTCACTTGAACTCTGCCGAGAGCAGGCATTATCCTAATGTATTCTGAACAGAGGAAGAATGGACAGTGAACGCAGATCCCTGAGACTTTCTCAGTGTCTGGCTCCCCAGGCGTTTTGCCATAGGACACCAGAGTCTTTGTGAATAGATAATCTCTTCCTAAGAAATTATGCTGAATACTGGACCATAAAAATCAGTTTCATGCCTGTTATAAAATCCTAAAATGCTGGGTGAGGCATCCATATAATTGGTCATTAACCTCCACAAGCCCTCCACAAGCACCATTGTCCTTGCTAACTCCCACTGGTTTTCTCTAATAATAATAATTCATGTTGACGTTGGCTAAATATCCCTCTGTCTGAAGCATAAAGCCGCCACTGTCTGCTTATGTATCATTGGGGGAAAGCATCCCACACCCCACCTTTACCCTCCCAAAATGTTTTTTTAATACCCACGTTTCTCTGCAAGGCTGATAGATTTACACAGGCTGCAAAAACATAAAATTACAACTCTGCCTTCAGCATTTCTTTAAAGGTATGTTTTCATAACTTACTTATCTTCTTCACTTTTTACATTTTATTGAACTCAGACAACAGAAACACTGCTGTGCTCGAGTCTCCTGACAAAACAAGCTTGTGGCTGTGAGTCCTGTCATCACTGCACGGGATAAATCAAACACTCCGCAGCTCTCAGTAACAGTAATACCAGCCCAGAAATCAAATAAGTCTCACTAGATTCCTTGATTACCTATTTGGGTACTTTAAAGGTTACTTGGGTAAGTGTTAACAAGATGAAATTTGTCGGCTGAAATCAAAGGCTGCTGTAGCGTGTATTATTGACTTATCAAATGTGATGTGGTGGCGGTGCAGATGTAAGAATTGGCAAAGGAGTACTTTTTTTAACCATCTGTCCCACTGTTATATTTAAAACCCCTTAACTGTCACCCTCAAAACACTTACATGCAAGTCAATGGGTCCATGAGGACACCAGTGTCCTCATGACAGTTAAGAAGCTAAAACAAATCATGCTTAAAAGTAAATGTATATCTTAAGTGCATACTTCTGGAGATGCACAACGGCAGTTGGCAGACAACCATCTTTCAGTAAGTAGAGCCTGTGTTCAAATCCCAGCCTGCGGTCTTTCTACATGCAGCTTACATGCTCTAACTGTGCATGTGTAGGTTCTCTCCAGGTACTCCAGATTCACCCTATAGTCAAAAACCTGACTGTTAAGGTTAATCGGTCTCTCTAAATTGACCTTACATGCGAGTGTGTGCATGTATGGTTGTTTGTTCTGTAAATGTCTATGTTGCCCTGCGATGGCCTGTAGATGTGTCCAGATTGTACCTCACCTAAAACTCGCTAAGACAATAACCCAGTGTTTGCTCATTGTAGGGGCATCAATTTTTCCTTAAAAAAAAAAAAAATCAAGACTTTCTTGTTATTATTATTCTAAAATTGTCTATGAGTAATTTTGAAAACAGGTGGGGTTTATCAGTGGTGCTGGGCTTTCCAACCCAGCATTTTCATACCTATGCAAACCTCCACAGCTTGGTAAATTTCTGAAAAGACTTCAATGCTGAGGATCAGTTTGCATAAACAAAGAAGAAATTCTGTATCCACTTTGACTACCAAATTTACTTGCTATAAATCATATATATAATGTAGTGTTCCATATTGTACAAATAGTTTATTGTTTTGAATGTTTGATATTAACTACTTTTATTTCCATGTACAGATAAGAAGAAGTAAGCTTATCACACAGAAAAATATGTTGGTTTTCTATAATATGCCTCTGTGAGATGCATAAGTGAAGACTCTGTAAGACATACTTAAATGATTAAAGATTTTAAGAAATCCAAATTTACACATTAAGCAAGCCCAAAATCAGAAATTAAGTGAACCAAAATTTTAAGAACAGTCAGGGGAACAAAGCCAATAAAATTCCTCCCTGTAACTAGAGTTTCTGCCTTTTATAAGGGTGCAAGGAGCACACCGATAGCTTCCCATATTTGGCATCATTGCTTGTGTACCCTTGAAAACCTACAGAGTGATCTTCACGGGACTCAATCTCCATATATGGCAGCACAACTGTGGAATGTGTAAGTTGCTCCAAGCTGGCAATTCTGAAAAAATTAAAATGACAACTATACTTTTCTCTCAGAAGCTGTGAGGTGCCATGCTACAGTATGTTAACTTCCTGTAGCTTTGCAATTGACTAAGAATTTTCAGATTTGGTGACTTTAGGTTGCTGAACATAGAATGCACTTTTACAATAATAGTGGAAGGAAGAACAATTTTAGAGTTAAAAATACACCTTACACTTTAATGCGTCGTGAAATAACATGATGCACAATGAGAAATTAACACAGTGAAAGGAAGTGTCATATATTTTAACTCTATTAAAGAGTTAAAATGTTGACTATTTTCAAAGTATAACTTTAACTCAGAATCTGTGAGAATTATATGAACTCAGAAAAGGAGTTGAATTTAACACAGTTTTGCTATGCAGTGAGGCCACATCTGTGCAAGGATGCTCCCTCAATCCAGTGCAGGTGATGAGGTCGAGGGAGCAACCTTGCCAGTTTTGGCAAGATTGTGGAACCGGCAAGGTTCTTTGCAAGAATTTATCTTTATTTATTTTTTTAACAGAAATGAGCTGGACTGTTAATTAAGTATGAGCTTGACTCACAGGTCTCTGTCTCAACATAGATATGTCAGAGACTAATATTCTAGATACAGAATACACAAGAATTAGAAAATCTACTTATTTTAGAGTGCAGAAAGTGATATTATGTCACATTAATAAAATAATAATAACCGTTTAAGAAACAGGGATATTTTTCTGACAGAAATTGTCAGTGTGGTTCTTTTCAGGATGCCTTTGAACACAAAAACTTCTAACGGCATTACAAATGCTGCATGGCAGATGGAGTTCTAGTTACAGCATTTAAAGCAAATGAAGTGAAATTAGCTGAAATGCTCAAACCTTTAAGTTGTCATGTTGTGACTTCTTAAAGTGCCAACACTTAAGCTAAAGCACTGAAAGCAGTATAGCTGTCATCTGACTAATGAACAATGAAAGCCATTTATATCCTACAGGAGTGCCACAAATTATTGATGTTATTATAGCTGTTATAGATGTTAAGGTTTATATGAAAGGACTGCCATCAAAGAAAACGTCAGAAAATATGTTTTATTGGGAAAAAGTTAATTAAAAACTACTAATTTTTTTGTTGACATTTTTATAACCTCCCCTTTTAGGTAGCAAGTCTAATCTCTGAGAAGAAAGACTTTCTGCCCTTCAAACAAAGCCTTTTAAAGTCCCTATCCATTTCCACCGGGCCTAACACTGGCTTTGTTAGAAGTAAAATACAGGCAATGTGACATAACGGGTAGAAGAGATAGATCATCAAAAATTGAAGGTGACACTCTGAATTGGCTGGCATTAAGATAAGATTGTTCTCATTCTCCAGAGAGGGAGTTAAAGGCAGCTTACTTCTATAGGAGACGATTTTTGTTGTAAATCCCTACCTATTACCGTTCCTCTCCATGAATAACTTAGCTGTCCTTGATAACACAAGTCTGGGACCACATCCTCGTTTTCCCCCTATTGCTGACCAATTCTGGCAGATACACGTTGATTTGCAGGAAAAAAGAAAACGGCTGGTGAGCATGAGTGTACCTTTTGTCTCTTCCGGAGAGTGAAGTTCTTCCACAGGAGCAGAGAGAACTGCGTCAGGAGACCCATTATGGCTTTTCCTGGCAATATCTTGCCAATGTGTCGCGATGGCAACTGGCCCACTTAATAAACCCTGGAGGGAATAAAAAAGGCAGAGTTTGGTTTTAATACAGCGAAGCAATACATCTTGAGGGAATGCCACTAATCACTCACTTCCCCAAGCCTTGGGGCTTATGGTGCAGCACCTGTTCGAAGAATTATTATCACCTACGCTCAGCAAATCTCAGGACGGCCAACGTCTCAGCATGTGGAGATTACACAGTTTGCCTCCACAGCACAAGACTTTTTTAAAAAACACCGTGGAATTGAAAGATGATATGACACACATATTAGGGCTAAAAGAAATCTCTGTTCATATGTTGAGAGAAATTTCTTCTTTCAACATATGGCATAGTCTTCATCTTCTTCCTACTTCTGTCTTCCTAACTGTCAATTATTCAGCTTAAAAGACTATAGAGAACAATAAAAGTAGGGAAAAAAAGGTTTTAACAGCTTCATCACTTTTCATAGTAACAAAAGACTGGTGTAAAATATTTATTGCATATTTTACAGGCTACTCAACCCTGATTACACAGCTAATAAACAAATATGTCTGCTGTACCATTTTTATGTGGCTACATCAAGAATGACCTTTATTAAAGCTCCACAAGTGAGTGTCTTTCCACTAACTTCACTTGGCTTGTTAGTATGAAATAAGGTACAGGTTATTAAAACGGGAATTTGGCTCTGTTGCAATTTTCAATGGATTACTACAGCCCTCCTTCTTCCACCCTAACGGAAACCAAACTTAAACCCAACATGGGTATGATGAAGTCAATTCTGCAACAATCGTGCAAAGTTACAACATTATGTACCTTGACAGAAACATTAAGAACTAAGACAGGCATGGAATCCTGAGCAAAACCACTGATCACATCAGGACCTTCTAATAACAGACCCAAACTGGTATGCAACCTCCAATAAGAATACCCACCAGAGATTAGTGCTAATGACGCTAGTAAACCCATACTTTGACAATTTAATTTTGTATACTTTAAAATTTTTGTTGTTCTTCAAAGATTCTACAATAACAAAAATAAAAATAAAATACAAAGTAAAGGAACAAAATGTACTTTTTGCAACAGTCTGTTGGTAACATAAGATCCCATTTGCAACAAATTGATTCTTTGTCGAGTTCTTTGCCAACACATCGTATTCATCTCTGGATGGATCTTTTTGTGGTTGAATAATTTATAAGTAAGAGTTTTACAGTACAATAATGATGTGAAAACAAGAGAAAAAGAATCTTAAGACCTAAGAATAAACCCATAACAGAGGAAGCAAAACATAAGAAAACAAGGAATGACTCAAGACTGTGGCAAAGCAGTGTACTCCATAAGTTGTATCCCATTCAATAAATCAGGATTTGGAGCCGTAGTGTCCAGCTCCAGTTCTCAAAGGCTGGTGTTCTGGAGTTTGAGGTGTGTCTCTACCTCCTCAGCATATCAATGTTCTGCAGAGGCCTGATAATAAACCATCATTTGATTAATATGAACCAGAGGAAGCACTAATGCTATGGTCCAGTTGTAGATAGAACCAGGAAGTTCTGACTTACCAGTCAGGAAAAATTGACTGGAATGCTCTACCAACTCTGATTTCCCACTGAGAAGGTGGGAGCAACTCAGACTTTACAATTTGCCTGGTTCTCACACAAACAGTAGTAAGCTATGGCGGAAATATGTTTATTTCATAAAACACATATAAGAGTGTGTCTAGAATCAATGTGACATACTGCACGTTCAGCTCTATGCTGAACAAATTAAAGTGGTTTATATATGGAAAGTAAAGCTGGATGTTCATAAAAGGTACTGTAAACAATGTTTATGGGGATCGAAATGTTGAAATTCCGACTTCCTAACTGGAATACTGTTACATCGAGTATGATGTCAAACCCAGCTCCAATTTTCCCCTTCCGAGGTAACTGGAATGAGGCAGAAAACATGCAGGATACTGGACCTTGATGATTGACTTTGGACACCACTGATTTAGGAAAACCAAATATTTTCTGAGATTTGTTGAAAAAAATTTTACTTTTAAGGTTTTATGTTCTGAACTGTGACTGCAGGGTGGAGCAGGTAGAGGCTTTTGACTTTATAGCCTGAGAGCTGGCTAGTGCTAAATTAATCGATGCCGGCTGAACTGAATTATTTCTCTATTGCTCTTGTTCAAAACTCATATTTTAACAGTCACCAGAGGCTGCAAAATCCAATTCTCCTCCATCAGAGTGGCTTTATTTGTAGTGTTTATTATGTGTTCATGCCGTTGGTCCCTGATATTTTTTTTGTCTTCTGAAGGAGATGGTTATGGAACTCTACAAGGGCAAAAAAATAAAAATAAAAAACAACACAAAAATGAAAAGGGTGGGTCATTACACCGAGGCTTCGTACATGCATGAAAACTCAACTCCTTCAACCTCTTGTATAATTAAGAACAGCATTCTACCGCAGAGTTTGAGGCTCATCTTTTGAAACATGCAACGGACAAGATGGGAACAGCTCAGTACCACCTCCACTCAGAAATCACGTCAACCGTGAAGGGTACACAACATCTCTGGGAATTTACTGACGCTGCGCGTCAAAAAACCGTGTATGTCAGACGTGCTTATATCTGAAGGAAAAAAATATTTTCCCCCAGTTTTGTGATGTGGGTGAGAATCGTAGGAAAAAGCTCAATTCAATGACTTGCTCCTAGCTGAAAAGGGCTATGATTGTGATGGGAAAACAAGAAATCTACATGTTGAGCTGTTTTCCAGAACTTTGATTTTAATCCATGACTTTCTCTTTTCAAATTAAGTTTGAAGAGACAGTTGCTTTTTGGCACTTGTATCAGCTTATTACTGTATGAGTTCCAGAGAAAGCCAAACTGAAATGAAAGCAGGAAAACCATTCCTATGTAAAAAGAAAGCAAACTATGGGGGAAAATATAAGTGGTGATGCATGCCTGACATTTGAGAACTGAAGACTGAAGTACATTATTTCAGCCTTCGGGATAATCGAAAGGAAAAACAGATATTTGTCATAGAGCATGAGAGCAGAGGACAGCAAAGAATGACAGCAAACATCACTTATAAGATGGGTAGCCATGGCCCTCTGAAGAGCGTAATGGTCCCTGTGCTTCTTTGTTCAATCGGTCTTTTCTTTTCTCGTCTGCCTCCACCTCTGTCTTATGATCAGTGCAATTTTCACAACAATACAAAAATTATAGACGGTAAAAGCAGTGTCCAAACAGGTAAACATGTCTGCCGACAGGTGAGAAGGTTGTATTTTGGCTCCTATACCATACCACGTAGGTGCCAATATATGTTAATTTTTCAAAGCAGGAGAAATAAAATAAAATATCATGTTAATACTTCTTTTTCAAATAAAGTTAAAATTTATAGTGGTTCTCATTTTAAGTTGTACTTTTCATTATTATTATTTTCTCCGAAGCGTTTTCTTTTTGCGGTGCTAGTGGCTCGCATTTTTTCGCGACAGTAGGGGGGAGGGAGAGGGGGGGAAGACATGCGGCAAGGGTCGCCGGGACCGGGAGTCGAACCCGCGACGTCCGCGTCGAGGACTAAGGCCTCCAAATGTGGGGCGTGCTAAACCCCTGCGCCACCACAGCACACCCTGAAGTCGTACTTTTCTACGGGTTGTGTTTCTCTGGTAGAGGAATATACCTTGATATAGATAAAAAACAAAAATACCAAAACCAAAAGATTATTTCTTTTTTTTTCCCCCACCTGGGGACTTTTTGTGGGCTCTAGTGTCCCTTATTTTTCACAGTGGGCTGACGGGAGTGGGGTGGGGAGAGGGGGGAGGACATGTGGTGGATGTCGACGGGTCTGGGAGTCGAGCCTGCAACGGCCGCGTTGAGGACTCAGGACCTCCAAATGTGGGTCGCTCTAACCCCTACGCCACCACGGCACGCCCCCAAAAGGTTATTTCAAAATACTCTCTACTAAAGAGGTCGATTTAAAAATAAGAGTCAAGTATTTTCCATTTTTAGAAAATACATAACTTTTTATCCCCAAACTCAATGTTATTCATTTAAAAATCCTGTAAAGCATGTGAGAATCAAAGGTACATTCAGTTTCCTGTTGGATGACAGACGTTACTCTCCCATGTTAACGGTTTTACAACAGTTTCAACAACAACCAAACTCTCCGGTCTTAAAGGAAGAGTTACTGCAGTGCTGCTGTGGTACCATCTGGCTCTACTAGATCGTGTTAGTTCAGATGAAGATCATGAGTTCATAGAAAATTATATTTGTCCTTCTCCCATTATTCTAGTGCAAATTTATTACCTCAACATATCAACAGACATCAAGCATGACTGGATTTTCCTGTTTCTCTACAAAAAAGGAATGCTGTAAGATATGATTTTCCTCTGGTGACCCATCAGCAGCCACGTCCTTCAGCTCTACAGCGCTGTGGGCCACTCCAACCTCTGAGTTTCTGCAGCATAATCACCCGCCTGTGGCAGCTGTGAAAACCTCCTTTGTATCGTTGCATTGCCTTTTTACTGCAGCGCTGCACCTTAAGCTATCAGCCCCCCTGCTCTCCCTTCAGGCACGTCTCATGCCTCTACCAAGCTGTCAGTAAGAGAGAGTTTACTGACCCCAAGATGAGACTTAATTTTCCTTTGGAGCCCCAAACTGAAGTCTCAGCAAAGAAAGCCGAGAGTTTCTGGATAATATAAGCACCCTTTCCTTTGCCTTTTATATTCAGAGATCATAGCCACAGACTGTAACATACACCTCTAAAAAATGCAGAACAATGCAATGCGCAACAATAGATTTAATGCTGTGAAATCAACTAACCTGCCACATATCTCTCAAAGCACAATTATTCTAGTGCCAAGATGATTTTACTGTTCCAGTTCACATTCTGAGGACAGCAGCGTCCTCGTCATAAAATAAGCATGTACACACTGCAAACAGTGTTGCACATAATGAAGAAAAGCCCTTTTCCACGGCTATTCAGTTTCTTGATAGACTTACTCAGATGCGCAGCCATAATTACTTATTTGGCTTGAGCGTTATGCCATGCTTGAGGGGACAATGTGGCCAAATTGTGCTGCTGAACACTGTTGTTATGGGTCTCAACAAGAGGTTGTGCTGACATTAAATTTGAAAACAAGTAAATAACTCATAATGGGGATTTTTTTTTGTCCTTTAGGTGAAAGAATAGAAAGCTACTGTTATTGAATAGGTGCTTAACACAGATCAAGTCTGGCTGATGGTAAAATAATCCTTTAAACACGCATCCTAATAATTCAGTTTGGAGGTTAAATGGTTTGACTCCTTTGATTTAGTCAAATAAGTCAAGCTACATATTTTGGCTGCTGATTCGAATGTATCTACTGTATATATGGCATTTGAAGGTGCAAGAGAGAGACAGATGAATTTTTTTTGAATTACAATGTGCAACAAAGCATTGTTAAAATGTATTTAAGCCAAAGAATGTCCAAAGTAAGTCCCCCAAAATACTGACAATAATAACATAATGATCGCAATCAAAAGAATTTATGGAATGCTGTAAGTCAAAGTAAACTATAATAAAAAACAAGGTGATGAACAGAAAACAAAACTCTTCAGAAAAAGATAACAGGTCAGTTCCTAAACCCCTTGCCCTCTGACCAGTGTAGCTATCTTCTACTTCATCAAGGACAATCCATCTTGTTAAAAGCTTACGTCATCTGAAACAGATTTGTTGAACATGACGAGTTCGCTGCGCTCCAACGGCCTCCACGGTCACCAGAATTCAATCCAATGGTGTACCTTTAGGATGTGATGAAATGGGAATATCACATCATGGATGTGCAGCTGAAAAAGAATTGTTGCAACTCAGTGACGCAGTCATGTCCATACAAACAACCATCTCTGAGGAATGGTTCCAACACCCAGCAAAATAAAAGCAGATCTATAGGCGAAAATGGTACCTAATAGAGGTGGACGAGTTATACAACTGTTTTTCTTTTTTGTTTTTAATTCTAGATTACAGGCTGCCTGCTATATTATGTGAGCAAGTGGCATTCACGGAAAGGAAAGACTATTCAGTTGTCCTTCCAAGAGCAGTAAAATGCTGTCATAATGTTACAGTACAATTACAGCAGGTCATTGCCCTGCAGGGCATTTGCTGCACATTATTTCACTGGAGAATATGTTGAGTATCTGAAAATTGTGCCATGCAGAGCAAAGCTGTCAATCACATCTTTCTGCTAATTGCTCCTTCATTAGAAACGAATCAAAGTGATGGCTAAAATATTATGGGATAAATCTTTGCAGTTAGTGAATCATTACTGCATGTCAATCATAGACATGCGTTTATATGTGTGGTGTAAAGGTATACACACCTCTTAGTAAATCATTGAAATATATAACTCAACAAGGGTCAAAGCTCACAGCACTTCCAGATTAGCAAACAAACTCTCTGTCAAATTTTAAATTTGACATTCAAGCTTTGATAGAGAGCTTGAATGTGTGGTTTTGAACAAATTCAAAATCCCAAACTCAACAGTAACTTTTTCATTTCTGCTGATTTTTGTGAAAATTAGGCATCACTTTACTTTTCCTTGTTTTCGCCTCCTTTTTTTCTTTTTGTACAGGAGTAGCCTGCAGACCAGTTTAATAAACGTTTTCAAATGTGATAAGCAGTTCTCAAGGCAGTCTATTTGATCCCGCTCCAGTCTAGAAGGGAGGAAAGGAAACTCAAACAGCTACTCTGAGCCCAGAGTCTGAGCGTGCCTCAGGAGTACAGGAGTGAGCTACAAAAAACAACAACAGCCAGACCAAAGACAGCATCACAGGAGGCCTGGCTGCAGAACACGTGTCCTGTTAGAGAAAACAAACTGTCAGAAACAACTTACCTCCAAGCTGTGCGGTCTTTACCCATCAGCACATCCTAGGGCTTCTATGGATGGAGCAGTTTTTACCTGCCGGGCTCTTATGCCTCACCAAAGAGCCTACCTCTCTCTTGTTTCTCACTCCCGTGCCTATCTCCTGTGTCCGCTGTCCTCTTTCACCCACAGTCATAAAATATGCAAATGGCCTCAGTAGAGAACACTGTGGTGACTGTAGCCACGGTAATACTCCAACCAGGAAGCACACAAGAGTCATACATTACACAGAAAATTCCCTAAAGCTTAGTCCCACAGCAGACTGTGTTTATCAGCTTCTTCTCTCTGTCTGAGCGAGGAAGGGCAAACAGGAGCACTGACCTGTATTTCATTCGCCTTGTGTCTCAGTTTGGGATTTAGTCACCTGCCTGTTGACTTAGCTGTTCCTGAACTAATTAGTCTGAATTAATCCTCTTCTTTTAATAAATAAAGCATTAGTCAGAGAGGTTAGAGACCAGATGGGATAATAAGAAGTTCATTTATTTGTTCATTTGTTTACTGAGGGACGAGGCCAAGATGCACATGTTGATGATATTGTCGATGCTCAGTTGAATGCGTCACATGGGGGAGAGCAGCTAAGTGCATCGACCGTAGGCTTTTATAGCAACAATATAATTTGGTAACAAGGGGGTTAAGAGTTTATTATTCAGGATGATAAAGAATAATACCAAAGGTGAACTGGGAGGATATAATTATGTAGATGAGATGGGTGTTTACTGAAAGCGAAGACAAGTAATGAAAAGAGAAACCTCACACTGGATGATGCTTCTGTCATGTTAAAACAGTTACAGATGTTTGTTTCGTGCCATTTTAATTTCACCTTAATAGGAGCCATGTTCCACTGTATAACATTCCTATCTCTAACACGCAGTTACTCCAATTGGCATGTCTCCGATAACAAAGCTGGACTTTGACTAGGCCATTCTAACAATATGTTTAAATCTAAACCACAATGTATCTCTACATGGTTAGGGCCATTTTTGAGTCAATAGCTCTTTCAAAATTTTAACTCTAAAGATGAATAAGAGAATATGCAATAACGTAGGTACAATGCTTTGAAAAAGTATTTTCCTCCATGTAGATTTCTTTTGTTTTTTGATCATTAAATATATTTGAAAACTGCAGGTACAGAATACAGTTTCCAAGTGATGGTTTCATTTAAGGAGGGAAGAAAGGTATACAATCCAACTTGGTCATATGCAAATGTTAAGATCCCTTAGCTTTTGGAAAGCTGAGTTAAATGTTACGTTACACATTCTTGTCAAACCTGTAGAATCAAGAAATCACTGATTTCTTGATTCTAAAAATGGAATTATTTTTAAATGATTCCATTTAAAAAAATGGAATCAGCTTTAAGATCTCAAAAGGCAATATATCTTGCCCCGATCTGGAAATTAGCCTAAAATACATTAGTTATTATTTTACGAAGACTTTGTACAAGTACATCCATCAAAAACAGTACAATGAATAGATAAAGTCTAAAAACCATCAAATATACAAAGCTGTTTTTCATGACTGTTGCCAAACAGTCCCCTTTAATGCTCATTTCAAAGAAGCTAAGTTTTCCAGTACTTGCAATCACTTAGGGGTCAGTGTGACTTGTACTTCAGTTGAGGGCCCATACTCTCAATTAGTTACACACATTTGAGCTCATGGAGCCCAGGTGAAAGACTGACTTCTCAAAAGTAATTGCTTCAACTAATGAAGTGCTGCTGCTCGAACGTGCCAGTGCTGTGGAGTACGTCTGTCGTTCCCAGGTCAGTAAACCTTTTTATTCTGCCATATACAAAAAAATAAAAATAAAAATTACCACTTTCAAAGGACAATGTGAACAGAAGCTTTTCCTGATGCACTCAGTAAGTAAGGCAAGCTAGTGAAGATCCATCAGAAAAGCAGATTTTCCTCCTGGCAAACACTTCATTAGCTGGTTTTCACCTTTAAGGAGTTCATCATCTATAAATCATGTACTCTCTCTGGGACGTCTACATTGAATAATTGGAGAGCCATTTCCTATTCTGAAATGGAAAGCAGTGATTGAAATAATTTGTAAACTGTGCGGATTAAAGTGTCCAGGAGAAAGATTAGCAAAAGTAAAACTAATAGGGCATTTTGGATAAGGCCTCGAATGTAGCCATGAAAAGACAGATTAATTAAACAAAGCTGGGTGAAATGTTCTCTCCAGTCTGGCTTGTTCCAAGCTGTACTTTAATCACGTTGTGAGAAGCCTCCCCAATGGAGCCCTTTAACACTTTATTCCACTCCTCTGCTCATACGAGTACCAATGTTCCCTGTGATTTACAGTGACATTATCTTCTAGACAACAATGGAGGAACAGTAAAAACATTTTGTTTCCTACAGTGTTTTATTGGCCTAGTGAACAAAAAAAAAAAGAAAAGTTAGCACAGAATGACTCATTTGCAACAAAGTTTGAGTTGGAAGTTTTGCATCGTTAGGCTGATATGCATGTGTGTGTGTGGCTTTGTATTTTATACATTGCAAGGACCATTTTTCAAACACACTACATTGTGGGACCAAAGTGCTGTTTTTGGGTTAGGACTTAGGTTTAGAGCTAAGGTGTGAATTGAGTTTATGTTAAGTGTAGGGTTAGGTATATAATGGAAATGATTAGGTTTAGGGACAACAGTTAGGCTATAGAAATCAGTGAAAAGTAAAAGGAAGCCACTTCAAAGTCCTTGTGAAGACAGAAAGACATACTATCTCTGTGTGAGTGTCCTTGTCATTGCCTAGACACTGACTGCAGTTCTGAACTTCTGAAAGTTACTGTGAGAGAAATTGGATCTTGAAGTGGAAGGACAATAAGATTCGTCCTGGAGCCAAGGAGAACTTGCAAAGAGCTTTTGGAAAAATCTGGAAATAATAGGTAGTTTTAGCAATAGTCACAAAACACCAGTGAACCTCGCCTCACAAGGCTCCACTGCTGAAGAAAAAATGCTGAAGAATGTTGAAACATGTTTAAGGTTTTCTGCAGAGGAATTGGACAAGCCAATGAAATAAAAAAAAATGAATGTGTGTTCCAAAGAGTCTCATTTGTCAGATCAAAAGGTTCACTGGAGTGCTAAAAACCTTAGAAATAAGTTTACTAATGCTAAAACACCAAAGGAAAACTAATATTACAAGTGTGAGAGAGTTGTTGTGTTCAGCTTTTACTGGCAAAGTTGGAGCAATTCTTATTATTTCCCTTAAGAGATTTCCAGAAAAACCTTTTCTATTTTTTAATACAAAAGTACAAGTAATGTTAAAATTCTCAATAAAAAAATTCTTACATACATTTCTGCATATGCAGAGTGACCATTTTAGTTTATGAATGGTAATCAAGTTAATTATGGAGTTTAGATAAAACACAGGGCTTATTGGTTAAAGAACCCAGTTAAACATAGGATTTTTCTTCACCTGTGAGTGATTTGAATCTATGATCAATGGGTTAGTCTGCCCGGTCACAGCCAGACATGGCACCTGCTGCTGCTCTCGCATGGAGAACCACAGGAACAACAGTTCCAACCCAGTTGTTTGCCTGTATATTGATGGGGCTCGAATCTGCCCTGGTATAATCTGCAGTACTTGCTTTTGCCCTCTTTAACTTACACTAGCAGTGTCATTGTAAGGGACGCCAACATTTAGCATTATAAATATTACATGCAGAATCTGTCAAAAAGCAAAAGTAAGGCAGATGTACATTTGAAGAACATTAGCAAGCCAGTGTAATGTCAAACATAAATCGTGTGCAACACCTATTGAAATAAATACATAGTAATTTAGACAATCTTGGTTCCTCATTTATTGGACGCTTTTGAAGGAACGATTAAAATTAAACTGTTATATTGAAAGGCTATAACTTGTTAATATGTTCCTCCTAGTAGATGATATTCCCTGATTTCTGTCATGTTGAAATATATCCAAATTAATATCATCACCAGTTTATATGAACACTGCAAAGTTTTAAAATGTGAGAACATTTTAAGAATATCCTCACAAGACACCATCTGATAACTAAAACTAAATGGTAATTATTTAATTTAATCGATATATTCAAGATCTTTAAATGGGAAAAATCTGGAAAAAAGTGCATTTTGTAGAACCACCTTTTGCCACAGTTTCAATTCTCTACCAGATTTAGACATCTAGAGAAGTTGTTGCCAATTCTTTTCAAAATAGCTCAAGTTCAGTCAGACTAGATGGAGAACATCTATTTTCTATTTTAAGCGAAGATTCTATATTTAGTTGATCTCTAAATCTTTGCAGCTTTATATCTGCAATAATTCTCCTTTTCAAGTGTCCAATCTATGACAGATTTTCTTCAATTTAAGTCTTCATACTTATTTGGAGGAGCCCAAATCTGTTCATGTCTCAGGATAAGGCAGGTGGTTACAATGTATTTTATCTACGTGAAATCAGAATACGAATCCAAAGCATACCTTTTACATTTTTACTTGTACAAACTTTCGTCTTATCAGTCACTATGTACCTTTTTATTATTTCACAGTTATGCACTTCCTTGTGTTATCACAAAAAGTCATATTAAAAGATATTGAAGTTTGTGGTTGCGTAGGGACAAAATATGAAAAATTCAATAGAGATGAATACAAAACACTATAACCTTTGTCAAATTCAACTTGCTTCAACATGGCAGAAGAACGTTTATTTTTCTGACAATATTTTCTCCGCAAACCTCATATACAACAAAGTCCAATTGTCCCCTTTAATCTCTCTAGCTTAAATATTAATATTTATTCATTGAACTTTTAATTTGCTTCCTGGCAAATGTTTATTGATATTGGTATTCAAAATATACTTACCTCAACCTCATTTCATGTTGCAATGCTTTTATGTTGCGTATTTGTTTAATGGCTTTAAGTAGCCTTCTATATAGATCCATCAATCCTTTTCACTATTTTACAGCTCAGTAATGAAAGAGTGAACTAGAGCTGAGCTATACTGACTTAATAGGAGCTTTTAGCAGCCCGTATACTGTCCATTTCATTTTGTAGTGCTGGGTAAGAAGTTTATGTCCTTGGCACTTCCAGACGTCAACAACCCGTAAGCTTGGGCCTTGAGTCATAGTGCCGGTCAGTCCACTGATGGGAACATGACTTCGGTTTTGAAAACACAAAATCATTTTTTAACCTGGCTTAATATATTTTTCTAAGTGCCTGATTATCACCTACTGGGATTAAGTGTTTCAGTAAAATTAATCTCTGCTTCTCTGCTTGAGGAATATGTGCTGATTAGAAGTTTTCTTCAGGGTGAAACGATTACACAACCAAGAACATTTCAACTTTAAAAGCAAGTTTGAATTTCTTGTGGGGTTTCTCAAATTGATGCGATTGATGCAGCTAAATATTCTTTTTACATGGCACTGCTTTTAATCATAGTTTAAGCTTGAGACAGCCTGTTTCATCAATTATTTAAAAGCGTATATTTGTTGTAAAGCCCCAAAATGACAAGGAATTCACAAATGAGAAAACACTTAAAATTGTATAGGTTGAAGTGACATTTTCTGGAAAGTTTGTATGCGTATCTTAACAAAACTAAAAGGGATTGCATTCAAAATCACTAACTGGAGACAGCGATTTATACATATAAACAATATGTGAAACTACATAAGGTAATTTTATTTATATAGTACATTTTCAGCAACAAGGCAGTTCAAAGTGCTTTTTTTTTACTATTAAACAATAGTATCACTTATTGTGTGGGAGTTGCACTGGATTGCTTTATTTTCTTCTGAATGTTCCAGTTATGCCCACAGCTTTATGCGTCCACTTTCACTGAAGTTACCAATAATGTGAAAGAGTGACCAAATTATTCCTTCAGCGAGCAAAAAGAATGATGATTGCATATCGATTACTTTCTATTGAACCAATCAGTGGAGGAGCTTGCGTCTGCGATGTCTCTGGAGATAACGCAGGCCATTTTCTGCTTCTCTGAGTGAACTTTAAAATCAGAAAGGATGAGATCACTGGATGTTGGACTCTAAAGCCTTATTAAAACAAAGAATGGTGCCATGCATTAGAGGCTGTTTAAACAGAGGAGAGTGGCGCAACATCAATATACAAAAGCAGTGGTGTTTGGGAAAAGTGATTGTTCACCACAAATGGCCACATACATCCGAGGCTCAAACAAAGAAAGACTTGATTAATGCTCCTGGTTTGTGTCTCAGAGAAACTCGAGACCTGTTTCACGGAAATAAATAGCAGCATTTTGCACATTGTGAGCTGCGATTGAAGGTCAGTGACAAAAAAAAAAAAAATCAAGGCTTTTTTCCTGAATAGTGGAAAAATAAATGAATGACTGCATTAAAGCCTTTGAATTTTCAAGCTAAACAGTTTTTTCCCCCTAGTTTTTAGCTTAAGACAAAAGACGTCTTAATCGTGGCCTGTTTTGTCATCTTTTTTCCACTTAAAAAAATTATTTTATGTTCATGTTTTTGTGTTGAGCCTCGTTTGAATACCTAGTCATATCAAAAGAAATTACTCTTAAAAGAAGTTGTAAAAATAAAGAAGTGTGAAAACCAGTAGCCCTTTCAGATTATTAGGACTTGAAAAATGAATGTATTGTTTTTTCCTTATTATTGTTGGACATGAAAAGCTGCCACCAGCAGACAGAGTTATTCTAATTACTGAACATGAAGGAATTCTAATAAGGAAATGCATTAGACGTCCTACTTTCTACACTGTTTACAGCTTCAAACTTTATCATATTGTAAAGCCTTCAAAATGAATTAGTGTTTTAATTTGGTGAGTACTGTGCTATGACCACTGTTTATGGGCTCATGTCAAGGAAAATGGCAGAGTGCTAATGGCAGGCCATGTTCTCAGAGGAAACACTAACTTGGACAGAAATGGCCATGTATTACTGTCAATTAGTACAACTGCCAAATGAGAAGTTAACATGCGTCTTTCTGCTTTTTAGAGGTGAGGCAAAGATAGAATGTTGTCTTACATTATGTGAAGTACTTAACCTTCGAGTTTCTACATGTACAAGTTCAAGAGGTTGTTTATGTTTTTATTAAACAAGCTTCAGTGGATTTATTCTGATAAGTGTCTTACCTTCATAAATAACTTTCTGAATGACCTCGGTTTGAAGAACAGAACTTTAGCTCGACGATCAGAATTAGAGTCTATAAAAAAAACTTTGACGAATATATTTCTTACTTGATGAGCTAGACAAAATCAAGCACAATTTCCCAGGTATAGCCTACTGTGTAGTTAATGCTGTGGGGGTGGAGTTAATGCAAAGTAATGTAAATGAACAGCGTTAGTTAACCCTCCCAGAAAGCTGGTCAGATTTAGAGACAATATTTTTGAAAGCTTGAGGCCTGTTTTCTCAGTAATCTTTGTAGAGTGCCAACATCCAAATATTTTCTTCATCTATGTATTGAGCTTGTTGTGTGAAAATGTGTGTTCATCTGGAAAGAACATAAATAGATAATCCAAACTCTGCAATGTGTAAATGACCAAAAACATGCCAATAAATCCAAAGAAGGACTGGCAGAGAATAGAGAAATGGAAAGACCTGGGTCAAATCAATGCAAATAAATAAAAATCTTGTCTTTAAAAAAAACAACAAAAAAACATATCTTCAGTTTATGCTACAAGAGATTTAATTTGAACCATTTTACTTGTCTAACACAAAAGTAAGAGAAGTGTAATGATTATAAATAAAACTCTGTTTCTCGTAACCTAAATTATTTTTCAACTTCGTTTCCTGGAAGTCCTCAAAAACTCCACAAAAATGCCATTTCATTCAAACACGTTTTTATATCCAAGGCTGAAATAAATGAAATACTGTTTAAATTCCAACAGCTATTTAATCACCTTTAAGACAGGCAAGAGTGCTCAACTTAAAAATATGTCATTTCTTGCCTGTCAAATACTTTAGCAGCCCTTTGACAAATTTTTACATGGAAAAATACTAGGTAAACATTAGGCAGTTACAGAAAATGCACCTCCTAATTTCAGGAATACGGTTTTTATTGCATTTATTGAAGACCCTTTCCAAGTAGAGAGTGCTCAAATTAAAAAGAGAATATTTGACATATTATTGTCTAATGTTCTCCAGGAAGCAAGTTTCTTAATGATGTGTAAAATTAATTTATCTTGGCTCACAGACATTAAGAAATTAGAAAATACACTCATTAGAAAGCAATTAATAATCAGTCAAATACAAAATTATAATCTCTTAATGATTTCCACAAGCAATTAAAACACTGTTTTAGTCTGGCGTAATTATGACAAGTTCTATGAACATATCAGAAGATAATATCCTGCTGCCTGCAGACCAACTGGTTATTACGGTTGAGTGACTGTTGTAAAATCCTTTAGGATTAGTCTGAAGAATTATAAAAATCAAACAAACAAAAAAAAATACCCAAGACTGGGAGTTTGGAAACAGAAGTTAGAAGAAGTTAGTTAGATGTTTGATTAAAAAAAAAGCAGCACAGAAAACAGCTATATATATACGGACACCATTACATTAATTTTAGTTTTACAGATTATTATTCCTCTAGCAACTGCAAAAGTGGAATAACATTTTACTGTACTGTAAAATCACACTGTGCATTTCACAATCAGGTCAAAGGCTGTGAAAAATTATATTGAATAAAAGTATTTGCTTAGTTATTAAAATAATTCAAGGAGTACAGGATGAACATGAAATAGTATTCTTAAAGTCAAAGCATGAAGATAATTTATGTCATTCCAGTATGTTGACTATGTACTATAGGAAATGAAAGGAAAAATAAAAAAAGAAGCAACCTTTAGATCCAGGCCAACCAAGTTTAATAGCAAACCAGCGGTTAACTCATACCATCTCCCACATTCACAATTTTTGACCGTAACAGGACCCGTTAAGATGGCAAAAACGTATCTCGGTGTGATGCTGCAGCTCTCAGTTCTAAAGCTGGGATTACAAGGAAATTGAGTTGTACCTTTTCATGCTGTATTTGAGAACAAGAGGCTTCTGTGATTCACCTCACCGCATGAGAGAAACGTCGATAAAAGGTGGATAAACTGGCTCGAGGACGTCTGCAGGAGCTGCTTTGGTCTCTTAATAGGACCAGTGCCTAAGAGACGACAGAACAGAGTTCTCCTGTGTTTTCCACCACAGCGCTTTGGTTTAAAGAGAATTATGTGTGCCGTTAAAATGAATTGTTTACATACACCAAGTAGAAAGACACTTAACCTTTTCTTTTCCTCACTGTCTAATATTTGTATGAAATCAGATTAAAAGTTTTCTGTTGTACTTCACTCATAATTACTAGAATCAATTAGAATCAATTCTGTTGCTACATGCCAGAAGATTGCACCCATTTTTCGTGATTTTTGGTGGAACTGCCTCAAATTTTATGAGTCATACATTTTTGGTTTCTTTCTGCAGGCTTCTCAAAGCAGTTTGCCAGAAATTTGGATTATTCCCCTAGTTAGAAATGTGAAATGAGACTCTTCAAGTTTTAGATGTAACTTTCTCCAACACACCTGATTCATATGAATGGTTTGCTATTCCTTTGGGCATGTTGAAGAGGTAGTTCAGTCATTTGATTCAACCGAACAGAGACGCATAACCTGCTATCGAGGACTAATGTTCACCTTTCTTATCAAGGTAAAGGGGCAGGGTACAAGTGCATGACACTTCAAATTCTGGATTGAAATTTTAGAAAAATATTGTATCATTTACAAAAAAAAAAAAAGCCTTTTTGTTGATCTGTCACATGAAATTTCATTAGAATACCCTGAGGTTTTTCATTGCCATGCGACGGAATGCAAGAAGTCATGAGACTTGAATACTAATTATGCAAAATTTACTCAAAAGGGACTGTAATCCACCACAAGTACATAAAAGAAAATATCAGACATATCTCATAACTATTAGAACAAGTCTACTTGTACAGGTATTTCTCATCTTTCAAAGAGTAAGGCTTCGGGTGACAAAGATTTTCTGAAAGGTCTGACCTTGGGATTTACACTTGATCCAAAAGCTCTCTGCTCAAAGTCTGATTGACATTTAAAAAATGGTTCATTGATCTACTCAGGTTATTTCCTCTAACATGACACACTCTGCCCAGTAGGAAGTTGACTGGAAGCTAAGAGTTAAATTAGGCTGCATAAGCTGACTAAAAGCCTCTGTGTTACAAGTTAAGATGACAGATGCTGATGAACAGCTTAAAAACATACAACAGAAATACATAGGAATTTCATATATTTAGAACTTGTCGGTTCTTGCATGCAGTTGACAAATTAAGGGATCTGTTGTGGGATTCCACCTGACTACACAACGTGGCATTGAGTTATACAAATTATGACATTTCTCTGCAGCTCTTTTCTCGCTAAGGCTGAAATTTTAGAGCAAAACATTTTCTGCTGTTTTGCAGTTCTTGTCCACATTCAAACAGCCTTTTCATTAAATAAAAAGACGACTTTGGAGGTGGAGAATAACCAAGGATGATACAGTGGCCCGCTTTGTCCTGCTTTGTGCATGTCTGATACTTTGAATGCAGCCATTATTTTCTTTATCTATTTTCACTTAATGATCTCTGGGTCAGTTCACCCAGTTTGTCCCACCTTGCCTCAACTTAATAATTCTGAAAGTGATGTATTTCAGAGTACCAGTCATCACAAATTTCTTGATTTCTCTTTGTAATTTTGCCAACTCGGTGAATTTTGCAGATGCATAATCCTAAAAATAATCACTTTTCCCTCATTGCTTCATTATCTGTATTATTTTGTGTCAAATTTATAATGAACCATATTTCCATTAGCTTGTGGCAATGTCTTGTAAAATGTGAGATTACTTATAATAATTTATTTAAAAAGAGACAACAGAGGTGCAAATAAACACCTGTTACAACCAAACATGGAATTACAATCTCAGAGAGCCTAATATGTCACACCTTGAAAGCAGACTGGCTGTAGTGGCAGAAGACCTCACAGACATTATATACACTGTCAGCTGCAAACACAGAAAACATTGTCTGGCCTGATTTGTCTTCATTTCAGGTGCAAAATTCAGGTGCTAGGGTCAAAATTTGGTGCAAACAACATGGAAGCATGGACCCAGTCCATCTTCTATTAGCAGGGAAAAGGCTAATGGAGCATGTCACAAAGCTCAAATCATCTCAGTCTGGTTTCTTAAACAAGACAATAAGTTCACTGTCCCCCACTGACCTCTACAGTCACCAGATCTTAATCCAATACAGCACCTTTGGGATGAGACACAGTAGGAGACTCTCATAATGAATGTACAGAAGACAAATCTGTACATGCAGCAACTGTGTGATGCCATTATGCCCAAGTGGATCAGGACCTCAAGTAAAAAATTGTGACACCTTGTTGAATCGATTGTAAGAAATTCTGAAGAAATTTACAATATGTGGCTCAAGTGTTGATTGAGTAAATACGGTGAGTATGTCTCAGAAAATTTTAAATATTTAATATTTCTAATCACTCTTTTGGTGGAAATTGCAACTTTCAGCATACTGCTTTCCATTTGTGGATTATGTGGGAACTACACATTTAATTAAGTGACATGCTTACACAATTTAAAGGTAATGGATTTTGCAAGAGAAAATCATTGCAAAAATCTATTAAATCTGTAGGAATTTTAAGTTTTTTTAATTAAAAATGTGTGTCCTCTCTGACTTACTAAGTTTCTAATAATAGATTGCATCAGTAAAGAGCAGGGCTTCCAACTAAACTGGAATCCATAAATGCACTTTTCATGTGTATCTGTGTGCATCTAAGTGATGGAAGAAAAATAAGTGCAATCTTAAGACCTGACCGGCTGAAAGGACAAGGAGTGAAATTATAGGACAAACACAATGACAACCAGTTTTGTGAAATGATCACTGTCTGGCAGCAATACAATATTTCACCGAGAGAGAAGAACTTTACATGAAATGTCAGTGCAAACATCGACCGTGACAGGCTGACCATTGAAGGAATCCATTACTGGGCTCTGATCATAGTGCCATGCCTGGTGTCCTCAGAATCTGTCTGATGCTCTCTCGACAGCCTCAGAGGGCGTGTGGGGATCACTCTGAATGATGTAAGCGATGAATGTGAAGATGTATAACTGTTAGTGGAGCCGAGCCTGAGCCACAACAAGCACACCGAGTCTTAACACACTGTGTCAGGTCACCGATAAACGTCATCGTAGTATGAAGTAATGCCATTTGAGTGTCACTCTTATAATCATCTTAGGAGAGATCTTTTTTTTTAAAAACAATATATTGTTAAATGCAAATTAAAAATGCATTTGTTCCAGCATTGTGAATTCACCAGAAATACAAAAACAGAAAAAAAAGTACAGTACATAATGATGATATTTAAAGCATTTTGCAAAACTAACAAAACAAGTGACTGCTTTGTCACACAGGTGCATGAGGACCTGTGTGACTTTTCATGCTTCTGTAATCAGAAGCATGAAAAACCTTCAAGTTTCCAGAGATCTGTGGAAACTAAAGAGCAACTGCTGGGAATACGGAAAGCTAAAAGGCTCACAATAAATGGGCTTTGTGAAGCTTGATGGAATTCAATAAATGCTGTCAAAAGTGCAACCAGGTGCTTTGTAGAAACAACATGATTTTCAAATAATGACAAACCATGTGTGCTTTGAGTATTTCATTTAGATTAATTGTTCAAGAGAAGTTATCCCATTTGACTTTATTTTCTATTTTGCATCAAGATGAAGGACAAATAAACTGAAATAATGACAATAGTAAGAAATTTTTTTTCTTTTATTTCTTCTGACTTATTAGTTTTCTTCACCCTGTAGAGTACTGTTTAGTCATGTTTTTTTGTTTGAAATGATCCAAATGCTGAACAAAATGGTGAATGAAATGGAGAAATGTAATAAAATAAACAACTTACAGGCAAACAAGTAGTGAAGGAAAGACCAGGAACCGAATAGCCAGTGTAACAGAAGGATCCAGTAATGAAAAATGAAAACCGATGAGCATACATACTGGGACATGGGTGGAAATGACAAAGCAACCAAGAGAAGTAATCAGGGACAAATGGGGAACAGCTGATTCAGAATGTCAGGTGATGGGGAACAGCTGCGAAGTGGAGCATACTGGCAATGAAATGAAAAAGAATTGTGAAGAAAAACACAGGAAAAACAGGAAAACAATAATATAAGATCAAAATCCTGAAAGCTCAAAGAACATAACCAAAGAAAATATCACAAAAGAATGGACAGGTACTGCAAGAACCTAAAACAGGGGTGATCAAGTCCAGTCCTCGAGAGCTACCACCCTGCATCTTTTAGAAGCATCCGTACTCCAACAGACCAAGATCAGCTCTGAACAGGCCTGGAAACGAGCCATTAATTTGATTCAGGTGTTTTGGAGCAGGGATGCATCTGAAAGTTGTAGGGTGGTAGCTCTCGAGGACTGGACTGGACTTGAGCACCCCTGACCTAAAGAATGTAAATAAACAACAAGGAAATGATCAGAACACAAACACAGAAGAAAACCAAAATCCAAAACCCCCAGGAATGGGACATGCTTTGTTTAAAATGGAACGATTATCCCTTTAAAATGTTCACATGTTTTAATGATCCAACCATAAGCTTCACTATGCATTCTTGTGATTTCTCTGATAGACTGACAGTATGTGAGGATGATTATAAAGAGGGAAAAATTAACTCACTCATGACTTTGCAATTGGAAAACCGAGTGGCTGGTTTTCTTTCTTGCTATGGGGAAAAATGTGAAGAAAAAAAAGTGGACAATAAGGAAACAGAATGAAAATCTCAAAGCAGACGTCTGCGGGTTTGGGGGTTAAGGTTCAGTACAAGTTTCTTTCTACTTGTACTGAAAGAAAGTAGAAACTTGTGTTGACACTTGTGTGTCAATAGGCTCACTTGACAAAACATGACAGCACATAAAACATTAAAAGTTCACAAGCGTTTATGAATAAAAGCTTTATTCATGCGTTAATTCATAAATGCATGAATAAAGGAAAACTATGTCAATAAATTGCCAACTGTATTTATTTTATGTATATTGCACTTGTAGTATTTGCTAATACTGCTAAAAAATAAAATAAACTTAGCAGTGAATTTACCAGCACAGAAATTGTGCAAAAGTGAAATTAGCATTCATGAAAAGCACTCGTATTTCTGATGAATCATGCCCTTAATGAGAATGTTTCAAAGTAAATGTGAAGTGGGCCTTGGCAAATTTTGCAACTACGGACAACTTCCAGCTGCCATAAAATTAGAGAGGTATTTCTATGCAGGAAACAAGAGACCTGATTAGCTGGATAATTAATGCAAATGTCAGAGGAACGGAGGACATTTTTGGCAGTTTTGTGTCAGTCTGGAACTATGTAAAGCAAATATGCATTTGAAAAGCTTTTTTTAACAACATAGTTAAAAAATAACAGATTAATATAGGCTGCACCTTGTTTAGCTCAGTCATTTTGGTGCAGAGGTAGTTAATGCAAATGAATCGGCATCGAGCTTTATTGGTGCAGTGTACATTAAATTATTAATCACCCACGAATCCTTTTGCCCCTGTCATTTCTTTCTGCCACTCTGCCATTACTATTCGACATAGCGAAGTATTTTTTGACAGCAACAGAAGTTTTCTAGATTTTCTATCTGGAAGAAAAACAAACAAAGTTTAAACACTTTGAAATGGAAGAGAACAACAGCTAGCAATGAATGAGAGGAACTAAGGGAAATACACAAAGAAGAGAATACCACAATGTTGTGGAGAAAGGACAAAAAACCCCCCATAAAAATAGAGAAGACATCTTTGGATGTGTCTTGGATAAAAGAAGAAATTGAGTGTGAAAGGGCTGTGAAAGCATCTGAAATTTTTGGACTGAGCTGCCACACAAATCCATTTTACTCCCAAAGCAAAACAGCCATTTTAGAATAAAAGACTTTCCATTCCTGCACATTTTCTTGTCACGGACGGTTGGAGAGACCAGCAACCAATCCACTGTAAAGTGCCACAGGAAGCTCGGATGAGGAGGGTTAATGAACCCACCTTTTCCATCATCCCAGTGGGCGTTTTTTTTTTATGGAAGGAGAAATTAATTACTTGTGACAAATACACCAGTGCTCGGATGAGCTGCCATTTCTGCCAGGCAGCGTGTGAAGAAAAACATTTTTCCAGTGCGGTTATATTGGACTTGTCTAATCAGCACTGCGTGCAGAAACTTGTGTCAACACACACAAAAGACATTACAAGAGCTACATCAATAGGCTCACTTGACAAAACATGAGAGCACATAAAAAATGAAAAGTTCACAAGCTCTGACACTGATGGCACGGTGTTTCCACACTAAAACGTTGTACACACCCTGGCATTACAGCACTCCTCTCAAGGGGAAAAGCCATGTGAAATGACAGACTCTCTCCTTTTTGAGCTCAGAACTCGACAACTTCTACGCCTTGAGCAGGCGATGCTTGAGCTTTTTCTTTTTGCAATGCAGCAAGACGCTTGGAAATGGTAATGAAATAATTTGCTTCAGAACAAGCACCGCTATGATTAAAATGACATGTTTCAGCGTACCCACGTCAGTAGCATATTGACCCCATTAATCATGCAGTTAAACGCAGCTTCCTTTTCCACATTGGCCAGTTTGATGAACTGTTTATTGGCTTCCTGTGTTGCTGCCGCATGAGGGTCTGAACCAGAACTATTAGGCTAATAAAGAATGCAGAGTTTTAATAATTAAGATCACGCTGGCTGATGATTGCATTCGTAGTTTGCAGCACACGCCTTGGAGACATGATGTCGCATATAAACGAGTTATTAGTTGTTTGGAGATCAATAGACATGCAGAGCAGCACCTACAGGCTACAAAAACAGTTATCTAAAAAAAACTCCATAAGAAACTAAGAAGTGCTACGCAAAAGTATTCCGACCCTTTCAACCTTCTCAAATTTTCCCAAATTACAGCAACAAATTTCAATGTATTTCATTGGGATTTTGTGTGATGACCAAATCAAAGAAGCGAATATTTATGGTGTGGAAGGGAAATAACACATACTTTCCAAAATGTTTTATATACACAAACTTTAATGGACTAAGCTTGAGCTATTTCGCAAAGAAATACAAAATTGAGTCTCCAAAGCTGGCAGTGACATAGCCTTAAAACTGTAATTGCAAATGTTGGTTCTACAAAGTATGAAAGCAGAGTGGTTGTATAAAGTTGCAAGATGCCACACTTTTCTAATATTCACAACAATATTTGGTATCGACATGGCAAAAACATTAAAAACTTCAAAGAGTTGGAATATTTTCCTAAAGCACTGTTTGACCATCCAACAGACTTTAAAGAAAAAAATAACCATTACGATGCATACCTGACTCAACAAATATGATTTAAACCAGACAAATGGAAGAATTCCCTCAGGCTCAAAATCTAGATCCATAAACGCTTCACCTTTAATTAATCTGATAGCCAAAAACACCAGAAAAAAATTGTAGGTGTGGAGGAGAAAGAGCGAGGTGCCAATAGGTGAGGAGTTTAATGTGGACCTCAAATCAAAATAAAGCCGGAAACATAATTGAACAGGGCTTTAGACACTACCGTCAATAAAAAGTGCTGAAGTATCGCAGCAGACAGACAATTAAAAAGCAATCCGTTTGCTCTAATGGTTGCATTTGGTAGAGGAATGATGAATTAGAATTCAATGAAGTTGTACTTATTATAGCTGGATGCTTGCCTTGTAACTCCTTGGTGCCGAGCGACCCTGAACTGAGAAACAAATTACTTAGAGTACCAGAGGAATGAATTATTCATGTGTTACTAGATAATAGACACATTGAACAGAAACTTTCACACAAAAAGGGGAAAAAAAGGCTGCAGAGTGGTGCAGTGGGTAACGCTATTGCCTTACAGTAAGAAGGTGATGGGTTCGAATCTCGACCTGGGCTCTTTCTGCATTGAGTTTGCATGCTCTTCCTCTGAATGTGGGGGTTCTCTCTGGGTACTCCAGCTTTCTCACCAAAAAACCTGACTGTTTGCTTAATTGGTCTCTCTAAATTATCCTTAGATGTGCATGCATGGTCGTGTGTCCCTGTGTTGCCCTGAAATGCCCTCAGATTGAAGCAAACAAAGATTGTGGCCTGATGTCAACATGACTCCCTTCAGTGGGTAGCGGCAATGTCGAGGAAACAAAACGGATCTAAAAGTGGTCCGTTATTGTCAAAACTTCGCAGGACCTTTATTTCCTCCCTCTCTCTCATCCTGTGATGAAGGACGATCAACAGCACATGTTGTTTAGCTTGTAGATTAATTAGGTAGTGCAGTAACGTCTCGCATCATTAAGAGAACCTGAATTTGTGTGTGCTCAAAAAACACAGAGCGGACACACTGCTGCATTCATTTTTATGTTCAGCACAGACAGAAGTACAACTTCTTCTTCTGTGGTTTTCTGGGGGAAAAATTGTGCACCTCTACTCGTGTCAGTGCTTCTTTTTTGAATAAAGCCTGGTTCATGTAAACACGTCATGAACGGATTATTTAATTGTGTTCTTATGTAAACAATATATTCTAATTACTTAATCCGAACACACATAAATCCAGTCAAGACATTTTGTGCATATAAACACGACTACTGTCTCCTGTTTGAGGTGCAAATCTCTGCAGACTTTCCTTTGGCCTCCTCTGGTTAACTCTTGTTGTCTAGCCTGACAGATTAGGTGGACAACAATGTCATGACAGGTTTCCAGTTATTAACATGGAAGTATTAAGACTTAAACTGCAGCATCCAGTAAAAAAAAATGGATGCTGCACTTCCACACAAAATCAACAAAATACAAAAAAAGTAGGAAATAAAAGGAAAACACACATCTGTACGACGAGATTTCAAAGGCCAGAATACGTCTTTAATTTTATTGCCATGCCATAAAATCCAAAAACAAATTCATATGTACAATTTAATCAATCCACTTACCAGTGAGGTGACATCTTGGGAACTGAGCTTAATTGACAGTATATGTGCTGGAATACTAAATAAGCTGTGGCATAGATTTACAGCAGGACATGAATAATTATGGAAACACAGACACAGATGCTCTGGGTAATGTGATGGCAGTAGAAGGCTCTCTTAATTTAATGCAGGCATCATTTGTCCTTTGGGATCTTTGTCTTCACATGAGAACTTGGATACAAATTTTGGTTATTGCTTTCATAAATGGATGAAGCTTGAATTGCTCATATTGTATGTGCATTACAGCTCTGTTTTCTAATTATCAACCAAATTTTCTTTGGCAAAGGATGGAGGATGAGACTTGTGCTGGGCCCAGCCATCAAAAAGCACTAAACTGTACACATAAAACACTAAATTAAGCTTGGGCTCTTAAAAGTATATAAGTTGTTCACACTAACCTATGATATCACTGCATTTATTGGCATTGGTCAATGTTTTTATTCTTAGGTTCCCCTTACTATTTTTCTCCTACTTAGTTTTTGGTATTTTCATTTTTACTTATTAGGCTAGGTGAAGCTTAGGTGAAGATTTTTTTTTTTTTTTCTAAAGTTTTTTTTAACTGGAAGTTAAAGTATTTTGTTAATAAATTATTGTATTTGGGAGAGAATTTGTTTGTATTCATTTTGCAAGTGTGTAGAGCTGCTGTTTTTCAACACCACTGCACAAATTACCTCCTTCATCTATTGTTCTACTGTCCCAGATCTCAGGAATTTATAAGACAATAACTGATAGAGGCTGAGAATGGCTAATATTTTTTTGTTAATCTGGTAGTCCCCTGACTCTTTTTGATTAAAATGACTTACTTTGTTAATAATTTCAATGAATAATAGCTATTCATAGCCAAACCAGCCAACTGTTTGGCATTTGATTTAAATCTCATGTTCCTGTTTAATTTCTGAGCATTTTTTTTTTTTGAAGACTCTTAGTCATATTGTCTGTAACCTTGATAGTGATTACGTTTTTGAACAGCTTATGCTTCATATTAAATACTTTTACCCTATTTTAGGGAATTATCACTGCATTTTTACAATGTGAAAATATCCAGAACTGCATAAAGGAAGTGTACTTTCAAGCAGTAGGTCATTTATGCCACAAGGCTGGATTGGAGAGTTTTCATATGTCGGCTCTCCTGAGAAAGACATTTCCCAACAGCCCATACAAAGATATATAGGTTAGGCTCTGAACTAAGATAGGTTTAGCTAAGCTTTAGTGCCATTGCTCTCAGTTAGATGGAAGAAAGGGGCCTGGAAGTCATATGTCAGGTTAAAATCTAAGGTCACTGCAGTCAAACAAATGCTAGAGAAACGCAGGAAGAGGGACGTTTGAAGGGAACAAGTGGGAAAGCAATAAGTTGCTTGCCTGGTTTTAAAAGGAAAGAAGACAAAAAAAAACAAAAACAAAAAAAACGAAAACAGATTACGCTATTTTCTCTAAGAATGACTTTATAGACTTATTGTACAATGTTTTGCAAGCCTTTATACCCCTTCACCTTTTTTCTTTTTGCATTTTGTTACATTGTAATACAAACATTTATTTAATTGGGATTTTGAAAGAAAGACCAAAAATAGAGAAACAAGTCGTCTGAAAAGCGTTCGGTGCATTTGTCTTAAAAACCTTAAAAAATCAGCTATTCATTGATTGGACCAGAGGTTTACTAGTGAACATTAGTGAACAAACAACATCATGAAGATAAAGCAACTTAAAAGTCAGTTCACAGGTGATGAAGTGGAGAATGTTGATATTGTTTATATTATAAAACAATATCAATGGTCAAGAGCTCTGTGGTTGGAGGAGCTGCAAATATTCACAGCTCAGGTAGGAAAATCTGTTGACATGAAAACTATTTGTCTAGTTAATGGAAGAGCTCTGGTCTTCCATTAACTTTCTTGGAAAAACAAAACAAAACAAACAACAAAAAAAAAAACATTTTGGCCTACATATTAAAATTTTGAAAATTGTGAAAAAATACACTTGTCTTCACCTTTACTAACACACTATTGCCATTGTAAACCATGATGCTAGCAGTATAATAGTGTGGGGAAGCTATACTGAGTTATTAGAATGGCCAAGTCAAAATCAAGTCCTAATTTGGATTGAGAATCTATAATGTGACTTAAAATCTTTTTATAGAGGATCCAGAAGTCCAATATATTTTCCTATGTGCAGATCTATACTGGTAATTAATCCGCTGTAGTAATAGATCTGTTAAATAAGCTTTGTTTTTCTGATGGGCTTGTATTTTGACACTGCTCCTTTCTCTGTTGGGGGCAAGAAAATAGAGCAAACTGAATGTTGCATTTAGAACTAATGCTCTCATGAATAAACAAATGCGCATCTTCTCTACTGCCCTGTTCATTCCCAATAAATGTCTTCTACAGTGCATTCCACCATCAATCACAGTCCATGCATTTGTGACTCATCTACTCATGCAAATCCGGGTAGCTATTAAGAAAAAGTTGCAGTTAGCATGAATAAATTTATGCTTTAGTCACACCTCTGCTGTATAGAAAAATGAACCTTCCTTAAACACGGCAGGAATGTCACTCAGTTTGACATTTGCACAAGTATACCCCTAAGAGTAACACTCAGTCACATCACAAAGTGTCGTTTTCTCCCTCTCCATCTACAGTTCAATTTTTTGTGTTAAGGTTTATTGTGAAGCATCCTATCTGTGGTGTATCTATAATTCATGTCTTACAGGATCATCTCGGCATGCAGTAGAAAAGGCCACAGAGCTGATTTTCATCTCAAATGTGATTTCTCGTTTTACCTTAGTGCAACTGTAACCACAGAGCAGACAAAAGCTGATTTGCACAGGTCACTTTTATCTGTATCCTTGTAACAGGGCTGTTGGATGTTTTTTGTTTTCTAGTTTCAACATCTGAAGCTGACAGCTGATGAAAATTAACAAGGTCAAAATGTTACAAGTGGTAATATCTAGTAATGTCAAAAAAATGGACAGACAAAAAAAAAGCATCCGTTTCAAATGTAATAAAAATGTACTAAAATAATTTGAAAACAATAAAAAGGGTCAAAATGAAAGATTACATTTTGTTTTACATCTAATGCAGCGCTTTAAGAAAGTCCTTGACATTTAGATTTCTTTTCATTAGCTTTTTTGTCAAACATCTCAAATTATCAAACCAATTTTCTAATTTAGATTTTTTAAGAAGAATCCAAACTAACAAAGGCAGTAAGAACAACATCAAGCACTTGTGATAACTGGCAATGAGCCTTTTAAAACACGAAGGAAGTATCTTGGCCACCCTGTTTTGAAAATTTGTTTCGATTCAACCACGCTGAAAGGTTATTCAGCATAAAACACCTGTTTAGCATCAAACCACAACATCTCCATCACATTCAACGCCGGACCACAGCAAAGCTTTTTTTCTTTTTACTTTCTTCGAACTATTCAGAGGTAGACTTCCTGGTAGTATTTGGATTATTGTCCTGCTGTATAACCCAACTAAACTTGAGCTTAAGGCCACAAACTAATTCTCCTTTAGTGTTTTCTACTGGAGTCAACAACTTGTGAGTCCATGAATTACAGGAAGTCATCCAGGTCCTGAAATTGCAGAGCAACACTAGACCATGACACTACCACCACCATAGTTGACTGTAGAATGTCCTTTTTCTAAAATGCTGTGACTTTCTCTTTTGATATCACAAAAAGTACATCTTCCAAAAAATGTCTCTTTAGTCCTCAGAATACTGAAACTACAAGTGCTGGGAAATCATCAAGATCTGTATTTGCAACTGTAAGATGAGCCCTTGTGTAATATTTAATTATCAGTGGCTTTAGCCTTCTCTCCTACCCATGGAAGTCATTTTTGCTCAGTCTCCCATTATTGCGTCACAAAATCTGACATTAATTGAGGCAAGTGCTTCAATTGTTGTTCTGGATTCCTTTGTGACCTCCTGGATGAACTCTGAGTAGCTATGGCTAGCCTACTACTCCTGGAAATGTCAACCTCTCTTTCATACATTTGTGGATGATGGCTCTCTCTGTGGCTTGATGGGGTTCCAAATCCTTAGATGTGGCTCTGATTGACATCCTGTTTCTAATATGTTTCTTAATTCCTTCAAACTGGGACGTGATGTGTTGAATTTTAAATGTTTTACATGACTTTATGTTGTCAGACAGGTTCTGATTAAGTGATTTCTTTACAATCAAGTCTTGATGAGCCGAGGGAAATTGAACTTAACATTCCATGGTTAATCACAGTTAATTGAACAATTAACATGGTGGGAAATTACTTCATTGCATGGGGTTGGGTTGGTTTGGATGTAGTTTTAGAGACTTGTTTTGAAGAAAACACTTAACTAAAAACTGCATTTTGTATTTTCTCAGTGTTAATTAAAATGTATTGATCTGAAACCTCTAAAAGTAAGGGAGCAAATACTTTTTCACAGCAGTGTTTAATAAAAGACATGTAGATTTCAACAAAAAAAAGAGAAAAAAAACCCCACTGGCAAACAAATTGTTATGTATCATACAAGCAGGCATGCACATGCACACACACACACACACGCACGCCCATGGCTTTTTATTGATTGAGGGATGCCCTTAAAGTAATTGCCTAAAGTCAATCTGGCCAGACAAACTGTTTTCTTGCTACATTAAAGGCAAACACAAATTCTCCTTCAGTCACTCCATGTGAAGTATTAACTTCTAGTCCATTGACATTTTGATACAAAGCAAAGTCCCTCAGATTAAAAAAAAAAGTGTTTGCTGCCATTTGTCTTGTAATTTGCTGTCAAGCTGTTTTTCTTTTGTTTTTGGTACTGAGGATAGGAAAGCTGGTCAGAGTCAGTTGGAAAATGGACGGAGCTAATTGCTCCCCGATCCAGAAAGAAAACCTGTTAGAGGCTACAAATGACTTGAGTCATGTTCAGATTGTCCAATGGCCACATTTCACATCACAATATAAATTGTTCTTGCTGGTCTTTGTCACCATGCCCTTCTAAAAATGCATGTGTATCGAAAACAACAAAAGCAATCTATTCTGAAAGTTCAGTTTTCAGATTAGAAAATCCCACATTCATGAGAATTGTGGATGTGCAAACCTGGACTCAGTGTCTTGTCACACGACCCATTGTGACAAAACTGGTTTTCAGTGAAACCATAAGATTTTTGTTGCGAACCAGCTGCTTGTTTGCACTTCAGCAGTAATGAAAGCCTCAGACTTTTTGAAACCAGGTCTCAGACTAGAGGTTTTGAGGAACACCCCTACAGAGGGGTGTTCCTCAAACTAAACTAGACTAAAATAAGAGCACCATATAGTGCCCTGGCATGACAATGACAGTGGATTCAAGGTATCTTTGCAGTCTCATCTAAACAGTATAAAAATATGGAAACGTTTCCCAACCAGCATCCAGAAATACACAGTTTTCATACAGCATTCTTAAGTGAACAGAGGCTCAGTTTCATTTAACAAGGTTAGACTAATTAAAGCTCTGTAAGTATAGCTAGGCTATTAGTTGTTGGAGTACCTTGTTCACATTAAACTACTTAGCTGCACATTAAATCCTTTGACTTAAACAAACCACCTTTCAATGTGTTCAATGCCTTCACAGATTTAAGATACAACACTTACCCCTGGAGCAGCATAGGCAAGCCAACCTTATATGATATTAGTAAATAAAAGGTCATTTGAATTAAACTTAATCTAGCTATAATAGTGGAAAAAAAACATTTAGCTAAGAACAAAAAATGCATCACTTAGTCATCCTAAAAACCTGAACTCAGCCATGCTGATTAGCGCCCCAATTAGAAAGCATTACATTTCACAACTCAATCATTTATATCAAACTGTGCACCGCTATGGGTCTTCACCCTCTATAGAAGCTAGCATCAATATCCAGTTCTATGGAGCTGCAGTGATGAAAACAGATGTGTACAGATTAGTTAGAGCATCCCTTTAGGAGATCTCATTAATGTGAAGGATCACAGCAGTGTCCACTGGAATATATGACTGGTACTTTACCTTACAGCTCATATGTGGTTTTATGCTATAAAATGTTTCCATGTTTGATCAGCCTGTTGAAACCAGCATTACTACACATCCTCAGAGAGTTTTTAAATTGATTTAGGCATTTTTTTCTGGTCTGCCGTGGAAAACGAAACAGGAGTTTGAGGAAGAATTTGTGTTTTAAGAATATGTTCCCTTTCCTATTTAAAAGTCAAATCATGTGTCATTCGGTTGGTCTGTCCGTCCATCATGGGGTAACCCACCTTGGACTAAATCCAGAAAAACAATGATTACACATTTGCTTTCATTTTGTCACATCTGGCTGGCTTACAGAATTATGTTGCTTTGTTTGTGTTATGTGCTGAGAATGTAATGGTATTGTGTGTTTGTTCCATCTTATTTCTAAGTGTTTTTCCAAGTCAAAATGTCAAACCAGAACTGGAAGCCTTCAAGGCTTGTGCAGGAAAGGGGTGTGTGTTAAAATTTTCTTACAGCAGCTTCATTTGTGGTTTTTCTATCAGTAGCAAATGCCAGTATAAAGACTGGAGTAGAGGTTCCCTGTAGATGAATTTTAAGAGTGATAGAGCTCCATAGCCGGAGACCTTGCATGGTCTTTGTAATTTCATATCAATTTAGGTTAATTTTAATTAAATTTTATTTTCTTTTATTTTCTCCCAATCTTTTTTAGTTTTTGTGAATATTGTTTTCCTCCACAATATATTTCTCTGCACAAAGCACTTTACTTGCACCAGACACTTCTAAAGTTGGGCCCAATCCTACACCATCCAGCTATTGTTTGGTCCGGATTTCATGTTGAAAGCCTGACTGTAATAAATGTTAAAAATTCACAAATTTTTATACCGTCTTTATACTTTAAACTTGGGATAAAGAAGACAAAACTCTTAAAATTTGTATTTGTAAGGGAAGTGGGAGTTTCACAAAAAAAAGTGCTAAAACAAAGTGAAACACAGGCAGTGCAAGTTATGATTTAACAGCCTAATCTTGGTTTTCAGTAGCATGTTTTAAAGGTACACTGATTATAGTCAAACAGAGGTCAAGAGATTAAAGGGTCATTGAGGTTTTGCTAATTTTTTGTTGTTTTGGTATGCAGCATAAAGAACATTTCTTGTCTCACAGAGGAAATAACTGGTGTTTCAGCGTGCATAGAAAAACAGAATGAAGAACAGAAAGAAAGTATTATATGATGCTGGTCGAGCATCTGGGAGCAGCCACCAACTCTGCCGTGACACATCCAATCACCATATCCAATCTACAATATGCTGATTCTATCATAATAAAGAAAATTGGCTCAATCCCCAAGGAGAAGGGTCCTAATAGAAAATAATTCTGCCCTTGAAAACACTCCGGGCCTGTCTTTGATTAGATGATGCTATCTTTGTTTAGACTTGAGCATCTGGGACAGGACCATGTGTTCATATATTTAATTAAAATACCATTGGCTACACTGACAAAGGGTACTTATCTCATCAAAGTGTTCACCCCAGATTTTTTTTCCTCTTAATTCAAAAGATTATCTTTGCTGATTGGCCATAGAGGTGGGATGGATGGGGGCAATATATGGAATCTATTAGTCTGTCTGGCATCCACCTTGACTGAGAGCCAGATTTCATCATGCCATCTGGATTGGAGGCAAAACTGTTTCACCTTTATTGCTGCACATATATTTCTAAATCATTCATCCGGAGGGGGCTAAAGACTTAGCTACATGTGTTTGTTAAAATGTTGCAGTGACACATTTTTTTGGTCGATTCCCTATAAGCTATGTTGGGTTTGCCACTACAATAAACCTCATGTTTATCTGAAGCATCATTCAGTATAAACTGTATTAACCAAGAAACATCTGTCAAAAAATGTGGTGAGTATATATTGTAGTTAATATAAGAATTAGTAAATCAATTGTCATTTTTTCATCACTCAGGATTACCTTCAGAGTTTCTCAGCTAGATTATATAAGATGGCTTGTGAATGTTAATATTTCTAATGTTTGCTAAAGCTGGAGTTAAGATTTTATCTTCTAACACCTCTCTGAAATACTCAGTTTTATGCAGTTCAAATGAGCATGTTGATGTGCGGCATTAATTGTTTTGATAACTTAATAATTCTTGTTTCACACGACAAGTTTGAATTCAGTGCACGTCTCCCTAGTAATATTAAATGACATAAATAGGAGTGAATACTAATTTGATTGATCTGCAATCAGAACTTTCAAGACAAACCCTTGCTACTTTGTGAAAAAAAAAAAAGGATTGCGGCTTCTCCTGATTTACCAAGTTATAACCGAAAAAAAAACAAACTCCAACCTTGTCCACTTTTCTTTAAACTTCCACCTTAAAAATGGCTTCACAAGATATGCGACAAAATCTATTTCTTTAACGTTTATGCTGACTGACCATCCGGTATGCCTGCTAGATGACCCTGATATCACCAACTCGAAATCCATTTGGTTAAGGCAGCAGATTCTTTAAAAACTGACTCTAAGCGACAAGCTCCCACACCACTTATTCTGAAGATATTTTGACAGATTTCTTTGACCATAGAAGCACTGCATGACTTATTTGAGGCTCCAAGATAAACCTACACTATTAGAAGCAGCGCAGCCCATTTAGTGAGTAATCAAAACAGACATATTCATAAAAAGTTATTAAAACTGAACCCAGTTATTGAAAGAATGGCCTTGCTGCCTCCTAACATTGGTCTAAAATTGTTTGGCTTCAAGTCCGTTATGAAAAGATGAACTTTCAATATGTAATGTACACGGAAACTAAACAAATTATTTTGTCATGAGATTCACCAAAAATAAATATACAAAAATACAGAATTAAATCAACTAAAAAAATTAAAACAAAAGCAGGATGTTTGGAACTGTTTGACTAGCTCTTCAATAGCTCTTGAATATCCAATTAATTTGACTAATTTCAGTGGTAGATTCCAGCTAGTGGATAAATAAAAACGATGGAGCTTTTTCAAAGATTAACCCACAACCTCCAGTAAGCTGCAGCCATCGCATTGATTATAAGAAACATACTCCATACTATGACCTGCAGTAGTACAGAAATTCCCCAGACAGCCATTACTGCTTTCCCAGCAAGCCTTCTCCTTCTCCTGTGGCCTGTGTGCCTTGAAAATGATCTTCCAAATGAACTCGCAGAGGATTCTTGCGACTGTCACTTAATCTGTTTGCCCATGGCACAAGGGATACACTTACTTCTGTAACCAATATGTGTAACTAACAAACAAGTAGGTTGAGAAATTTGGATTTACAACCAATGTTGTAGTTACAACTAGTCTTTTTGTTAAGTTCAGAAAGGAGGGTAGTAAGCACAAATAACCATGTCAAAAACTGAGGAGATTGTTTAATGCAAAATTAAATAAAATATTATTGTACACTTTTTTTCCCCCAACAAAAAGTGTCCACCCTTATTACATCAGGTAGTGCGTTTTCTTTAAGTCCCGATTTCTTATTGTTCCGTTCCTTTCTTTAGTTCAGTGTTCAAAATTTAAGTCAGTCAGTCAAGTCTCTGTTAATTTCAATGGCCATGTGTTTCTTGAGATCCAAAATCTTATCTGACTCCAGTGCAAGGCAGGCAGCGGACCCAGCAGTCCCATTTCTTAGGTTGAAACCTGCAGCTCAGTGTCTCCAATCCAGGCCTGTGGTTGTGTGCAGCTGGACAGTGTTCCAAGTTGAATGGGGTTCTTAAAAAAAACATATATAGAACTTAACTATTAAAATCCAAAAGCATGCAAGAGCTATAAATCCCATTTAGCACAAAAAATGTTTAACTTTTAGCTAACTTGCAGAAAATATATCACACTATGTTAACCATCATAATTTTGGACATAGCAAAAAAATGCTATACAGTGAAAATCATTCCAATATTCCAATGTTGCATATTTCTCCGGTTGGTTTTATGTTTTGTTTTGTTTTTTTCTTTCCTTGTTGGTAAATACAGAGCAGTAATGCCAGTGACGCCAGTTAGCATTAGCTTCATTTCAGGTTGTAAAAACATATCACAACACTCACCGGAGAAAATCACTGCTGAAACGGATTTAACTGCAAGGATCAGGTCACTTATCTTCTTTCCTGTCAAGCACTACCGGAATTCACCAGAGTTTTTCATATAACGTGCTTTCTTTTCTCTCAGGTTGAAATAGCGAACTAAAACGTGCTGCAGCTAGCTACGGTTTATAAAAAAATATTGATAAAGAATACATAAAGTTACAAAACACTGTACATTATCTATGTAATCATTTACTTACTAATAAACAGGTGGGAAATGAAATCATCTCCATAAATCTGCTCATATCAAAAACGTCTTTCTGGATCAGAACATTTTATTTCATTTTCCATACTTGGAATTTGGGGAGTAAAATACATCTGAGTAAAATATATAAAGCTCTATAAAACAAACAAAATATAAAACAACAAAAAACATCTTCATATGCATGGTTCTTTATAACCATCCCTTCTGAGTCCGGTATCCTAGTTACAACAGCACTCAGAGAGTGACAAATAGTGACAAAACGTGGCTCTGTCTTAAATCAATGCTATCTTGACTTAATAAAATGTGCTGGGGCTGTCCAGTTGTTCCAATACCCATAGCTGGAGATGTCATCGATTTACCTTTCATTTGGGATTCTGCCAAGGACCCGGCTATTGATTTCACATGAATGGGTGAGATATGAAATGTGGCATTTTCTATCATCACATCTCAGCCACTTACACACTGCTGCTCACGTGGGATGCAGGTGTTTCTCTGGCCTCAGACGCATGCAGATTACCGTCACACTGCCCACACTCACACGTGCAGTACCTGGACACACATATTTACTGCTGCTGGTAATTACTTGTGGCGAGATGAGGAAAAAAAGACATTGGTTTTCCAATATCATTTCCTTAGCCAGACAGCTAACAAATGGAGTCTCATCCTTATCAGGACATCCTTGGTGCTTCTCTCCCTTTCTCTCTCAGTGTCAAACTGGTCATAAGCCTTTCTGTGGAATTTTCCAGTAAAAATAAAATAGCTTAAAGAACACAGAAACTGTGCATCATAAAATTTATTTGGTACAAATCACAAAAACATGCAGAAACATGTATGGAAATGTGGAATTCCTGTTTGTTTTTGCAGAAGGTTATTAGACTTAAAATGTAAAAGAAGACCTAAAATCTATTTTTAAACAAGTTTTTTTAAATGGATGACAATATATGACATTTCTCATACAGTAATGTTTATTATTGTATGAAAATAGTAGGCCTGGTAAAAAAAAAAATATTGTAGACAGCATGCCCAATTAGCATGACCCCAACCTTGGCTCAAGGAATTTTGGTTCAATAAATTCATGTCAGTCATTTTAATCAATTTGTGTCAATCTCAAACTGAGTATTATGTGGTTTGATGGCAAAATAAAATCCAGGTTGCAGTGTCCATGCAGTGTTGCTTCTCAGCGTTACAGCTTGTTTTAAACCTTCTAATCAATGCTCCAACAAAAGGGATTGGTAGTATTTGGCGAGCACCTTTTCCTTTTTCTGAGTAATGAGATGCTGAAAGCTTCAGTAATCATTGCCCCAACAATAAAAAAAATTCCCAACTAGATAAATGTACTTAATTTAAATCTTAGATTAAAAAAATGAAATAATTTTTATGTTTCTTACTGATCATTCACAAAAGTCTCAGTTGCTGTGGAGAGTGCTGCAGTTTTCTTGATGCTGTGGTATCTGAAGGATTAAGTTAGTTTACAGGATATTTGGGCGTCTGCTGCAGAAGGGCTCTGGGTAAGGCTTTACCCTTCACTGTCAGCAACAAGGACATCACCTTTCACAGGGATTGTCCGGTAAAACAGCCTGCAACAGCAAGCTCTCTCAAGTGCCCCATCTATGGCATTCATAAAATGCTTTAACTCTTTCATTCAAATCTTTGTAAAGGGAAATAACACACAAACAGGTCCTGGCAATCATCTAATATGGAAAGCATGTACTTGGAGGTCAAAAAGTAAATAATTTGCTTCTTTAATTTAATTGCAGAGCTGGTACTTGTTAGAAGATCTCTTATTTTGATCAACTGTGTGAATAAGAGAATACAGAATGCACTCCACTGAGTCTATGTTTTAACATGGCAGTGAAGATCTTTCTGGCAACTGCAGTATCCCCAGCCGATGCTCTTTCACAAACCGTTTTGTGCATCGTGAGCATATTACTGGGCATCACCAAGGCCTGGGCCAGCTTATGAGCTTGCGTAAGAGCTCATTTATAAAATGAGAAGGGTGCCAGTGTCACATCTTCAACACATTTCATGAACTCAGTCGGGTTTGCAAATGCCAGTCAAAGTGATGCCGCAGTGACGTCCAGAGCACTTTCTGTCCACCCAAGTCATGTCTGTAAGTAAAGAGCCATGCTTACTGTAAGCATATGGATCGGAGAAAGTGCTGTGGCACACACTCTCCCTCCCCTTCTTCATCCTGTGACCCAAGATCTTGAGAGTAATGAGAAGGGCCACACATCTCTAGCGATGGTTCACAATGACTCAGCCATCAATCATGGCACCAGCTCTGTGAAAATAGACTTAGGTCTTTCTGCTATGATTCCTTAATGCTTCATACTATCAGCTATGAGTATATATATATATATACTATATATATATATATATATATATATATATATATATTATTATATATTATTACCCGCACATATATGTATATGTGAGGGTGTGTGTGTGTTATAGATGCATCTTAATGAATTAAAATATAAACATTTTCATTTCTTTTAGTAATCCAGTTGAAACTAAGCCGCTTTCTGTTCATGATGCTTGTGGCTTTTAGCTAATAAAAAATAAATCAAAATACAGGTTTTCAGCTGATTTGAATATGAGACCTATTTTATTTTTTTATTGCAGAAATGTTGCATTGTGTCAATGTTATAACTGCTTGCTACACAAGTGTCCAGCAAAAGCTTGTCCAGCAGGCACTGGGGAACAAGCAGCCCATCTTGGACAGGTCGCCAATCCATCAAAGGGACACACCGGACCAACCACCATGCATACAGTAGGGCTGGAATATATATTGTGAATATATTGTCGTTGTAATATCAGTAGGTGCAATTTTCTTTGACTGTTTGGAGTGCATTGTGAATTGTTCTGAACAGACAGAACTCAGGCCTGGATTTGAGCCCAAGATTTTCTTTCTGCAAGGTAAAAGTATAAAATTGAACACTTCTCTGTGACCCCATTAATATTGATATTGTAAGCAGCCGGATGTGTGAATAATATTTCCATCCTGAAATACGGGTATGTAAACTCGCAGCAAAAAAATATATTTTTCACATATGAAGGATCATGAGAGTTAGTTAGAAGTAGCTGCATTGAAGACAAGACTAAGTTTTCCCGTGTAAGAACGTGCTTACCTCCGTTTCAATTGCTGCGCCAGCCCAAGATGCTCCTGCTGACTGATGGCTCCTGCTCAAATTAAGGTTAAAAATTAACTATCTGTAAATAATGCATTGGTTACACCACCAATGATATTGGTATATCTGTAACAAAATAGGAAGTCCCAGCTTCTCAGTTATACAGCAGACCACAGCGTACAGAGAACATCTACCATTTCTGGGCCTGAATTTAGTAGCTAATTTGGAATATAGCAAAAACAGAAAGACAAGAAAATAAAAGTAATGGTTAAATTATGTCAATGTACTTCACTTTCATTTATATGTAAAAAAAATCATGACCCACACAGGAAAGCAGGTCCGTCATTGTATGTAATGTACCTTATTCTGTAATTTAGTCTTATTCTTTTTTATTTGAATAAAATGTGTTAAAAATATTAACATTTTAAAGGTTAAAGTAGTAAACAATAACCAAATTTCTTTGCATTATAAAAAGTATTTTGTCATTAAATTTACTACCATCCTTTGTCTTATTACTGTTTATTTAACAAATAAATAAATGTCAATCCTTGAGGAAAAAGAACAAAAACACCTCCGGTTTTTCTCACTCCAAAAGCTCTTTCTTTAATAAGTAAAACAACAAACTTTCTTTATTTATACAAGTGCCTGGTGCACATCAAGGCTCAGTTCGACTCGTCCTCTCGTCCAAGAAGCATGAGCTGTTTTCCAAGTGTCGATACAAATGCAGAATGCACTATGAACTTTTCTGAGGGATTTTGCAATCCCGTCTCCTTGAAGTTTTGCTATCTACACAGTAAAAGAACAAAAAAAAAAGAGTGGGAAGTAAACTCAAACAAGAATTAAAAACTGACCCAGAAACAGAAGCGAGCACGTTTCACAGCAATGCTTGTACGACCAGAGTGTAATTTCTTTAGGTTTTTCTGATTCTATTGAGATTTGTGACATAACAGAAAACCAGAGCGATACAGAGCAAAATTCAGAGGTCAGCACAACAGAATGAAACTGTTCCTAATCACTAAATTTACAGAGAAAAGGTTCGCCCAGAACAAAATACAGCAAAACAAAACCAAGGTGAGAAAAAGCATATCATGTGCAATGCTAGTTATCTGTACAGTCACATAGAAATATGTCATAATTCTCTCATTAGTTTTTTCTCCCTCTTAACAAATGTTACAATAAAATAAATGAAATAAGAACAGCTATGCTTGAAAGCATACAATCTATAATTCCTTCATGGCAAATGTCCAAAGTGTAAGTGTATTTTTGTTGTTGTTTTATTTTTTATTTATCCATTTTTTTCTTATTTTGGAGGAACACTTCAGCAAACAAAATGTGCTGCAACTCACCAAAAAGGAAGAAAATATTTCAAAAAGTCAATATAGATACAGAAGTATAATAAAATAGTCCTTTTTTCTTTAAATTCCCCATTTATTCTGTTGAAGTCTTTAAGTTCAGACTTTGGAACTGTCCGGTTCCTCTTGACTATATCGCTGAGGCGTACATTTTTCGTGGATGTCTCTTATTAGATGGAGACAAAACACATCAAACTGGAGAGGGATTCAAAACAAGGGAGGAGGCTGGGGACACAACATCAACTTCCTGGAATATCTAACCAAAGATAGTCACTTCCGCTCTCTTTTTATAGCAAATCTTATCCTGTTTGTGGTCAGTAACGGTGAGAGTCAAGCTGTCTCAGTCTTCAGGACAACATTAAAAACAATGGCTACCACTTCCGACAATAGATGGAGTGAGTGAACGTGGAAGAGGACTTTGGGGAAACAAAAGGAAACACGGGTTTGTTGAGGGTTTCTGGGCCTATAGGCTGGTCACCAGGTGTGAGGGCTCTGGGTGAGCCTCTCCTGCAGAAAGATCCTCTCTGTTAGGGGGTGCGACAAAACCATCGCTGCTGCCCCGCCCTAGCTGGTAGTAGGAATGCAGCTGATGGAGGTGATTACGGGAGCCCAAGTTGGGCATGCTCTTGTAGTAAACGTCGTCCAAGCTTGCCTCCGGACTCTTGGCATCTCCACCCTCCTTGGAGCCATCGGTGGACTCTGCAGACACATCGGGCAGACCAGGCAACATTGGCATGCTGTTGTAGAGGGAGTCTCTCTGGTGGCTGTGGCTGGGTGACGAGCCTTCATCCTCGTTATGCTCATTGTTGAGTAAGGGGAAAAAGCTTTCACTGTTTTCCTGGGGGATCCTTCTTCGAGAAGATGAGGAGTTGGAGGCAGAGGAGAAGGGATGATGGGGGAGTGGAAGGGGTGGTGACATGGACTGCTGAAGCTGATTGTGAAGGTTGTCGACTGCCTGCAGGGTTGGCAGTGGTCTTTGTGGCAACAACGGGGCATTGGACTCCTCGCGTATCAACTCCAGACCCAGGCCTTCATCATTGTGGGTACCAAAGGTGGAGTGATCGTCGAGGTTAAGCGCAACATTCATGCCTATCCCCACTCCTAAGCCCATGCCATAGCCACTGTCTTTGCCGCCGTTGCTAACATTATTAACCAGTTTGTTCACAAGGTTCCGGTTCTGCTCGTTTGAGCGCTCATGGGAATTGTTAAGGTAAGAGGGGATATAGTTGGAGGTGAGCTCTTTCAGGATCTTCTTTTCCAGGGTGGTCTCCTTGTGGTTGTATCCCCGATCGATGATCTGAACACAGTCACTCATGTACTCAGCACTGGCGATGCTGTAACTGTTGCCATGATTACCATTCAGTGGTAGAGTATCCATGACACTTGTATCCCGGGCATTGTTCAGGATTCCCTCTGAAATGAGAAACATGGGTGGTTGGGAGGTGGGAGGGTAGTGGAGAGGGATGAGAATGGTTGACAAATGTGAATGGTAAAAACTGGTGAGTGCAGCTGCCAAATACGTATTGGGTGTTTTTTTGAAAGGGAAATAGAACACAACAAACAAAGAAACAAGTCTCTTTTATGAAAGAAATTAAGCCTTGAGGGGATCCTTAAAAAGTAAATAGATCCCAAAGATGATGGATTAACAAGAAAATACTTTGAAGGTATTTGAATATAACTTGTGCATCTCAATAAATTAGAAAGTCATTGTGAACACATTTATTTTAGTCATTAAATTAATTTTCATGTTTCTCATCTTCCTCTTGACAATACATCATATCTTTTGCATGTGGTTTAAGTCAGGCAAATCTGCTGGACAGGCATGGTCAACAAATTGACTATAGGCAGATAGTGCTAAGTCCAGCTGGAAAAAGCTTCACAATCATCTCAAGGTTATTGTTATGTCTGCTGCCTGTGTATTCACTTTCTATTTCAGTGTAGTTTTTCCTCCACTTAACCTCAAATACGGTGCTTTGAACACCCTTTAACAGTAACCTTTTTTTTAATCAATGACTGTTTGCTGGGTGACTGCTAAGATCTTACATTGTTATAGCAAAACCATTTTAATGTATTTTCTGAATATTCTAATCTTCTAAGCGACTAGTCAGAATCATCAAATTTACCTCACATCTTGAAATACATCAGCTGATGAGTAATGAAGTAAAATAATGATATTCTAATTGATTGAAGTGCACTTGTAGGACACACTTACCTTGTTAAAATATACAAACAGAATTTTGCTTAATCTTTGAACAGGATGTTCTACAACCAGAATAAAACACTCTTTTGTGATTCCAAACACAAACATTCACCACAGCACAAAACTCAAGGTTTATGCAGGCAAACAGACATTAAACAATTCATGCAATTCCCTCACATCTCACAGTTGGAACTTTTAACCTCCTTTTGGGAAAAAAAAAATTGAGGCGAATGCAAATATTTCTGCAACTAAATCCGTGCAAAGTTGGACATGGCACCACATGAGCATTGCTTTTTCACAGTTTATTTACGTCTCATCCATCTGCACTTAACCAGCCATCTCTTAAAAAATGAATCGTATTCATTAAATCAGAATCCCACCACCCTGACAGGAAGGAGACAGTCTGTTCTCTCTGTTGCACTAACATGTATCTTTCATATTTCATCACCTTAACCACGCTGTTGACATCAAAGCGAGAAAAGAAATTTGATGATAATTCAGACTACCTCCGACAAGGCCATCCAGCTTGTTAAAAGTGTCAAGCTCTCAGTCCGACCTCTTAAAAATTTGACAAGAAACATATCTCAAGTCTTCTCGAAGTGTAACGGCTTGATCAAAGTGAATTGGAGAGTAATTTTAAAAAAAACAAAAAAAACAATACTATTGGGTACATGAACACATGCATGTTGCAGAGAAGGCTACAGATCAATTTGTGCTGGTGTGCTTTAAAGATATTTGAATTACTCTGAATGTGTAGTGTATTTGGTATACTTTTATTTTTAAGTGCATTAAAAGGCATACAAATCTGAGTTGGAATGGAAACGTTTAATGTTGTTTTGCTTTTCTAATTGGATCTAGTTCTTTCCAAACTGACTTACACCATTTTAACTACTCCTTTGTCAGAATCGAGTGAAAAAAAAAAGTAAAGCCAAAGTCAATTACATTTGATAAGCAATGTTTAGTTTGACTCCCATACTTGTCTCTCTGTAGGGCTCTTTTGGGAACAGCATGAGGAAAAGGAAAGAAGAAAACACAATAAGAACAATAATGACAAGTAAAAAGAGAAAAGTGCATAATGGTGCTTCAGAAGATTACCGCAACTCTTAAGTTCCACCATGCAAATTTTGTGTGCTTGCAGAAAAAGGACCATAAAGACATCATAAAAAATCTCCTGATAAATATATAAAGGATGTTTTGCTGTAACACATTGCAGAATCCTTGGGGTAAAACATGGGCAAAGATCCTTGAGTGTCAAATGTGCCAATAAATCTTTTGATGCATTAGCATTTTCATTCCTCCAGATATTTCTTTTCCATCTGTGGCACTGTAAGTGAATTATAGCCCTCCATCACCAGCTCCAATGCAAAGTACTTGTATTGCATACATAAATTATCCACTTATCAAAGCTCTCTGAGTTTTATCTGATCGTTACATGGGTTTCTCTCTACTTTTAAGGACTTTTACAGACTCACAAAGTTGCAGCAATCTCACATCGACTGCAGAGAGCAGGAATAAATAACAGCTCAGCAGAGAGACGAAGGGGGAAACAATTGCACTCCAATATTTAGTTGGAGTCAGACAATGATGAAAAAAAATCACTTCTTTTTGAAGACACCGTTGTGTCCTATTATCTTGTAAATTACTGTGGAAAGAAACCCACAGAGGAAATTCATGTAAATTTCTGATAATGATTGTCATTAATAAATAAATCTCTGACATATTTTTTCTCTTTTTATTGTATCACTTAGCAAGTAAAAATAATTAAAGTAATTCTAACTGACCTGAAACAGGAGATGTTTGGACTGATTTATCTTCAGAAAATGAAAAAAGGGGATCTGTCTTTTTTCTCACTGTATGTAAACTTCTGGTTTCAACACAAGTAAAGTCTTTACTGGAACATTCAGTCAGAAATTTACATACACTTATCATTGGCAAAGATGCTTAATGCAACTGTATAATTTTTGAGCTTTTCTGTTTACACTGTTGTTTTTCCCCAAACCGAATGGAGACATCAGAAACAGGTTAAATATTCTCTTTTATACAAAATAATACAATTATTATACACAAAACAAAATCATTTATACTGCTAATAAACATAGATTCAAATTTGACTGAATAAAAACATTTAAACATGTTTTTATCAGACAAAGAAGTTTGTATGTATGAAACCATCTCTCAATAGATATAAATTTGAAAGGTGTATCAGTTTAAAAAATTTTATATTTATACCCTCCTCTATAATTATTGCAAAAACTGTTATTAGCTTTAAAGCAAAAGCAAAAGTTTCTTGTATTTCCTGGCCAGTTTTTCACATTTTTGACATTCTGTCTTTGGAGAAGTGTTCAAAGTCTTTGAGGCTGGAAACTTCCTTGCCATCACTCTTTAAGATTTATCTCCCTCCTTAGGTTCTTACTCTGCTGAAAGATCCAGAAAGACCCAATTTGAGTTTTGTGTATGTGTATTTTTTTTTCTCTGAAAGGAGTAGAGAAAATCCGCAGCAAATTCAAACTTGTGCAATTAAGTTAGGATCTTTTAAATAATTCATGTTGTTTTTTTATAATCAGTCTACTCTGGTAAACAAATGGTTCAAATAAAACACTGGGAGTTTGAAAATCGTAACGTTCGTGCCCATAATGAGTGCATGTAAATCTCTGCTCAAAAACATGTTTTTTGCTTCTCTTTGCTCTTTAAAGAATATTGAAAGGAAACCATTTTGTGTGAGAAGAACAAAACTTTAAAACTAAACACACAGAGACAGCAGACATTGTACAAGAAGTTAACTGACAACATTGGAGCACATTTGAAATTAATGACTGGTGATGTATCTGGCTTTCTGTGGGGTCATTTCAAAGAATTTCCTCAGAATTACAGTTTGATTTGGCCAAAACAGTCCAGGGAATAGCCTTGGTCATGAATCGAATGAGATGAGCCAACCAGATGCCACGATACACCGCCAATAAAAAGCCCCCACAGCAAACCAAGTCTGTAGGATTTTTGTGATTAAGCTCTTTGAAAGCTAAAACAATACATTTAGAGCAGTGTTTTTTTTTATTTTTTATTATGATCCATCCAATTATATATTTTCTCATTTGTTGTCACCTTTTCTTATTTCTAAGGCAGGAATAACAATGTGCCACAAAAAAAGCAAATGATAATAATAAAAAACACTGCTCTAGCCACAATGGTAAGTAATGAAAAGAAGCTAGCACACCTTGAATGTTGTACATGCCCAGAGGGTTGTTATAAACGGCAGACTCCCCAAGCAATGTATTATAGGGATTGTTAGTGCCATGAGGACGTAGGAGTGCATTAGGTATAAGATGGTTAGCCATAGCCCCTGGAGCAGCCAAAAAGAGACAGAGCGAGATAGAGAGAAAACAGAGAGAGATAGACAAGTTGAGATATAAATACATATATAATAATGAGAACATACATATTAGCTGAGCAAATGCAACTGAGCAATGACATCCATTAACATCCAAATGATCACATGATCATTAATTTCAGGAATGTGGTGGCGGCGAGGTTTGCTGTATGAGAGCAGCGGAGCTGAAACGACGTGGCTAATGGGGCCGATGAAAAGTGTGTTGATTGTACTGTTATTGCCAGCCATTACCCTGTTGTGTTTTTTTTTTATTTTTTTGTGCTTCACATTCTGGGAGCATGTTGACAACCATGAACTAAAACCACAAAAAGCACCTATATGGAAATTTGAAAACAGATGATAGTGGCTGCTACAAAGCAAATTTATGTAAAGATATAAAAATCTATGAACACAATACATTTTTTTTCTAAATTTATTGTAGTTATTAGTAAGAATGTTGATAAAATGTATTGAAGATATGCTAAAAAATATTAGAGTGCAGCCAATAGTCTAAGTCAGGCTACATCCACCATAAATGTTATCATTTATATATCGATGAAATTCGAATATAATTCAATAGTCAAACAGACAAATCAGATCACGGAAGAGTGCATCTGTTTAGCGAAAAGCTGACTTGCTTGGCATTAGCCACCAACACTAACAGTTGGAGGCAGAATATTTGTTTTGCTTTCTTCTTCTTGTTCTGAAGACAAAAACGTCCAGACGTAGTTATAATGTCAGATGTACAGCTATATTTAACTCTTAGTCATTCCAGTGACTGAAATATCCCTGTTTTACCTTTTTTCTGCCTTCTCTGCCTACGTTTTGGATGACACATTTGAGATGATACATTTAGCAAACAACATCACTGTATTATTTTAAATGTCCAGTAACTGAATATGGCATTAAAGGCAAAGGCATTTTAAAGAAGTAATACTAACCATCGGAAACATCATCGACTCACCATTTTAATATTTAGCTGCTGTTCTCAGGGGGTTACTTAAATAAGAGACACTCAGCTATTGCTCTCATACAGTGCCTCAGACTTTGCACCAATGTAAAATTGTGTAAAATCTTTACAAAAGTTTCCTTTAATGCAGTGTCTTACTCTCACACTCATAAATCTAGGAAAGTCCATCCTTCAATGTGAGGAATTTTTATTTACTTTAAAAAATGCAGAGGTAAGGCAGAACTGTTTTTAATAAAATCATTGTAAAAGCAGTTATTGCTATCCTCAACAGTCCTACAAAATAAAAGTAGCTGCAGCATTCATTTTAATTCAAGAAATGAATGTGGCTGCTCAAGAAAGCAGCCACTTGCCTTAAAGTATATCATCAGGCAGTGAAACAACTATAACCACTGCAGCTGTGAGAAAAACGACAGGACGAGGGACCCTAGTTTATCTTGGCACCACACACAAAGAGGAGGATGGTAAAGGGAGGTCAAAAAAACAAATCTCCAAAGCTCGCTGCTAAAGAACTGCATGAAAGCAGTGGCATTTTGGTTTCTCCATATCTGCTATATGCTTCAAGGCTTTTGCACACAGTTTTCCCAAGGTTGCCAATAACAGTAAAGGGCACTGCATCTAACGGCAGAAATGGTAGAATTAGGAATGGCTGTTTTTTTATTGGGGTTTAGACATTTTCACAGATTCACCCTTACATATGTGGCAAAAAAAAAAAAGTTCAGAGTAAAACCAAAAAGGTTGTCCACTACAAAGAAACTTCAACAAGTGAGGTATCAGATGCACCACTGTTATTACTTCTTCTGTCTGTGCCTTTCTTCTGAGCTGAAGTGGTGTGTCCTGTCCTTTTTTGCTCTCTCTCTGCAGAGCAAAGATCAGCATTTGCTCATTCTCTTTGTAACTGCTGCTGAAATACTCTTTGAATGTAGAGCTGTCTTCCCTTTAGTCAAGCTGGTCATTACTTCGCTCCAGCCTGGCCTCTTTTCATACAAGCAGATCGCCCGACTCATTTTGTAGTTAAGCAACGTTGCTCGTCTTCAGAGGCCCGCTGCCCAAGTGACTCATCGGTTTCCCGTGCACATACCGCCGCACGAGAGCAGCCTTCGCTGTCTGAGTCCGGCTGATTAGCTGCAGGATCTGAAGGCTCTCAACTTAAATACAAATGAACCACATTTGTTTTCTTTTCTTTGCGGATGATAAAAAAAATAATAATAATTGACTTTCAAGCTCTCAAAGACAAGCAAAAATATATGGCGTGGCGAAAATATTTGCAGGCTGGATTCATTTCCTGTTTACAAGATTTTCTTCCTGCTCCTGTCAACACGATACGGCACCATTATCGTGAAAGAAGCCAAATGCAGGACTTGTGAGGGTGATGCATGCGTGTGCTTATGCAAGAGCGGGTAAACATCCTTTATCCAAGGTGCAAGTACAGAGCAATTAGATCCCCCAGCAGAGTACTGTTGTCTTCTGTGCTCTCAATCTGTCACGCCACGTGAGAAAGGTTTTATTTTACTTTTTAAATTTCACAATCACATACAGAACTTTGCCTCAGTATTCAAACTCTATTGACTTTTTTTTGGTGTGACTTTTTTCACATTACACCCTAAACTTCTTTATATTGTATCAGGATTTTGTGAAAATGAGCAAGACAAAGTACTGAAGAAGGAAAATTATACATGATTTAGATTATTAATTTTTTTTAGAAAGAAAGTCGGGGTGTGTACTGTCTTCAGCTCAATACTGTTTTACCTGCAATTATAGCAGCAGGACATTTGATGTATGTCTCTACCTGCTTGACACGTTCAGATTTTTTATGAACAACTTTTATCTGTCTCGTCTTAAGATTCTCAATTGGATTTAGATCTGAATTTTGACTAGGCCCTTCTGACACGACTGATCTTGTGTCCCCTATCAAGTTTTCTTCCAGGATTACCCTGTATTTAGCCCCATCCATCTTCCTGGGATGATGCCGCTGCCACCATGTCTCATTATGGCGCTGGTGTGTTTAGGGTGTAATTTCCTGCCTCATATGTGTTTTGCAGGACAAACAGTTCAACTTTGGTCTAATCTGAATGGAAAATCTTCTTCAACATGCAGTTTCACCTAAGTGGATTAGGGGAAAACTTCAAACAGCATTACTTATGTCATTCTTTAACAATGGCTATCTTCCTGATACTCTTTCAGATTTGTGGAGTGCACAGCTAATTTGTGAATAAATTTTTCCACCTGAGCTGTGGATCTCCACAGCTCCCCCACTGTTACCATGGGCCTTTAGTTTGAATCTTTTCTTTGCTGTCAATTCACGACCTGCCAGGTTTGGTGTAGAGCAAAGTCTTGCTAGATTTTCACATGTGTTGTACTCCATTGTAAGATGACGACTTCTCTCCTTCTGTAACAGGCTTTGGACTTTAAATTAAGTGCTCTTCATTTTAAACTGTCAACCACCTCTCTGTGTTTGGGTCTATCCTTGCCACTTATCTTTGCAACTATTCACGTAAAGTCACATTGCAAATTAGCTAAATTTGTCATAACGGGGAATAACTTGCTGAGAAAGTGCTTCTGATTTCACCCTTGGAATGAACGAACTCTGTTCACTAACACGGTGACTTCTGAATCGATTTTCAGAGGAAAGGGTGCGAAAACAAATGTAAACAATATATTTTTTTAGATTTTTATTTGCAGAAAAAGAAATAATAACCATGTATTTTTTTCCTTCACTAATTGTTACTTTGCTTTGGTCTGTCATGCAAATTCCCAGTGAAATACTTTATGGTTGCAAAGTGACAAATGTGGAAATGTTCCTGGGGTGTGAAAACTATTGCAAAGCACTGTGATTGTTTATGTTATTATGTAAGTTCCCCTTTACTTTGGCAATCCTGAAACAAAGTAAAGTAAATTCTTATGTAATCATAACGTCTTGTTTAATTGTGTCTTGTAGTATAAGTAAGATTTCCTTTTGCTTGAATTTAGTAATAAGTAGACCTGTTATTATTTTTGCACAGAAAACTGAATGTTGTTTTGATTGGGGAAGGGGGGAAGCAAAGAAACAGTAATTTGTTGCTGCAAGTGACGCTTGCCCTAATTACAGTGCTCTTCACAAACAACCAGCCTCCCTTTATCAATCCCCACAATGACCAATCCCCAGCTTATTGTGTCTGCGTCGAAATTAAACAGATTACCAAAAGAAATTGCACTAATTGTGCAGTTATAATCCTGAATACTGAGACAAATTGAATGTGTGACAGGATGATTGCAAGACTCTGCTTTCAAGGAGAGCACAGCAAGGAGCGTCAGCTGTGAGCTCATTCTCTGGTGCTTTGAGCTGAGGTGGGAGGCGGGGGGAGAGGGCAAAATTTGCCAGTGCGTCAAGACTGCAGAGGCCAAATCAGCAAGAAATATTTGCTCCTCAACACATAATTCCTTAATAAGCACACAGGAAAAGCCACGCATGAGTGCAGTTCTATTTGCATCTGCTCCTGATGGTGCTTGTGATGGCAGAGCGCACTATCCGACATGCTCTACAGCTACTTTGAGGGTTTCCTCCATCACTCAAAACCTGGTAAGCAGCCATAAATAATTTGTGCCGCCGCTTTTTGTCTTTATGGAAGATCCATGTAGACCTTTTTTTTTTTTTTTTAAACCTTCATCCCCACCCCCCAACTCCTGACCTTCAACCTTCACGTCCACCTTCTCTCCTCTGCACAATTGATAACAGTCACGTCTGTTGGCGATGCTGAGCTGAGCGCCTAATTACAGAGATCATGACACTTCCTCACTGTGTCGAACATTAATCCATCATTGTAACTATGCATTAGCGTCTTTGCGAGCAGGCGCCCAGAGTGAATTTAGAGAGAGAGAGCAGTGTGGAACCGGAGCTCTTCAATCAAGAGATGTGATGACTGCCGAGAGTGTTAGGGAGGCATGCCAGTGAAAGCGGCGTTTGCAGCTTGATGTCAGATGTAGTCTGGTGTCTGTTTTTCTTCTCTGAGCTGAGAAGCCCTGAAGTGAACTCAGTGACTGTCACCGTCAAAGGCATTGCTTTAAAATTCTTCTCATCGACTTTCTTTCTTTTTTTTTTTAGCTGATAATAAAAGTGGTGAAATCAATTTTTAGCTTGTTATACAACTCTTTTTCTGAGATAATGACTAAAGTTTTCCTAATGCCTCGCTTACATGGAATGGGATAGCATGGGTTGGTGTGGTTCGGTTTTTATGATCTGGCGCATTCAGGAGAGCATTTTCACAACTAGTTGAACTCTCACTGAGCAGGCAGGGTTAAATCCCTACGCCTAATGTGGCAACATGCTAACACAATGACAAACATGACAGACTTGTATGTTTGATGCTTTTTACAAGACGTAACTTTTTTCTGTCTAGTAATCAATGGAGTGTGTTGTGTGATGCCAGTAGCTCCACCCTGAAAGCCCTGAACCATTGTCCTATGGACCTACACCTGAAAGGGGTTCAAGAATGGTACAGCACAGTTTGGTTGCATGGACCGCTTTTACAGTGGAGGCAGACAAAAAAGCGGTACAGAATATTGAAAATGAGATATTGGCCTATTGCCTTTTCTTTTTGTTGCAGTAACATAATCTCACACTAAATTAAGTTTATAATACTCTTTATAAACAAAGAAAAGCTTCATATGAAGGTTATTTTAAAAAATATATATGTTTGAAACTTAGATATACCGCAACGGGTTGGTGTAAGGTAAAGTAGTACAAAGTACAGAGTCACTTACTCCTTGAAGATGCAATCAGGGGCTCAATTCCTGACATTTGCTACATTTCCTTCTTCATTCTCTCTCAGGCTATTATGAACAAAGGCCAATACTGTAAAACTATAAAGCACATCTTATAATAAAAAAAGATAATTTCTCCTTTTTGATATATATTGAAATAAATTGGTTGTCATTTTTGAAGAGTCAACATTTTATTTCTATTTTTAGGTTTTAAAGTAAAATAAAAAAAACAAAATTATTTTATAGAATGTTATTTGTGTAAAATTATGTAAAAAACAAACAAACAAACAAAAAAAGAAACAACATATCTCCCGACTAATGAAAAGAAAAATAGCATGCCTTGGGAAATGTAAAACTTTCATGTTATTGTTTTTATTTTTTACTATCTGAGCCAGAGTTATAAAGAGCCATTGTGGAAAATGTATAGAGCAACTTATGGCTCTGGAGCCTCATGTTGTACCCCCCTGATATATCTATTAATGGTTTGAAATCAAATGCGTGTATAAGTACAACATTTCTAGAAAATACTGTATATTGTTTTGGGCAGAAATAGTTGTGTAGTTCTAGAAAAATCACTTATTGAGTAGACCAGATTGAAATAAATTAGTTTATTCAGATACATAAAGACTAAACTTCTGTAGCTCGAACAATGTAAAAAACAAAGAAGAAACATACGGTCTAATGCATCTAGGGTTACCGTGTCCCTGTGTGACCAGCACACCAGGATACGGAGAGTCGTGGATGCAGTGATGCACCCATAATGTCATCTGCCAGTACAAGCAAGTAGGATCAGGATTATGGTCTAGGGTCACATCAGCTCATCTGCTTGACTTTCAGCAAAAAAAATCCCCCTCTCTTCCCCCCCAAAAAACAACAACTAGACAACTACAGCAATATGATGAATGAATAAGTCTTATTTTTCATCGATATATATTTTGCTGATGGCACAGCTATAATCAAAGATGACAATGCCATGACTCATCAGATCACATTGTGAAAGAACGGTTCAGGGAGCATGAGACATCATTTTCAACACATGGGTTGGCCACCACAGAGTTCAGACACTAACCCCACCGGAGAGCCACTGCAGCCAATACATCTTTTATCAATAAGATACGATGCTACAAAACAATTAATGTAACCTTGTGACCACACAGAGAATGTATTTCTTATTTATTTATTTTTTTGCTAGGCTGTGCATTATGTGATAATGTGTTTTTTTCCAAACTGGATGTCCTGTATCTCTTAAAATTTTAAATTAGCTAGAACTTATGGATTGGTTTTTGAAATGCATATGCAATGATTTCTTTTCTTTTCTTTTTTTTTTTTACATAGATTTAATTATATTTATTTATTTTTGTTTCTATGTTTCTGTCATATTAGATTAGCTTAATAATCTATTATATAGTGTAAATTTGTGTTGTTTTCTTCCCACGCTGTACTAAAGACTTTGTTGAACTCCACAAATAGTTTTTTGACTGATCGACTGAAATTTCATTGGATATAAGTTGACTTCACTTCTTATGCATCTGGATGTCTAACTTCAAAAACATAATGCTGCAATTGTGTTAAGAATAAAACATATATTTTGAAAAAACATGGACATTTTCTGATGTAATTAAGACAAACTACTGAGAAATGACAGAGTTGCCATGGCGTTAATTGATGCGTCTAAGTTTTTGCCTCAGATACTGAATTATAAAATGCTTTGAACCCTGTGCAAACCTTGCATCATGTTAAGAGGAAAGCATTTGTATTGTCAAAAAGAAATCTCAGTTTGAATATTTTTAGCAGAAACTAAAGGCTGAAGGAATCATTAATGACAGTAATTCCTGCAGGACCAAATACCTCTGTTGAGCGACGCCGAGCTGTTGATGTCTCCGGTCATAAAAGAGGACTCAGACTGCTTTCTGACTGTGTCGTTCCACATTCGACGGATGCGGCTCTGCAGAGACAAACAACATGCCAGAATACATCAGAATATTTGCCCTATGTGCTGTCAGAGGTACAAAATTAGTCAGTGCTCAGAGAAGACCAGAGGCAGTGAGATGGAATTTAATATGTCAAGTTTCTTAAGCTTTGACCAAGTTTCTGCAATTGTATATTTTCCAAGTACAGTAGCTTTCAAAGGTATTCATACCCATTAGATTTTCCCACATGTTGTGATATTAGGAGTTTATGTGACAGACCAACACAAAGTTGGTGAATTGGAAGGAAAATCAAACAATGTTTTCAACACTTTTACTGAAAGAAAACATGTAGTATGCATATATGTTAAATGCATCTCAGGCCTGGGAAAACAGAGATCGAGATCTCAACGGGTTTTACCTGGTTAAAAAAAGGAAATAAAACAAAAACAAACAAAAAACAAATTGTCTAAATTCACTTCAAATGAATGCATAGAATCTTTCTGAGAAGTAAAGCCTCTTATGATTATCCACTTACAAATGTGCAGATCATCAGTCCCCATTTAAACACAACAACCTTCCCTGTTTTATCTTTTTTTCTTTGCCACTTCATTACTTGACCTTCCACCACCCGAGCAACACCAGCTTCAAGCATCAACTTATAGCTCCCTCAAGGGATCTTGTTCTATATAAGAGTTAAAGGGTCCTAGCTCCATAAATCTTCCTAATCAATAGAGGTCAACTGCAATCTTTTAATTAAATAAAGCTTCCTCATTTTGATGACTTAACTGGACTGGCTCTACTTGTGGTAACGCAGTATTTCCATGCATTATTGATGCACCTGAATGTTTTACTACCAAATTGAGAGGGTTTTATATGGCAATCATGACAGAACTTATAGTTTTATTGCACCCTTTCTAAACAATCATACATCTAGTTTAAGTATTTTCAGAACTCTCACGCTAATATGTTGCTGAAAAGAAGACAAAAATTGAAACCCAGAACTAGGTTTTGGACTAAAATTAAACTTTAAAATAATTGGTTAGTACAAAACTTGACAAAACTGTACCTGCGTTCAGTCGCAAACTGTGATGCCAGTCTGCCAAAGACCAACAACATGAGCAAAAAAAAACTTTTTATGGCTGTATAAAAATATTTATGTATTGCAAATATAAGATGATTTTTATTTGGATGGTTAGGGAAAAGAAGTTCTTATTATGAAGTCAATTTAATAAAGTTTCAAATATCTGCTAAAAGAAGGTTAAGTTGAACAATTTGGAGGTACTACCTTTTCACTCTCTTCCACCTAAATGTACATACAAAGCCTTTTCTAAATTCTGCTAATGTCAAAAAACACACAATTTCACAATTGTGGTGTTTCCATTACTTAAGAAATTAAATTAAAATCACATGCGAACAGGTCTGTTCATACAAAAAGTCATTAAAAATGATGGCAGCGACAGATGTAAATACTTACATGAGATATATTTATATTTCAGCCACAGCACAAGAGCTCATCATCTATCAGCTATCACAGAACACAATGACGTGATACAAAAACTGTATATTTGGGAGAAGCTGCGTATGGAGCGGTTTTGGGAAAGTCAGCGATTTTACAGAACAGCTTTGTATTAATTTCTTCCAAATGACTATCTCAACTTTTGACATTGCTGACAAGATGGTTGTGAATTGTTGATGCTGTATATAAACTGCTCTGAAACGTGTGATGCGCAAAAAGTATTTCCATTGCAGTTTTGCAAAATACACATATTTCAACACGGCTGAACAATCCCGCGTCCCAGCACAAAAACTTTTGATTTAAAAAAAAAAAAAGAGTTTTTCAAAATCGGTATGTTTCCATTAAGCAAATTTTATTTTTGCAATTCCAATTTGCACAAAGGAAATTAGTTAGAATGTTGCCACCAGAAAAGCTTTATGGTCAGAGAAAAAACATTTTAGCATATTTGGAGATAAAAAAAGTCACAAAAAAAAAATAAATATATATATATATATATATATATTCTGAAGCGCAAACAATTTGGTAATAGTAAAATATTGGCTTCATCAGCTGAGAAAGGTTGAGGTCACGTTTAGCACTATGGTGGTGATTTGGTCTTGCGTTAGTTTGTTTTCACATTTAGTGAGATACTGACTGCTCAGTATCACTCCACATATTTTCACCGTGAAGGAACCCAACTATCCGCCTTAACTCTGTATACCCTTTGGCTCCCTTAACACTTCACAGCTATGTGTCAGCTTAATTATGTCATTGCCACCTCCATGCATATCAAATCGCACTGAAGCAACTGTTCCTGTTTTTATTTCTCTTTCACATTAGCCAGAATGTGTTTTTCTTTTCAGCAAACTGAATAAACGATTCCTGTGTCAACTCGAGATAGCGCATATAATTTAACAGGAACATGCACTGGCACAGTGAAACTGATTATCATGTTATACACCTATTTATTGGGACACAGATTCCCTGAAAATGATTTCGCAAGGACAAAAACCTGAAGACCTCGTATCCCATGGGTCAAGCTGTACTTTGCTGATTACACATTCATTTGAAAGAGTTTCTAGAGTACTTCCATGTATGCGGTAGCCGAGGATGAGGTTGCAGCCTTCTTGCTGAAGCAGTATGCATAATGAAATGCTTTGATCTATATGCAGAATCCTGCTCGTATCGTGGGATGCCACTGCATGCTTAACTCTAAGGACTATTTATGATGCAGCACTGAGAGGAAATTACTCTTTGGGAAGATGTTTGGTTATCGTTTTTTGCTGGCAATTCATGCAATAGTGGATGTTAATGTGGGAGGAATCCATTAGGAATTTACTTAACACAGAGACACAGCACTTGCACGCAAAAAGATGTCTTGGCAAAATTCTTCTGAGATTTGACAAATTCTTTACTGAGCTCGAGGCAAAAATGTTGTTATAGTCTTCATGTCATGTCAATGTGGATTCTAGACATGTTATTCTGATTAAAAAAAATAAAACATCAGGCTGGCTGGTTTCACTTACGGGGATTTGGCTTACCTACCGCTTCCTTGCTATCACTTTGAGACACGAGCAAACTGTTTCTTTGAAATCTTTCTTGTATATTTACAGTAAACTGCCACTGTACAAATGATTCCTTTGAGCATCTGAAATCAGGTGGGGTTTTTTCTGTAATATCCATGATTGACTCCTGGGCTCTAACTCTATTACGTGATTAAAGTGCTAATAAAAACATTGGTGACAAGTAGAGTTCAACAGAACTACTGAGAGGAATAACCTTTAATAAAATTGTTAAAGACCTACACAAAAAACAGAATAACAATGTTTTAACCTGTGACCCAGAAGAATACCGTCCTGGAGCACGAGAGGCGGTGCCCTTCACAGAGCCAATGGAGCTGTCCACACTTTTGCTGCTGCAGCAATGAGCACGCAGGCACTTCCCGTACTCTTTACGCACCTGCAGAAAATAATCAAAAACAGGCAAAGAATGATTACATAAAAAAGAAAAACAACAACAAAAAGCCCATAAAGTTTCATTTCAATTTAATGATCTGTTCCTGGTAGTACCTTATGCAACCCTCTTTATGCCAATAAGACACAAGTTGCTTTTTTCCTTTGACATTTCACGGGGTGGGAGCAAAGGCTATGCAACGTCAGGAAAACATCTAATCCTGTTGCTGAAAATTGGAATGGTGGTCACTGAGGATATAGTACCAGGTCAAAGGTCGCATTAACGGAATATTTTCCTATTTGACTGGTTGTTTTTTTAAACGAAGGGAAATTTTGAAGCCTGTCCGTCATTTGACAGTTTGTAATTAACACCCTTGACTGGTGCACATGGGCAGGCAATGTAGACCTTACGCAAAGAGTCCATCGCAGAGGCAACTAAAATCAATTAATAAAAAAATCCTTTCTGAATTTCATTCTGGACACTAAACTAAATGCGTCTTTCTGACCGGGAGCTGACAGAATGTTGAAGGGTTATGAACCGGACTCTTTGGAGTGCGTCTGGTTCAGAAGTGCATTCCAAACCTTTGGTAGAAATGGCGCGTTTAATTTAAGTCTCCTTTACAGACCAGAGAAAACTAAAGAGAATGCAATGTTAAGCTAATCTATTTATAGTCTAAACAGAGGAGGCTGCAGTTTATCTTGAGGAAATAAATACAAGTGCAGAAGTTAATCAGACCGTAACATGCGCAATCCGCCGCACAACCAATGCGGACACGACTCCGCCGCTGCGAAGAATTAAACTTAACTCACCCTGTGGTTTTAACAAATGGAGCTGGAAGACATTACCCTCCTGCACCCTGAATGAGAGTGGCGCTCAGGAGGAGCACGGCAGACGTAACATCTGTCCGTTTTGGGGAAGCGAAACCACGTAAAAATATCCCCGTAAAAAGGCACACACGGACAGCGTACAGGGTGAAAAACTCCCAGAGTTCAATTGATCGGTTTGGATCAGACAGATCCAACTGACCGATGAACTAGCGCAGATTTCTCTGCAGATGCGGATCAGGAGGAATTAGTGAGTCTGTGCATTCAGGCCCCAGCAGGTGAAGTGCTGGTAATTTAAGCGGAGTCATTTAATTTAATTTAATTTATTATAAATTATTGGGGCCGGAGTCAGTGGTTTTTGTCACTAAGGAGAAAAAGTTAGACGAATTAATCTGCTTTATGTGTGATGGGATCTGGACTCACGGTTCAACTGGGTGAATTTTAACTAAACCGCATAAAAATGAGGATAAATAGAATATGTTAACATGATTATGATTTGAGGGGTAAAAATAGTACATAACCGATTTTTTTTTAATGCTGTCCATCAAGATGATGGATAACAAAAAAGTCTAGCACGACCTCAGTTCCAGATAATCCTTAAGGATTCATTACAATTTAGAAGAACAATTCAGTACCTTCTTCTGCAGCACACAGTGGAAGATGAAGATGAACATCCCTTGCAGGGAGTTGAAGATGGTGAAGAGGTACGCCATGATCACGGTGCTCTCATTGACGTACATCAGCCCAAAGGCCCAGGTCAACCCAAGAAGGCACAGTAAGGCGATGGCCCCAATCACCCAGGATCTGAAATTGAACCATACAGTCAAATTAAAAACTCCTTTACATCTAATAATTTTATGCAACTGCATTTGAGACTTCTCGGGAACCTTATTCTGAGATTAGGGGGAGGGAATTGTAAGAGGTACCAAACTACTGTTGATCTATAGCAATAAACGTAGAATCACAAAATAAATTAATTAAGGAAGGAACTGATGGGAAAGAACCATGTTGTTGACCTCATGAAAAATATATATGCACAACTATAGCGTATATGAGTGAGAGAGTAAGTAATACATTATTTTCAGTTGATGGGAGCAGGGTAAGTTGCATGTTGAATTCTTACTCTTTTAGGGTTTTTATAAGTGTTTCACCAATTCTTCCTCAAGACAAGGGTTTATCCGAGGTAAATGTTCTTGAGAACATACAGTCCCTCGATAATAAGGAGCTCTCTCTCTGTGCCAGGGCACCGTGTAGAGAAAGTTGCCTTTTTTCTCTCAACCTCCAATCTTTCGGCATTTTGGTGACACACTGTGTGCCGGAGTAGTGATGTCGAGTTGAGAATAATAACTGACTCATGTCTGAGTCTGCCATACAGAAGAGGGTACATGGAATTTTTTTTTTCCTTTTCAGCAGGTCAAATTAATCTTCATTCATCGTGATTGAATGACTCAGTGGAAATAACACTACACAGTCCACAATCATTCGAAATGATTTTGCACTTTGTAAGGACTTTAGATTCTACATTTATGCAATAAAAGGCTGTAGTACTGCTCCTTGTGGTGGTGTACGTATATCACAGTTGAACTCAAGAATAATTTTATGTAAGCTGGAAAAATATAAGTTCTTTGCCATGCAAAAAAACTAAAAACCCTGTCATAGTAAAAAGGGAAGACAAAGAAAATAACATGGCTAAGTTCATTTCTTCGCTGTTTACTTCCTCATTGGAGTTAGCACTGCTTTTACAAGACGTTAGGAAAGTAGAAGTTTATAAGAACTCATGAGTGATTGATTAAATGTTGCTTAGGATGCATTTTTTTATGTGACAATGATTTTGGTTGATCATTATTGTAATGTGTGGGCAGCAGTACTGCTGCTGTAATGTCGATGATATTCTTCAGCCTGTAAGACATAAGCTGATAGCGTTTGTAAGTTCATAAACCTTTTTTTAATGTCTCTTTTCTGTCTTCTTAACCCCAGGACAGTCAAAGTTGTGTCTGGTTCTATTAATGGTTTCCTCTTGTTAAATAGAAGTCATTTACTTCCTGTCTGCTGTCCTGTCGTCAGATCCTTGCTCTTAATATATGCAATTCTGAATTAGAATGATTTGGATTATTTTGAATTAGAGATGGGATTTGTTGTGAATTGACGTCATATGAATTAATGATGAAATGAAACAGAATACTTGGAATCAAATTCTCTTGAGATGTCCTTTGTACAAATTGTCTTCCCACGTATCGTAAATAATTATTCATGGATTAAAAACATGTTCCTAGATAATCATTTTCAATTTTCACTCAGCAGTTGTAAAGATTTCCTTTCAGGAGAAAAGCTTGTCTCCAGCTTGGACTGTGACCCATCACTTTAAAACACATATTGAATAGAGCCTTTATGTGGTTATAGAAAATAGTTTCCACTTGACAAATGTGAGTGCCATATCTTCATTACAGCACTAACACATCCATACAGTGCACCAGGAAGATACAGGTACCGGATAAACATTATCTTGCTTGTCACATCTGCAGGAACAGTGTATCTAAGGCTGGAGTACTGTGGGCTCACTAATACGGCCTTCAGCATGAGTGAGTGCCCCGCTATTAATCACGTTAATGATTCAGAGAGGTAGCCAAATGGAATTCTGGTGCTGATTTTGTTTCATACGGAGGTGGAAATGAGAGATGGCATTATCGGAAAAAGGGTCCTTCCAGGTTTGCCTTACTTGATTTCAGGTGCATAATCCTGATGGCTGGGCAACATTACAAAAACAGAAGCAAAAAACCAGAAATAAATCAGAACACATGAAGCAAATGAGAAGCTGCATGATGGTATGAACAAAATATACAAGTTAGAACAAAAGAAGGAACAATACGGGGAGAGCAAAGATGGTGTGTTTGTCGGCTCCACGTGAAGACACAAATGCAAATATTAAGACCAAGGAGAGGATGGACAATTCTAATGAATTAACAGCTATTAACCGAATTATCTCAGTTCATAGAAGTACAGGGTCTTACTGACCTCATAAAATCTGGCAGACTTTTGCATTTAGCACTATTATAAATGGGCCAGGTGCAAAGCAAAAAAAAAAAAAAAAAAAGATTTATGAATTCAGCAGCTCGAACATTAAACATAATTTTCCCAGGGCTGCCTTAATGACCTGGTGGGGGAGGTACTTCATCAAGATGACTGGCCTGAGATTGCACAGAAAAACACATGCTTTGGGCCCAAAAGGACCAGAAATATCTTCTCCTCACTAGTGGTGGCTTTGTTTGAAAGGGTGGTGAGTGACAGACAAAAGAAGAACAAAAAAAAGACACCAGAAAGGACACAGAATGGAGAATTTATGTCACTTGTATATGAACATGGAATATGTCCTTCTGGAGACAGACGAAGACTCTGGGATGCCATTGACAACTGCTTAGGCAGAACTTCTAAGTATGACAGTATTTATTTTATCCTTGTCAGATTAACAGCATCACTGTAACAGTTTATGTAACTAGGGGCTGTTGACAAATTAACTGACCATATGAGTTGGGTGGTGGAATGGGTGCGTATTTTCAATGTTTATTAATTTTGTACATTTTCAAACCTCTATATATTTTTTAAGATATAGTGACAGAACTGCAATGTTGAGTGTGCAATAATAAAAATAAGCACAAGCAGTGTATGCTACTTTCAAATATTTACTGCCTTTGTTATCACCTTTTCTCATAAAATATTCTCCATCGTATCTTGACAAACATATATATCTGATTCACCTTTCTTCATATGCATGTTTTATTTAGAGAGGTTATGAATTAGTTATTGCATTAAACCCCTGGACAAAAACAGCACATATGAGCTGAAGTAATATCTCTGCTTTCTCTGTAATAGAGACATATTGCACATGTTTGCGTTTGTGGATCTTCTCTAGGAATTGCACCATAATGGAAGCAAAATCCACAGATTTCTTTGTTTGAGAGAGGTTCTGTGGAGTTATGGTTCATTTTGGCTTCCGGGTGGCAAAAATCAGCTGGAAAACCTCCTATCCCCCCAAAGTTTGACTTTCCACTTGGAAAGTCAAAAAATGTCTCTAAGGCTCTAAGTTTCAATATGGTTGCTACCCCCATCAATTGTAGAAAGCTGTGATGAAAACAAGTTGATTTTATAAGACACACTTGTAAGAATATATCTAAAATCAATGTTACATGTAGTGTCACATTGGTGAGGTCAGACTCTGATGTTGGACAAGAGGGCCAGGACATTGTCTCTCACTGCTCTCCAAAGTGCTCTGTCTTTTGAGGTCTGAGCTTTGCTTTAGTCAAATTCTTCCAAATGAAAATGACAGGACAACTAAATTCAATAATTTGGAGAGGTGACTCAATCTTTTTGGCAAAATAGTTTATCCCTGTTGTGTTGCATTGTTGACAATGTATCAAGGTGTGCTGTATCAGTCAAAACACAGAAACCCAACCTAAAAAAAAAGCATGTCAAGTACTTATCTGAACTCCATTTTGAAAATAATCTTCAGCTTCTGAAACATTGTGTTTTCTTTTTATTTCTTGTAACAAGTGATTCATTTCTCCCTGTAAAAATTGTGTCATGTGGCATCATGTTTTTATGGCCACATATCCAATAGAAACAACCAAGCAGACAAGATTTTGATCAAAACCAAAGTCAGAGTGTAGAGTGCTGTTAATTATAGGTCAGTACATGTAAATATCTAAAATCCAAATTAGGACTTATAGTTTCTTAGATTCTGGAGATTTTTAAGATAAGATCTTCTCCACTGGACTTATATAGCAGGGACTGTGTGTGAAAAATTTGACCAAATATAAATTGTATTTTTTTTAATCTTAGACACAGTTTGTGGTTTTGAAAATGAGGAAGAAGGGGGTGTGGGAGGGGGATTTTTATTTGTTTTTATCTCTTGTTTTTATTTCTTTTAGAAATGCTTACAAGTAATGACCTCAGTGATGAATACCACAGAAATCAAAGCTCCTCCTAAATATAGTGGTGTAAGATATCAATTCCCAATGGCTGCAACAGTGTGCTTTCATCTGAGAAAAACATGTTACTGTTCCAGTTGGTGAACAAAATGATCAAAAATGAGCAAATGTAAGCAGGGGGCTACTTTAAACAGTGGCATTATTACCTGTTTCAAACCAAATGACCTAATTTGCAGAAGTTCTGTTCCTGGCAGAGTCACACTGTATTCATGTATTAGAGCACAATTTGATTTCACTTGCTATAAATTTGAATAGCCATTTTAGAAACTATTGCACAGAAGACAAGATTAAAGGTTTGATTAACGTGCTAGTTGTCAAAAAGTGAGTGTGTTCCAATGGTTTTAAAGACAAATTTGTTCAGTCTTAACAGAATGTTGCACAAGCATATTATGTAGAGTATCTTTAAGGATTCTATCCAGAAATATTTGGTTTATCATTTTCTATACTTGCTAAATATAGAACTAGTGCGAATCTCAAAAGCTTACACAGTGCTGTGAACATGCCGGGGGTTTTTTACCTGCACAAAATGAGACTATAATACATTATTTCAACACGCAGCAATGGGTGAATACCAGGTCAATCTCTGTCTCCAAGATGGGAAGTGAATGGGGAGGAAAAACATAAAACACACAATCAATTCTACTTTCCACCCTGTACTAAGTAATGTTGCATCTTACCAGTGCCACTCTACAATAACACATCCATCAAAATAACGGTAGCTAAAATGAAGAGGGAAAATAGTGAAATGAAGAACAGAAAAACAAGATCAACAAGAACGAAATTGTACGGTGCACTGTACGTGCTAATCAAAGGCAGTGAAACAAGCCGGCATAAACAGAAACACATTGAATGAGAACATTTTCATGCTAAATAAAAAAGTCAGAATGATGAAATAAGAGCAGAAAACATGACATCAAGCCACAAAGAGGAACAAAATAGCAGACAGATAAAACAAAAGAAGACACGATTTGTATGAAAAAGAACTAAACTGACAGAATTAACCAGTGTTGCCTTATTGATAAAGTGAAACCAGCTGAACTTGGCATTGGAAGAGAGACATGGCGCAAAAATGTATCTGTAAAGTGAAACAATGACACATAGAGGTTGTTAATGCTTATAGTGGAACTAAGCTGAAAACTAATGTGAAACTAAATTTTTTCAGTTTCTTTTTGTGATAAAGTACTAGTTCTGACAACACAGCCAATGACATTCAGACCAGATTTTGTGCAGTTGTGGTTTCAGTGAAACCTTGAAAACAATACTACGATGAATGAGCACAGAGAAAAAGTTCTGCACAATCAAGCCGTTTCATAGTGGACACATAAAACATTGGTCTCTTTTGAAAACAGTACAACTTGGAGTCAGGAGGTCAGCTGCTTGTTACATTTAGGAGGGTGTAGAGTTATAAATCACAGGACAGCAAAACCAGAAAATGTCAATATTTCTTTTTGTAAAAGAAAGAAACCCTGACAACTCAACATTATACCATCCTTTGTTCCAAGAAGGAAACTTTGTAAAGATGCCTGAAAGACCAAACGGGCCATAAACAGTTCAACAAATTAATTTAATACTTGAGTAGTTAGTTAATTTATTAGAATTTGACACAAAATACATATAAAATGACAATTACATAGCTGGTGAACTATGTCATCAATTAAACACTTTTCACAGAAACATTCTATATAAGCATTTTTCTTTTTATTATTTCTTGGTTTCTTGCAGCAGCAACTTAGACATGTATTTTAACTGTGAGCTTCAACATAAGTAAGTGGTGCTAATACTGCTGTGGTCTATTGAAGCTAATCAGAAGTTGACATTCTGTGCTGATTAGATGCTTGTTTGGCTCTATTTGATGAGCCATAATCATATAGGAACCATGAAATCATATAATAAATGCTGAAGTAACTATGAATGATTCTAATATAAAACAAGTTTAAATTGCAATGAATTTATTGCAAATGTAATTATAAAGATCATAAATGAACCTCTACATTTACATATTAATTGATACACGCATTTGTTAAATGTATTTATCTCCAGTTTTATTCCAATTATAATAGGAACATAACAATTTATATATATATTAATTTAACATTTTAATGAAGCACTTGTGGGACTCAATTTAGAAGAGGATTAAAAGTTCCTGATGCAGAAGGCTTGTAGTTTGAATTTAGAAGAGATTTTTAATAACTCTTACAAATACAGTAATATACTGTACAAATACATTTACAGTATTTGCAACTATGTGTCTGTGCTGAAATGTGACAGAAGTGTTTGATAATTTCAAGTTTCTTGTAAACATAAGTGCTGGTGAAAACGGCTCTCACAGCCTTAACACGGTTTGCATAGAACTGCTAGAAAATAGTACAGCAGGGGGTCCAGAGTGTGAGAGAAAATTTATGAGAATGAATACTAAACAGTAGTCTTGTGACTGTGTAAGTATTACATTATGTAGTCACTGCAGGAGTCAAGTCTAGTTTGAATTAACAATGTGGCAAAGTATTGTTGCTTCAGTTTGGTTTTCATGAGGTGTTTAAGAGTTACCAGACCAGACAACTCTGTGGGAATAATAGTGTGTAGTCCCCGGAAATGTATTAAGTGAAAATCGCATTCTAACCAGGCTAGGAAAATAACTCAGTATCTTTAAATTATACAATTTTTTTGTTGCCTTAAAGGACGATTCTGATCGGAAAGCTCCCAGACACTTCCAATGCCTCATTTATTCTGGGTTTTTCACCTGTCTTTTCACACACTAAAATGATGATAAAATCTTTAAAAATAGAAGATATACAGGCTTAAAGACATAAAAATACGTTCCCAAATATTTAATTAGATGGGTCTTAAGCTGACAAGAAAAGTCTTGTTCATTTCAATTTAGAAATTTTTAGTGAAAGCCTGTGGTTTCTCTTTGCATATGTATATTTTATTAGGTAATATGTGATAAATTAACCAAAACTCAGAACAGCAGGAAATCTGTAGTTATTGAGCATCTAATAAGAAGAACTGTACATTTAGAGGTCTTTTGATGCTTTTACTTAACAACTCCCAAGGTCTTCAGTTCAAATAATTATGTGTAAGTACAAGTTGCTCAAACGTGTACCCAGGTTTATAAACTGTCACCCTCACAGCAGTGCTACTGTCCAGACTGATGCTTGTTTCACACTGCCATGAGCTGAGTGTGTGCTACAAATTAAGTAAGAATATTTTCTGCTCCAAAATGGATATGCAGCTGCGTACAGGTACAAGTCAAACGTTTCTCCGCAACCTGCAAATGTAAAAAAGACGAGGATCGAATAATTTTAGAACCATTGTTTGGAAGAGACGAGGTGGAGCTTTGGATGCTACTAACACTGTGCTACTATCAAGAAAACAGGAGGGAACATCATAGAGTCGACCTGTACTATTGAACACTGCATGGGCACCTTAAGTAGACAGAAGACTGCGAGAGTAGGACTATCTTCATTTTGTTTTTATTTTACCTCAAATCAACAGCTTAGAAACCAGGAACCTATTGACAAGTGGACTTAGCTGGTCAATATCAAGCTAAGAGAATTACTTGCCAAAGCCGCAATATCACCAAAGTGTGATCAAGTATTTAGTCAGAATTAAATTACAACCTTGCTGATGGCTACTATGTGGTTTTTCTACAACTTGCCCAGGCACATTAAACTAAATATTGGTTGAATAAATTTGAACTTTTGCACCAATTTCTTGTTTTTAAAATTCATTGGTTTTCCCGATAGTCACACCATTGAGTAAAGTACATGAAACTCTGACTTGAACACCAACTGTTTGAATCAAATTTTATTTATCCATTTTATTTCCCATTTTGTTTTAACTCATGCATGTATACATGCATCAAAAAAGTGCAGGGCAGACAACGGTCATTTTATAAAGACCGTTGCAGCTGTGTGATGCCACATAAATACAGCCACAATACCAGCCATAAGGTAGACTAATGTGTCTAAAGTGGCTTAAAAATGTGAAAAAGATTCTGCATAAACTATACAGCAAGCATCTATCACAACAGAAAAACAACATTAAAACCATATGCAAGAAAATCCTGCCCTGACATCAGAAAGTGCTGCATCATCCTGAAGTCACATTTTTTCCTCACAGTTATTCTGCTCACAGAAATCTTACTTATTTCTTCCATTGTATAGTCAAGTGGCAAGTTCTCAAAGTTTGCATTTTCTTGCTTGTATAGTCCCTCAAGGTTTCATTTTATCTGACAACAAGCAGGCATAGATTCAAAAACACGAAAGATACTATGAATGTTCATCTGCTCGGTGTTACCACCTAGATAAGACGAGGTTACCTCTTTTAGATTGTCTACAGGCCATTTTTTCTCCAAGCTTCCTATTTAGATAATGATGGAGACGCAACACAATACCCGTTTGATTTTAACCTGGGCTGACATAACCTTTAAACATAATAAGAGGTGCTTACCTCTGCAGAAAAGGCTCCCCCTACCCTCAGGCTGGATGTTCGCAACTTAAGTGCTTTTAATAATGATTTGAAACCATCAAAGAGGGCTGAGGCAAGGCTTCTGCACATTATTCATGCAATAATCCTACAAATTTTACACATAAAATGGTAAAGACTACAAAGGAAATTAAGAAAATATTTATACAGTTTTAAATATGGAACCTGCAGAGGGACGAATGAGTCTGCATGGAAGGCAAGAAAGAAAGGAAATGAATAAAGGGAGGATCAAATAAAGTAGGTGAGTAAAGGAAAAATGGATGTTTGAAAACAAGGAAGGAAGGAAAAAAGTGAAGCATGGAAGGACAAGAGAAAGTGATGTAGATAGAAAACAAAGAGGAAACAAGAAAGGAAGAACATAAGACTTGTTGGACACAATGGAGAATGAAGGACAGACATAAGAAAGAAAAGGAATGAAAGATGGAGAAAGGACAAAGATAAGAAAGGAGATAAAGAAGAAAAAATATATTTAAAGTGTAAGGATTTGAGTTTTCTTTGTGTTTATTTTAGATTTCTGTGTCTATTGAGTCTCCGTGTTGTCCTGTCTACCCCTCGATCGTTCCCAGTTGTGTCTCGTTCCCTGTTTACCCTCTGTGTATTTAAACCCAGTTGTGTTCCTTGTTCCTGGTCGGGTCTTTGTCTAATCTGTTATGTCAAGCTGTCTTGCAGTCTAGTCTTGCTTAGCCATCTTGTCCTTTGTCAGATATCTCTTGTTGACCAGTTGCTACCAGTTTTGAGCCTTAGCCTTCCCCTCATTCTGTGCCACCTGGATTTTGGACTTTGTATTTCTAACAATTTCATTAAATTCATTATTCATTCTTCATCTCAACCTCAGCCCACAGCGTCTTCCACCTTCAACACCATTTCATGACATAAAGAAAAGAGACAACTACTGAACCTGAAAAAAGGTGCATGGAAGACAAAAAGGAAGAACACAAGGAAACAAAGATGGGAAGACTTTTGGTCACAAAATGGATGGAGCCAAGGAAGAAAGGACTGAAGGTTGGAAAAAAAATCCCAGTAACTATATGAAAAGTTTGAGGAACAAGAAAGGAAACAAAAAAGTCAGGAGGGACACAAGGTAGAAGGGAAAGAATAACAAAGAAAATACTTGGACTTAGAGAAAGAAGGACACACAAAAGAAAAAAATAAACCAATATAAAAGATGGGCACAAGAAAAGAAATAAAATGAAGAAGGAAGTCATAACAAAAAGAGGATTTAGAGCATAAGAATGGATAGATAAAGAAAAGCAAAAAGTTGGCAAAGTAATGAGGGGACAGGGAAAAAGAACAGAAAGAAGGTTGTAAGGAGGGGGGAGAGGGGTTGAGGAAGGAAAGGACACAAGGAAGGAATAAAGTATACAAATAAGAAATAAAACCACCCAAAAGTCAGAGCATTCATTGAGGGGAGAGGTAGGAACCAAAGATTAAATTAAGGACATTAAGAGGGAACTTAAAACTGAGACAATGGGAATAGGAATAAAATAAAATATTATTCAGAACTCTTGCCTTCTTTTTCCCCCCTGCTTATCCAGACCTGATAAATACCAAAGTCAAACTTCAAGCTATTCCAGACTGTGCAGGAACCGTGGGACAAAGGAAACTGACCTCGGAAACATGGGTTTGCGTCTAAAAGTTCATTGAAAAGCGAAGAATGTCGGCTCACACTCAACACAATTTAGCTGTGAAAGGCGGAGTTTAGTGGGAGCGAGGTCCCAGCCTTCACACCGAAGCATTCTTTCACTCTGCAACAAAGGCGCACAAGCAAGGTGCTATTTCTGGGGTGACTTTAATGGATATCTGAGCGATCAGAGTGCTCTTACTTGATGTTGTCCAGGCAACCGGAGTCTGGTTTCAGAATGGCTGTGTGATGGAACATCTTGTAGAGAGCGATGCCCAGGAAGATCACGTTGAGCTAGAAGAGAAAGAGAGAAAAAGGTGAGGGGGGGACAGGGAATGAAGCTGGTCCATTTCATGTCCCAGTCCCATTCATTTTAAATCGGGGCACTTTGTAGCACAAAGCCGGAACACTGTAGCCAGACTTGGTTTTCCACTTTGCCAAACAGAGCGCAAAATCCCCTGAAGCCCTTCATGGAGGTAAAACAGACAGCGAAGGGACCAGTGAAACGAGTCTCTCTCACACTTAGTTCCCTCACAGGAATACTGCTTTCTTTTTTGCATAAAAAAAAAAGAAAGAAAATAAATAAACATACCAACTGTGGTGCGTGTCATTAATTCTCTCTTTGTCAGATTGTGATCACAAGAAACAGAAAATGAGCCAATTGTAGTCACAGCGTGAGTGGGGTCTGTTTAGAGAGACTCCTCAAAAATTACAGCAATTAGTCTGATGGAATTTGGTTTCCTCCAGGAAACAGGTGACACTCAGCTCATATGAGCCAAGATTAAACAAACAAAGACTTCAAACAAAATAAGTAAAACCATTACTGTGATTCCAAAAGGTTAGAATTGGACCTAATCTCAGTGATATATCCGTTTCTGTTTGTTGATCAGATGGGAGGAAAAAACAAAGGAGAAAACGCTTACTCTTTTTACTGATGTGTGAAACTGCATTGTGCAAGATAGCATGTGACAAACAGGCAGGCAGTTAGATATGTATGATTACTGATGGGATTAGGATTTATCAATTTTTTTACAATCTGAGATGCAGATTCTTGCAAAAATATTTCTACATCTAGTTCTTTTTAATATTTTTGCACATGATAACCCTCAAATTTCAACACGGTGGTAACTTGACTTTGAGTGAAACATAGCAGGTGTCTGCTGCCTTTAGCTCCACCCCCACATGTTTCTATTTCTCCCCATAACAACGATTCTGGATACTGTGACCAAAAATGACGGCGAAATAAACACATATTTTGATATGAGGGAGACAGGGTTTGAACACTTCTGTTGTTTTGCAATATCAGCACAAAACTTCCCACAAATGAACAACACTGATACTACAAAGGATTTATTTTTCTATCAGGCTTTCACTATCCCATAGGGATGCAGAATATGCACTTTTTATTACTTGAGTGGAGTACTTGGTGTTTATTGATAAGGAAAATACTTCCGAAGGTATATTTTGTCCCTCATTATAAAAGTTGTATTATCTTCTTTAAACTTTGTGCGCATTTATCCATATTTTAGAGAGTCTATGCAGTAAAGAGGAAGATGAATGACACCGGATCAGATGAGTTAAGATTCACCATTAAAGAGTCACAGTCTGAACGATTCCTTGCCACAAAGCACTGCTGCAATAATTCATGCAAAAAGAACCCCAACCCAGTACTGAATGCATGAACACTGCGTATTTCTCAATATGACGATATTACCTTTTTTTTTAAAAAAAATTTATTGGTCAAATATGATATTAAGATTCTGTAAGAAACTTCATTTTGGTTTAAACTACTGAAATAAATTGAGATGAGACTGTTCGATGAAAGTAAAAGTAGTAACAGCTTCATGTAAATTTTCAGCAGCACATCAGTCTTGCATCTGATTGAAAGCAACTGGATCAATAGATGCCATTCTGGATGGAGCAATGTGCAGTCTTGGTTGGGAAAGGCACAAAAAGAGTGTGTGTCCGCCCTGCATAATGCATGTGTATCTGCAGCCACAGAGCGGACTGTGTGGCTGCAAGCAGAAGATGGAGAAAGGGTAGTGGAGTACAAGTTGGAACGGGAACAAAATCAATCATAATCGAGGTGCGGATTACTCCAACACTGCTTACAGAGCAGAGTTTGCTCTCTCTTTGCTTCTGCAGCTCCATAATGGCGCTCTCAGCTCCCCTCCAAAGTTGTCTTAGCCAGTGACCGCGGCGCAGTGACAAGCTGCGATATATATCCTCTACGCCCCTCATTCATTTTTCTGCATGCCTCCATGCCTCACGGTGGCATGTGTGCTCGACGGAGGAACCAGGAAAAAAAAAAAAAAAAAGATCTCTGTGGACCATTTAAGCAGCGACCCGCGGGCTAAGTAGGGTTAATGAGCTGAAGGGGAGGGAGGTTGGTTATTAGAAGAAGGGACTGAAGCTTACCATAATTATCAAGGTTGCAGGTCCTATGAAACTCCAGATGAAGTATGTATCCAGGCGAAGCCAGCAACTGCAAACCGAGAGAAAGAACAAGAGGTGAAGGGGATTCAAAGTGAAGTGAAGGGGACAGGATGGGGAGCATGAACAGAAAAAGTAAAGGGGGGAGGTGGGGAGAGATATGATGTTATAGCTTTATACTCCAGCTCAAGGGGTTATACATCAAGTCGGAGGCTGGAGTGACACAGAGAAACAGGCACTTCAAAACATGCTGGCTTAAAGTGGCTTAAAGAATTATTACCATCATCTAAAATCTGGAGGAGACGAGATTCTAACTGCCAATAACCACAATCATGATGCCTAAAAATGACCCGCCAAAAAACTCATAATTGCTACTTGAAATAAAGGAAAAGACAGTGAGTAGAAATTAGTTCCTTTCTGTTTCAGTTTGTAGGGTTAAAGGGCAAATTACCATTCAATTAGTCTTCAATTGAATCCTAATTGTCTTACTCAAAAGGAATTGGATTGACCTTGGCCCCGACGGTCCTTTAAATTCTCGCTGACGTGTCCTACATGTCTGTGTTAACTGTGATTACTCTGCAGGAGCCGCCATTACTGCATCAATAATATAATAAAGTGGTCTCCTGACCTCACGCTTCGTACAAACAATACGGAAAGTCGTTTAGGCCCTCTGTCGAACCGAATCGAGACGAAACAGAAATGGGGCCAGTGGAAGGTGACAGTGTTCTTTTGAAATAAGGGGAGAGAAAAAAAATGTGATTCATGACCTGTGGTTGAATTATTAATCTTTTAATCTCCGCTGCTGCAGCAGATAGACGCCTCCATTTTTGGCCGCTGGAAAATTACAGTTCTTGCCGCAGCGACTGTCGCTCAGGCTGACATGGAGTGGAAGAGGCAGGGAAACTTGCTGTAGCTCAACACCATTTGAAGGAAAATTAAAGTGTTTGTGGAACTTTTTAAAAAAGACAGCAGGATGGACAGGCAGAATGAGATGTCTGACAACAGCAAATGGAAAAATATATTTGTTTTGAACTTTTCACTATTTTGTGTCGTTGCGACTACAAGTTTTTGTGTATTTCATTCAGACTGTATGTGATGGTCTGGCACTACTTCAACTCACCTGAGTCAAATAATGAGGTCATTAGCAGGACTCTGCAGAACTTGACTGCACTTAGGAGGTGATTCAGCTGTTGGATTCAAGTGTGTTGGACCAGGGAGACATCTAAGAGTTGCAGGACACCGGCCCTCGAGGACCAGGATTGCCCACCCCTGGTCTGGCACATGGTTTTTGTCTTCTTTTAGAAATAACATCTAAAAGCTGTGGCGTTCAGTCCCTACTATTCAGTACTTTGTAGAACCAACACCATAACATGATTCATAGTGACTTAGGGTGACGTGAAGTGTAAATGTAAAGTTCCACATGTTTGTAGAGCCATCTACATAGCTTGTGGCAATTTGCATATCTTTGCAACATTGGGTTTTTTCATAGCAATGTCCCATACTAGCAATATTTGTAGAGTACAAAGCTAATACTTGTCTTATCCACTGATTTTCCTACTTGAGTCACTTATTTCTGTATCTCCTTCAGAGTTTCTATGGAGCCTTCTAGTTTAGACGAATCACCATGTCTTAGTAGATTTGCGCTGCACTGTGCCCACCTGACATGTCTGCTGTGTTCTTTCCTCTTCTTTCTGCTATTTATTTTCTAGTTTTCTCTAACAAACCTCAGAGGTCTTCACACAAAAGCTGGATTTATACTGAAATATTGATTTTCTAGTTGGGTGATTTTCACCTAGGAGTATCAGAGTAAACGGAGTTGAAGACTTGTCAACATTTTCAGCATCATTTTCTTTTCACTTATCTTGAGCAAAACTTCAATGTACTGTATATCAAAATAGTGCACTAAAGCAAACTTTGATATTCTAAATTAATGCAAACTCAACTAAATCTTGACACAAAAGAGAAGTAATATGACAAAATGCATTTTGCTGTGATTGTTCGGAAGGAAAAAGAAAACGCAGCGTCTTCAACAATCGCAGCAAATGGCACTTAATTTACATAACAAGCTTATTTGGCAGTCTGGACATTTTTCTCCTTTGCCTCCAAACAACTCCTCAAAGTAGCAGATGACACTTTGAAACAAGATAAAACACAACATAACAAGTGACACGACAAAAGTCTTGCTTTTATTTTACTGGGAGTCGATACGTCTCCCTCTCTCTGGTATCAATGGATGAGAGAAGACAGAAAAGAGGCATGAAAAAACAAAACACATGGACGCATAAAACACCAAACATACACAAACGAAAGCGGAACAACATTCACAAAAGTCTGGCAGCTCATCAAAGCTCATGTTCCAAATGTCGGCGCTATAAATTATGCTCAAGGTTCTATTGTTCATGTTTCTCCTTCTTCCACTTCAGATCACAGTGAGATTTAAAGAGTTGGTAGGCGGCAGGAGCTGGAGGCTGTCATTTTCTTTCTGCCTCCTCTTACCTCCTTTACGCCACTCTTGTCATGCTTGTGTCTGGCTTTTGGTGCATGCAAAGCCAGTTTTATCTCCCCTCCTGGCATGCTTCTGTCTCTCTCTCTCCCTCTCTCTCTCTTTCTTTCTTTTTTTGTGCTGCTCCAACAGAAACCAAGCGATAATAGATGCAAATGTCTGCCAGTTTAAACACATGGCGCTCTCGTGCCAGCACCTCGTGCTCTGGTTTCCTGGCATTGCAGGAAACAAATCTGCACAGAGTGGATGACTGCTATCCCCACAGCGAATGCAATGTCTTTGCATCCCTGCATCACAAACAGCAATTTTGCCGATATGTTGGACAGCTGACAAAATAAAATAAAGCAACATATTTTCAGATTTTTTCGGAAATCCTGAATAGCATTTTGATTTACAGACTGATGTTAGGGACCGGTGCAGAAGGTATGAAAATATTCCTTGACAGACTGTCAAAACCTTCAAGTTATTTCACAGACAGCCTGATGTAGACATGTGAAAACTGTCAACTATTTGATTTGAGATCCTAAGATAACAACACAAATGCATCTCCATGATAAAACAATGTAAAACAAACCTCATATCATATCCTGGCATCAGGTTTGATGTAACAGCGTTTTTTATACAAGCTCAAAAATGACACTAGGAAGCTCAACACTAATAATCATAAAACATTTTTTTCTTTGCTTGGGGTGCAGCTTCTGTTTTTGCCAACTTTAAAACCTAAACAGAATGTACAGGGATATTTTAAAAAGACATAGGGGCACAGCAGAGGGCAGGAAGATTACTGCTATAAAATATGATGAATAGAAATGTCTTTTTCAACACCAAACTGTTTAAGCTTAGAGGGTCAAATGTGGTCCACAAGAACGCTTTAAACCTCAAACACTCTTATTGCACATGCTCAATAAATCAGAAAGGACTAACACTCCACTGTATCAGCAACTACATTACTGAGTCGAACAGGAAATCCTTGCTCCTTTGATGTATTATGTTCATTTCTAGTGGCAAAAAAATAAGAACAAATTTCTTATACCGCTGACCACCAGCAACCTCACACCGCAAACTTTAATCAAGGGCATATTTAGAGCTCTTCCTAGGGAATTTAAAATAAAAAATCCTCTTTGATCAGACATCAGAAGAGGGCCTTGCAATCGGCTTGACCGTGAGACCACTGGACGTCATCCATCTGCTGCATCTGGGTCACTGTAATTTGTTGGATATTTCTGCTCAAAGTGACCCCGCCCATGACAATGCAGCCGCAGCACCAAGAATCAATTTGCAGCAAGACAACGTACCACTCCCACTCCACCCAACACCACCACTACCTTTTGCTATTCACCACGTGTCATGCTTTATCCGTCGCCTCATCCTTCAATGGCAGCATATAATTGTTCCACCGGTGGCAGGCTTTAATTATTCACATGATGCCAAGGCTCAGGCGGTGGCAGCTATCACCTCATCCATCACCAAGAACTATTGCGCTGCCAATCTACAAATGCACTGTCTTCCTAGCTCTGTGGCCAGCCCATGTGTGTGTGGCATGCGTGATAAACATCTCAGCAAACTGCTGATGCTGGTCTTCATTATTCTCAGATGGGCCAGAGATTAACAGAGAGAAATGGAGAGTGATCCTCTGCTCGCAGTTGCACTGCAACAGAGACTGCAGTGTATTTTGCAGTTCAGAGACCAGGCAATGCATTTGGCAAGAGGTAACCCTGCACACAACTTTACAGGTAATCTGAGTTGCACCAATTGTACTTTTGTGGCCGATTTCTGATCCCAGGTTGTTGCAGAGCTAAGTCCTGAGGATACTGGTTTTAATCAATTCTAATTTATTTAAAGAACTACGTCTGTCATCACCATGATCATCAATGTTTCTTCTGAACATTTACTGTGCTTTTTTGTAATGCAATTAATGAGACGTTCATTTGAATTTGCACTCACATTCTGTCTGTTCCGTAGCTGCGGTAGTCCACTGCCGCTGAGACAGCCACAATGAGAGCTGGCACGCCGTACCCAACCAGGTAGAAGTATCGTCGGCGCGAGTGCTCGCTCTCGAACACCTCCACCAGCATGATGTAAAGCTGCACCCCCTCGAGGAACATCCACGTAAAGGCTGCCAGGAAGAAGAAGTGGAGCAGGGCGGCGAAAACGGCGCATGCAATCTGGGAAGGTTTAACGGCAGCAAAAATGATGTGACACAGGGGGAGGTGGGGAAGCAAAAAGACAGTTTTGATTGTTATTGTATTCAGTCTTGACTTTTTACAATAGTCGGTCTTGAGTAATTAAAATTTTATCCTAAAATAATTACACGGCAAAATGAGTCATCCAAGTAACTCCAGTCAGCAGCATTTCCTGACCTCCCTGAGTCAGCATTTCTCACAATTAAAATGGCGATGCATTGTTTGGCTGAAGCCATTGGATTGTTGCCTGTGGAGACTGGCAGTAGAACACTGCAGCCCATGTGTTCTTGTTTGCTGTAGCTGGCATGGATGTAAGAGAAATATGAAAAAGTGGAAGTCTGTTGTCCAAGAGCCATTTAGGACAACAACATAAACCAGGTGCAGGTTCATAATGTGGTTACATACTTTTTTGAGCTCGAAGTGAATACAGCAGAAAGCCCTCTCCTCATGTCTGCTCGCGCACTTACATGGATTGTTCCAATTATTGGCACAGTTGGACATAACTGGAGTATTTTGATACTGGAATGGATTCAGTTTAATAACTAAGAGGTTGAGTGGACATTAATTGCAGTCCATGAAAGTGATTCAACTGCTGGGCTGTGAGTCATACCCATAAAACATTATGGGAGGAAAAGGTGCAGGCCCTGAAGCATTATCTTTAACTTCACAGGAAGTTAGATTTGCGGCTAAACTACGGTCTGTAGTTTTTACCTTCTGAGAGTAATCATGCTCCAATAGGAAAATATAGATCTGTTTAGATTGGCTAAGGCCTAAAAAATTAAAGGTGTATAATTTCTTATCTTTGACATTTCCATTTATAATCATTTAAAAGTTGTAAAAATGCTTCATAGAGGATAATAAGCAATAAAGGTTAGCCTTGCATATGATCACAAAGACTGTTGGCTATGTGTATTCCAGAAACAAGCATGGACTGTCTGCCTTATTATTATCCAAAAACGGCAGGAAGCTGTAGAAGGAAAAGGTGAATTCTAGGAGTAGTTCAGAATTTTTAAAATGAGGTTTTCTCCAATATGTAACACTTCAGCAGATAATTCTCTTGACTTCTTCATTCAAAACAAATCCAGATTAATATGTCCCAGAAGTAAAAAAAACAACTACTGGTCCAAGAGGTTCCACAACTAATGTGGATTTTTACCACCTTAAACAACTGCTATCTTAGATCCAAAGTTAATTTCTGGAGCTTGTAATTGTCACAGAGTTTCACTCTGGTGTTTATTGAAATAGAAGTTGATGATTATCTACACAGGAAATAGAGAACAGGGCAGGTGCGCCACCAATAAGCTTCCTGCATGAAACACATACTGACAGTCTAATATACATTAAAGCTGTTATTAAAAGAAAAAATATTGTAAAGCTTCCAGTGAACACTGCCTTACTTTTCTATTGGTCATTACTCTGTAAGCACATTGATTCTATGCATGCATTGGAACTTGCATTGAAATGATCATCGAGGGTCTCTGATAAAAAGAAAACACAATATTATTCCAGTTTAACCTGCTCCTCTATTTCCCATTACTTTTCCGAATTCTCTTGGTCAGTCTTCTCACATACAGGCTCACGTGTAAGCTAACATCTAATGTATTTTAATGTGAGAGAGGATAAAAGAACAACAGAAAAATACAATTGGACCTAAAAAGAACTCTTTAATGATATCTCCGTTAGTGTGAATGGATGGAATCAAAAAGCAAAACTTTACTTTGAGTGTTGTTTTACAGCTGACAAACTATATCTCAGATGTGGTTGATTTAACTCAAAAGTTTGGCTTGTACGTTTACATTTCATGAAATTGCTATGACATTTCTGATATTGAATTGCTTTGAGTCACCAGCTTTTTTGACAAACTGATTATACTAAAAGAGAAATCCAAAAAAGTATCTACAAGAGGTAACATAATAACTTCTTAAAAGCTTTTAAAATGAAAAAAAAAATTGAGCTGTCTCTTTGAAGTCCTTTGCTAAGCTTGAAGTATTAAATGACTCTCCAATTTTCTGCTCTCTGAGTATTGAGTGTACACTCCTGAAAATGACTGCACTGACAGCGTGTTCTCACCTGTTACCTCAGTTGAGCTCTACCAGAAAAGAAATTGCACCCAAACTCCAGTCATTGCACAAGAAAGGGTTCTTCTAATCCAGATTAGCCTGAAGTAGGTGAAAAGTAAATTTTTGCCAACGGTTGCTGTGGGGTTGAAGGTGTTCCATATAACGTTGATCTATCAGTAAGCGAGTTGGAGGGTGTTGTGAGAGTCTTCAAGTAAACTTTGAACCATGTGTGCACTTCTGCACGTCTGTTGGAGGCAGATCCTGTTTAATAGATGCCTCTCGGCTCCTTTTTTCTCAGTATTTCTTTTCAGTGAGCCAAACAGAAGCGAAATAGTCCAGGGCCACTGACACTCAGCGGGGAGCCCCACTCTCAGCACAGCACGACACAAAAGGTTATAGCTCTTCCCAAAACATTTCAGGTTGGAAGATTCAAGATGGTGGACACACTTACGGGGGAGATTCATTTTGACAGACATACACCTTCTGACTGACACCGTGAAATAACTGAATTGCAGCGAACAACAGCTAAGTGCAAGGGCTCGTGTATATATCGGCAATATTTTCCCTTTGGGAATTATATTTTATTTTATTTATTTTTGGCAGAAAGTAATTAAACCTGAGCTAAAAAACACATGAGAGTGAAATGAGGTGGAAATTTACGTTCTTCCTAACTTCAAACTTAAACAGGTGTAAACAATATCAATGTTACTTTTATGACTCTATAAACTCAGTGTGTAGGTATGTTATGGTCAACACAACTTGAATTATTGCAATATAATTATAATCAAATTCACTTTAATTGAATATTATTCTAAATCTTTTCAGAATTTGAGCTCTAGATAATTATAAATAAATACTTTTAGTTTGGTTTGGGATGACTGTTTCTTGTTTTGCATTTCTTGTTCTTATAAGATAAATCAGTGCACATTTGACTGCATATTAAGCAGGGATTTTTTTCCCAATTCTACAAAATATTTCCCAATATTGACAGTTTTATGTAGTTCAATTTGATTTCCTAACCCAACTAACCAAAGACGGTCTTGATAAAAACAGGATTAAGTGCAATTCTTAGTTTTGTTCAAACTAAAATTGTAGTTTGAATATTAATGTCTCTTTTCCCAACAAAACAATTTAAGTAAATGCATAAAAAAATATTTGTCACAATTTTGGGTTGTATGGGTTTGGGGATACATATGTGTTTGTGTATTTAGATTACTTACTTGTTTTCCAGATTCTCTGTGTATTTTACAGCCAGTTCTCCCAGCTCCTAAATTGAGCTTCAGTTCCTTGTGTTGCCTGATTCTAATCAACTACATTCCTTACCCTCCAACTCTCATTATTTATGAGGAAGACAGTTCCTCATATTCTCCTGCTAAAATTCTATATGCCACCAGTCTGTTTTCATGTGTTTCATGCGCTTTGTTATTTTTGGCTTCATCTCTGGACGATTTAATTTTTTTTTCTCATTTCTTAAAAGTTTTACCAACATTTTTTCTTTCTTGAAAATAAAAACAGTTATAAGTATAATTTTAATAAATCCATAGTTAAACTGTACTTAACCGGAGTCAACTGATGTTAGCTTCAAATAAACTGGATAAAAGTGGAATAAGGCAAAAATGAATAAGTTCATGCTACAATCCTTTGAAATGAAGTATTGAAAAGATCACTGCATTTCATCTGATGGACAGCAATTCCCCTGTTATTCTTACCGGCTGGTCCCCCCTGTTGATCCCCACCAGGAACAGCGACTCTGCTATGAACAAGCTAATGCACAGGTTCTTATGGATGGTGTTACGGTCGCTCTGGAGGCCTCGGAAGAAGCAGAAGGTGAAGAGGCTGATGAGGAGACACACCAGAGAAAGCAGGATGCCCACCCATGTAATGACGTCCAGGAGCATTTCGTGAACATGGTCTGTGTTCTGCAAAGAAATGAGAACAGAAAGTTGCTCAGCAGCGTCAAAAGGAAATGGAAAATACAATTCTTCTACTTGTAATCCAAATAAGCTTTCCGGAGATTAGGTAAAGAAAGAAGAAACAGCAGTTTCAGGATATATCTTTTATTTATGGAACAGACAAAAACAAGCGATTGCGGGAGTAAAGAAATAACCCTGAAATGGAAACAATGCTCAAGCTTTTATTTTCAGGATTGCTTTCTAGCAGTAAAGTGGAGCCACTCACCGCACCAATACAGCAGTACATGGAGCCACAGGTGGCAGATATGAATCATGAATTAGTCAGTGTGAATCAATTTAAAATGGCCCCCCGTTGTTTCATTTTGGTCAGGTAACAAAGTGAAACAAAGTGAGCCGCCCAATGGGCCACAGGTGTCTAAGACCAGCACAACACGAATCCAATCAAACTGTAACATGGGCAATATTGTTCACTGTTTGCCTTTGGGTAATTTTCTCTTTACAGATTGTCATTTGGAGCCAAAGACAGTTTTGGCCACAAAAACGACTTTTTGTTGAAAATAAATGTGTTGTGTTCAGTGAAAAATAAGATTCCCCATTGTTTCTGCTTCAACCACAACAAAGTGTTTCTATCCATTAATGGGAGACAGGCAGACTTTGAAAGCAGGAAAGAAAATATTTAGTGAGTGATAGCAAAAAGACAAAATATTACTGATTTGGACCTAGACACTTCGAGATGAGCACAACCAAAGTGACTTCTGAAACTTCTATAGATTGGCGTCATTTGTAAGGGCTAACTGTGAGCATGTATGTTCATGTTTAACCTCTAAACATTGTTAAAAAACAAAACAAAACAAAAAACAATGAGACATAAATTTCTTGTTCAAACACATATATTAAAAGCCCAAAATAAAATCTGAATGAAATCTTTTGACAGCTTTACAAAATATTCAGTGTCATACCTTAAAATATCTGTCACCAGTGGAGAAAAAATGGTATAACAACTGCTTTTTATATGGAAACATTATGATCAACCATAATGATTTTGTTACTGGTCTTATTTCTTGGAGAGACTTTTTTTCCAAAGTTTGGGAAATGTGCAAAACTTGGAAGTTGGTGATTAATATTACATGAACCATTCATCCTTCTTTTGGGTAAATGTGTAAATGAAGATCACACCAATAATACTTAAATTGGGCAAATAATATATTGACAGCCAGGAAGAGCATTCATTTATGGTGACAAGCAGTGTAAAGCAGCACATAGCGGAGATGTAAAATAATTCCTACTCTGTTATATAGGCGCTTGGCTTATTTTACTTTCTATTTATATATACATTTTTAAAATATGATTCTTTGATATTATAAGCTGTGCTTGCAGGTTTTGAAACGAGTAAACAATAATAATAGTCGCAGCTCCAGTGTTATGAAAAAACCCAGGCAAATATTTGCATACATTGAAGAATAGGCCTACAAGAAATGCTAATATATCTCCACAAACAAGCATCTCTTTAAATCACATTTCAACCACCCTCAGCATTATTTCTACCAGAAGAAGAAGAAAAAAAAAGTTACTGGGAGTTTTGCACAACGCCTTGTTATAAGGGAGCAGAGCTAACGCTTGCAGAGAGAGGAACAGATGCTGATCATTAACAGGCTCTGGTATAATAACAGCCGCAGTGCTCCTTTAGTCTTGGGAGAGCGGTCTTTTGATTTTCCTGCCTGATGAGCCGTTGTGTATACGTCGGAGGGATGGCAATATGTTGTACAGAGCCGGCATCTGGGAGTGAATGTACATTGGATGTCTGCGCGCCATACTTTAGATGAGGGGCTAGGCGCGAGGTGGCAACACATGCCAGTGTTCGGGCTTGGATCTCATGTATTGTGCTGTGTATGTGACACACTGGTCCACTCTTAGCCTGCTGCTTTATAGTGACATTGATGCAGTGGGTGGAACTAGTCGTGGTGCATTGTGAGGGGGACTCGGAGTCCTCTTGGGCTGTTCTATGGCTGCAGGCTCTATCCATCTCCATCTCACCTCCGATTGAAGAGGGGGTCAGAGAAAGAGACGACGAAGGGGAAGGAGAGAGAAAAAAAAAAGAGTATGACAGGGAGTGTATCTACACCTGGGTGATGGATTTACCGTGGAATGATTTCTTTGTTCTAAGAGGTGGATAATGCCTCTGCAACAGCAGACACAATGTCTCAACTGAAAAGGTTCCTTTTATGAGAGGCTTTTCCCAGGCAGGACGGCAAATGATGGGATCTGTAAAGCTTCTGCACCTATTTTTAAAATGACAAACCTCTGTGATGGAAATGTCTGCGAGGGTCTCTAAAATGGGCAGAAGTAATTCACTGATTCGCTCTCAGTGTCACAATGTGCTGTCCGATCTTATAGCGCCAATACTATTTGTGGAGACTTCCAAAAGTATCCATGCATTTTTTTTCTTTCAGATTTTATTATTTTAATCCTTTATGTGACAGTCCAACATAAAGGATTGCAAAGTGTGAAGGAAGAAAAGAGCAGATCATTTTAATTGGGCTGAAATGCATGCCACACTTTTCAGATTTTTATTTGTAATAAAAATAAAAAATACGGTTCAGAACAATGAACTCCTGTGTTTTATTCTATTAAAAAAGCCCAATAAAATCCTTTGAGTACTGTAGTAGCATGTCAAAATAGGGGGAAAAGTGTAAGACGCCGCTTTCTCTTGCTTCTCAGGAAACACCTATTTTTCAAGCAGCATACAAGTTCTAATGAGATTTGAAAAATCTTTGCCCCTATCTGCTGGTGTACTGAATAAAATAGGTTTTCTGAGTATCTGCCGTAGATACTAACAAGACAGGAAAAAAAAAACCAAAAAAAAAAAACTTGGAAATAAGCCTCGTGCATTGCACATTGATCATTCTGGGCAGCTCATGATGCCTGATATAGTATCATATGCACTTAATTATCATAACATCCTATTTCCAAAGCCAAAAAGTCCTGACAAAGTTCTATGAAATGTAAAAAAGCCAAAGACCTGAACAGAGAATCAATACCTCAAAGAACCACTCCCAGCATGGGGGTCACGGAGCCAATCCAATTAAAATGCATAAATCTCCCTGTGTGCCTCCACAGTCGGTCTTTGACTCATAAAATACTGTCATACGGGGCAGACTGTTGCGCTAAAGGGTGGTTGTACACTGCAAGGAGTCATGTGACAAATCCACCTAAGGTATGGGACCAGGGATTTATGAGCTTCATGGAGACGGGGAACAGTTGCAGAGAGGGCGCTCGAATCAGGGGTGCTGGCAAATTTGTCACATTTAAAATGGCTCGGAGGAAGACTACAGCTTGCATGGCGGGAGTTGGCATTCAGCTCACGCACCTAATGTCACACTGTGTTAAAAGACACTGTCTCTACTGTACCACTCTTATGCCATGGCTTTTAAGATAGATTTATCTTGAACAATTGCTTTTGGCGTGTGTGTACATAAACTCTTAAGTTATATCATGAAATAGAAAATTAACCTTGACTGCCCTCGTAGTTACTGTCTGATTGGGAGACAGTGATTAATGTGACCCAGATATCAGCCATTTCATCATCTGTAAGGGCGTGTCATTATTTTGTAGCTGCTAGTGCATTAAAAATGGTGTCACCTAACAGTTGCTCAGTACCTCCCTGCAATCTCCCTTAAGATGTCTCTTAATGGGTGAAAAACAGGCTGTACATCTGCAATAAAATTGTATATATAAGGGGTGTTCAAATTCAAGCCTCGAGCATCGGCGTCCAGCAGTTTTTAAATGTGTCCTTTGTTCAACACACCTGAATCAAATGGCTGATTTACCTCTTTATGCAGTCAAGTTCTCCAGAGTCCTTTCAATGATCTGATTATTTGATTCAGGTGTATAGATGATGCACAGAATTATCTAAAAGTTGCAGGACAATAACCCTTGACACCTTGATCTGAAGACCCCTGGTATCCAGCTTAAAAGCCAACTTGTAATTGTTCCAAACGTTCTTATGGTGATTATGGCCAAGCAGCTCATCAAACCATTAAGCTTTCTTCCAAAAGGCAGAAACTATTATTCACCTTAAATCAACAACTAAATGTCGGGTGTTCCAGTATATCAATGTTTCTAAGAACCATTTAAAACTAGAATGGGCCAAGCTAAATAATATTACGTTTCTGGAGTTCTCTAAAAGTCAGTCATATTTAAAATATGTGGATAATTTTATAGTTGGTTAAATGATAACCCAAATGCCGACTGAGACAATGAATGCAGCAAATGAAAGTGTTTAATAGGAAGGGATGATAAAAAATAAATAAATTCATGAGCAAGCATTGCAAACAAAACCCTAAAATGTGAGAGAAGAAAAGCAAAAATGCCAAACCCTGGGGAAGCCAGACAGAGCAACCAGCAAAAAGTAGATAACAAGAGTATCAGAGCTAAAAGCATATACAGAAGAGAAACTGATTATTACTGGGATTGGAACTAGGTGAGACTAACTCAGTAAAAACACTGTCACCGCAGCAAGGAACAGAGGCACTGATGGAAACTAACAAGCTGAACAGAATAAAAGTTACAGAACAAACACAGAAACCATGCCGACAAAATATTAAAACTCATGAAAATAACAGAGCAAAACAGCGAAAATGGCTTTACTAATATGTATTAAACACAAAAGTCAAATAAAGCATTATTTGTGTCAGTGATACCAACCAATTTACTGAAATGCACAATAAATTTAAACCTAATTCTGATGACAACACTACTTAATGTTAGACCTTTATATTGTGTTCAACTTGAAAAAAGGAGGGTTTAAATGTATTCTTAAAAGCTCATACTTAAATGTTTGACTATCACTGCTTGTAAATTTCTGACTAATGCTGTAGTTCACATCTAAAATGCATTTCTTCATAATCTCAGTTTCTACCTTCAGTTCTCATGAATTTCAAGTCTTCTGTAGCCTTAAGAAATTGAATTGCCACTTGTCATTTAGAAGTAATAAAAATGACAAAAGCAGTCACAATGAAAATACAAGCAACTGCGTTTGAACTCCTTAAATTTCTAAAGCAAAACAAAGGTAAAAGAGGTTGGACTCGTCTTCTTCATCAGGTATTATACAAAGGTCTAATCATTTGATTAGAATGGTTCATGTGGGGTCCAAGTTCATCCCTGTTGTTAGAGCTTAGCCTCCTAATATGAGGTTGAGTGGAGTGAGCTCACCCTTCAAAGATTTTAACTGTACTAAATGGCTCCAGGCGAAGTGATGGGACATTTTAATACTGTAATCACTTGCACTCTTGAAAAAGTCACTTTAAAGTACACCCACTCACATCATTCCCTTCAAATAGAAGTCTGCAATCATTCAAAGTACCAGAGACAAAAAAAAAAAAAAAAAAACATATCCTGAATGCAGCCGACTTCTGCTTTCAGCTTTTGTTTGTTTGACCACCTGAGTCTCCCTGCTGAGACTGAAAGATCAGACGGAGGCATCTACCGTTCTGGCTAGAATGTACAAGACGTCAGTTGTAAATCAGACAGGAATGAAAGAACTCTGTGCCATTGTAATGGTCCTTCATAATACAGTATCCATTATGGTAGTCAAAGATCTCAAATACTAAATGTAGCTGTTCTGAAGAGCTCACACAAGATATGCATATGAAAAAAAATAGACAAAGTTGCATCAGGGATCAGAGTTTTAGACTGAAATATTGCAAAGACCTTCATAGGAGAGTTATTTTAATAAAGGACCAGGTACAGGTCAGAATTTTCTCTGGCTGCATGTAGTGTAAATTAAAACACCCACGTAGTATATTGCTGTGAGCAGTCAGTGTGCTATGCATGACAATGTAAGCAGAAAAGACACCAAGTTTCTTGTTTTGGCTATTTTTAATACATTATCCATGATATTGAACATAATTTTTTGTTAAATAAACCACTTATTTATGCTCATGTTTATAATCTTAAAATATAATTGAAAAGTTAATTTATTTCAGGAACTCACTTCATTAAGTGACACACATTATATAGAATAATTATACTCAGCCTGATGGTTTACTTTTATTTAAGAGTTTTACATCAGACCAACAAAAAACATCTTTAATACAGAAATGTGGGATTAATGGAAAGTACACAGAATACCTGCTTAAAACTGCTATTTTGTCTTTTATTCAGACAAACGAGCTTCATATGAACACATTCTAATCTAATAATTATGACTAAGAGGAGCGTTGAACAGCTTTAATCCACCAAGGTAGCACGCCTTTTGTCACACACCAGAATTATGTGTGTGACAAAAAATTTAATCCACCGATGTTGCTTAATGTATTCTGCGTATGTTGGTGACCTTGAGTGTGGAGCAAGGCACCTCAGACTAAAATGTGCTATTAAATTAATTCATGTATCAGTTCAAGTAGAGAAATGTTTCACTTTAAAATATCTGATGGAATATTTTTTTTAGATTCTGCAAGGTGTGAGATTGAGTTGCAAAATATTTTTACAAATTTGATGGCATAATAAGATGCCCATGTCCACATATGTTAGCAAAACACACATGCTTATTGATGGGTGTTAAAATTTTGTCACAACTGTACTTAACTAATAAGAAAAAACCAACTGTGATAAAATGAGTTATTTATAGGAAAATGACAGGAGGAAGCAACAAAATAGTAATGTGAAGGTAAAAAATGTTGGTAAACATTGTTAAATATATTTTACTCAGAGCTGTATTTATATGTAATGATGCTCTGGCAAGAAGAAGAGGTTCCACCATGTTTTTCTCCTACTAAGTTAGTTTTAATAGTCACCACAATGAACCCACTGGATTTTGCATCAGTAAAATACTTCTGTAGGATTAAATGTCTGTGATGACAATGTAGAGATTGTTTTGGATTTTCCAATCTCAATGCAATATATGGGAACACTGAATGCTCTCATAATTTGATGTTAAAGCTGTGGCACTACAGAAAAGTTCACCAACAGAAAAATCTTTCAACATGTTGGTCATTTTTTCCTCATTTGCCACAAAAGTTATCACCCCATGAAACAAGATTGATAATGACTGGTATACTGAACTCAGTCCAGAGTGAAAAAAAAAAAAAAAGCAATTACAATGTTTCAAAGAAATAAACAAGGCTAAAGATAATCGGTAGCTCTGAGGGTTATGAGTAATAACAATGCTGTAGATGAAACTTGCTGTTTTCTGCTGCCATGGATACAAAAAAAAACAAAAAAAAACGATAGCCTCCTCGGTTCATAAGATTTCTTTATCTGGCACTATTTCCAAGAAACACAGACGCATACATCTATTTTCCCTCCATTCGCTGTGCTTTTAGATCAAGCATGGTGACAGTTTGTCAAATAAAAAGCCGCCAAAGCCCCCATTTAGTGGCAGTTTCCAATGAGCTGTCTTTTATAACGTCAAGGTAGAAAAGATAACGAAATAGAAAAGACAAGAAGGGAAAAATATCACTCAGAATTGGGGTGCAACCACTGTCCACTTTTCTCTGGTGAATGCAGTGGCACAAGCTAGCGAGGCTTTTCAAAATGTTGGGGGGATTGGCTTAACTCAAAGAGCTCTTTTACTGCTTCCCCCCTTTTTTTGTCCTGCTCTGCTTTCATCGTGTGAAGGCTCCCATTCTTCATCGCTGCCTCGCTATTCCAGACTCGACTTCAGCCCTGCAGGGAGCTTAGTGGGTCCAGAAGTCATGCTGCTGAGTGACAAACAGTGGCGCTTTGCAGCCGCCCCACCCACAAGGAGAGCAGAGGGTTTTGCGGGTATTGGGAAGGAAGATTGCATGCATATTATTTTGTCTTTTATTTGTGCATAGTTTTGAGAGAAAGACAAAAGAAAGAGACAAAAAAGCCAGATTGGAGAGAAGACAGGTCAATAACAAAAAATAACAGGGCAGATGATTTTGTGGACTGGGGCCAGGTGGGACATCTCTGACAGAGTATCTCTTTTTCTCCCACTGATTCAGAAGAGATGCCCTGGTGAGACAGACGCCATGCCAGATCCAAAAGGCTGCTCTGCTCCGTCAGCGGTTGAGCTCCTCAAATCTCCAGTGACAAAAACATCATCTGTCATCTGTCCATGTTAGATTAGAAATCCCCCCATGACCAATGGCTTTCTTTGCTTTTTCCACCTAATTTATCCACTCAGGTATATTTACAATCAACCTCTCTGACTTTGTAAGTGTACCATATTTGCAAGCACAGATCCTACTCTTCCATTCTAAGAGTCATCTAAAATGTCTCCATCGCCTCCTCCTATACAGGAATGATGCGACACCATGTCGCCTTAGAAATGTAGGCTTCAGAGGTAAGAAAGAGGGGCAATGGGTTAAACTGGATTCCAACAAAAATCTTGAGAACAACAAAATGGCAGAAAAAAAGCACCAGCTGAATATGTCACTTTTTTCACAAACAAACCAAGGTAGCAAAAAAGTTAACTTTTGAGATATTCTCTGAAAATTAGTCGCTACCTTATTTCTTGAAATTGGCAAGAGAAAGGATAGCTGCTTTTCTCTTCTTCCTGTGTTTATAACAAGCTGATTGTCACCTATGTTCACACCGAAATTCACAGGAAAAATAGCTCTTAAACAACCTGAAACACACCATTCTTGTCCAGACGTTTTCTTCCTTTAATTAACAACATCCCGTCACACATTTTGCAATGCAGGACTTGTAGCTATTTTTCTTTGGCACTTCAAACAAAGACGGAGAAGCTGTCCCCACTAATCCTCCGTTGACCAATAACAGTAGACTTTCTGAAGAGACAAATTTAAAATGAAGCTTTTTGCTTGGTTCTGGCATCAAGTAGAAGACCAAACTATAATGATCATGCAAAGGGCCGAATTAAAATGGAAATAATCCTGTTGGAAATGTGTATTTAGGAATATTGTACACCAGTTTTTCAAAACAAATACCTGCAAAAAATGCAATACTTGGTTCACATTCAACAATAAATACAGAATAGCAATCTGCTATTCTTAACATAGCCATAAAATAAAAAAATTAAGGTGTCTGTAAAACATTAATTAACAACATACCCTAAACATAGCTCTAAATAGATCAAACCAGAGTCATGCATTTTTGATTGACTTGATCCTTCCTTCTATGTTGCACACCAAAAACAAGGGCCCTGCACATTTTCACACTTTTCCAAGTAAAAATTTTACATTTTTCTCAGGGCTTTATAATATGTTTAAAAACTACAATGCTAAAGTTTACTATGAAGTTACAATATATATATATTTCTATTCTAGCATTAATTTTAAATATGGAACCTGGAAAAACCGATGCTAGAAGACGAGAGAGAAGAAGGAAATAAGTAAGGAAAGACAAGAGGAAGGAGGACAAGAAAAAGAGAAATGAAAAAGGAAGAAACACAAGGAATAAAGAGAGGAAGTAAGGCAAGGATAAAAGAAAGATGGAAAGGCACAGGGTGAAAGACAAAAGGAAAAAATGGGGAAAAGAAAGGATACAGGGTCGGGAAAAGGGAGGGAAACAAGTAAGCAAAGAAAGAAGGACACAAGAAATGGAAAGAAAAAATAGAGAAAGGACAGACATAGGACAAAAGAAGAACTCAAGGTTTAAAAGGACGGCAAAGAAAGTAAAGAAGGAAGGGAAAGGAGAAAGGAAGGAGTGGAAAGTAGGACACAAGAGAGAAAAGAAATGTAAGAATAACTTGTGGAGGAAATAAGGTTAGGACACATGAAAAGAAGTTGGGTACGATGAGGAAAGGTCAGGAGGCAGGAAAAAAAAAGACTAAAGGCCTTAGAGGAAAAACAGGGCATGAGGGGAAAGGAAAGATACACATTATCACCTCCCTAAAATACCGACCTAAGTGCCAAAACTGATTTAATTTGCCTAAAACATCTTTTGGAAAAAAAGAGGTGGTGTTTTCTTTTTGTTTTTTTGTTTTTTTTGCCAAAATCACTTTTGGCAAAAAATGACTTATGCCATTGCTTTAGGATGGTGATGAGATGTAGGACAGGAAGAAAAGAAGAAGGAACAGCATAAAATGAAAGCACGCAAATTTTTGACAATGGGATAGAGAATAAAGTCTGGAGTTATTTAATATATATAGATGTTTTTCTCTTTCTCCATTCTTATCTAGATTTGGAAAATACTAAAATCAAAATTCATACTTTTCTAGACAATGTAGGAATCTTGTTTTAGGGATAGAAACTTAAAAAAAAAAACAAATGCTTTACCTTAACATCAACGTGGGCCATCAGGACTGCAAAGTTGGTGAGATGAGTACAGGAACATGTGGTGTGTGTCCTGTTGGTGCTCAGCAAGCGGCAGTCCTGCGTCGACCAGTAACCGATCATGGTGCGCTTGGAGTAACTCCAGAACGAGCAGTTGGGGTTGAAGTTTTCCTCAGATTGCTGTTGGACAAAGAAAGAAATAATAATAAATGAGCAGAGTCAACATGCCCACTCACTGTTTGAAACGCAGGTGTCTGAAACTAATCACCAGATTCATGTTTGATTTCTTTTGTTTGCACAATAAAAATCCACCCAAAAAAAAAGAAAAAAGATTAATTTATCCCCACTGCATTTCGCATCCATTCTGAGTGAATAGCAGGTGCCTTCACTGTCAGGAAGCATCAAGCAGCCTCATGCCTGTTTTTCATTGTGTTTTTTGACCTTTCTCTTTAACTCTCGCTGCATGACAATGGACTGCCCCACTGTTTAATAGGAACCGCTGCCGTCTGTGCTGGGCTGCTGCCCTAATGACAAGCGAGCCTCCCTGTTATCTTGCTCGCCATTTTATAAAAGTCATCCACAACACAACAGCGTAATAACACAACAAAATGTAAGTGCTGATAAATAGATGCACTGAGAGCCGTTCCCTCTCGAGTCCAATTGTCCTTTGCACTGTAGCTGCAGAAATAAAGCAAGTACACCCACCTTTTCTTTAGTGACTCTCAGCACTCAAGGTTAAACATATCTCTCTTTGTACTGTAAATGCTGTGACTATCTGAGGTTTTTATTTTCTCCTGGTTTCACTTTTGTTCTATGGTAATTAGTCTAATAAGGTTTATCCTCTGTGAATGCAAGTTTTCCACTGATTGCATTTACCCTTCACACGTTCAACACCTTGTGAAAACTACTTCACTGCAAGGAGATAAGATGACCCTCCGTCACCATTAATGGCTTTAATTGGGCCCGTTAAATGGGAAGGCAGGGAAGCGAAACAATAACTAGAGGACACATAATCATCCCCGAAGACCAGCAGACCAAAACCTCATGGTAAAACAGGAAGGCAGCAGGATAGTAAACCACCCCAAGACACAGCCATACCTGATGATGCTAAATATGAACATTAATTACATCTAATTTGGAGTGGAAGCCAATATTGTATGTAAGCTACCTGCTTAGTGACAGCATAAGTTAGGAAGATTTAACATTAATGTAGGGCCGTAATCAAATGCCAAAAGCTATTTATACTTATACATAGCCACATTTATGTTTTTGTTGCCTTTTTTAAAAAGTCAGCTCACACTGATTAAAGTTAGCACCAAATTTACACCAGATATTCTGGCTAAATCCACACACTCAGTCAGTTAGCAAAATTTAACAAACTATGATTATTTAATCATAGGGAGGCGGGTCTTGGTGCTTGTCAATTACAATCTCATGTGGCATTGCTCAGCAACCTCTCACCTTGCTCTCTACTGTTACAGCTTTTCCCCGTCAGCAGATACTGTTGTGAATGCTACGCTAGTTAGCATGGGCACCGATGACTGTGGATAAATGGGTTCCCTGTGCCTGTAAGTTCTTTCTCCACCATTTGCACATTTGGCAGCGAGTATGTGACATTGAGTGACAGCATAAGACCCTCCTCCTGGCTCTGATTGGTTGTTTTTGGTCGGGAGTGGTGAATTTCTTCAAACCGCAATAATAGGAGATCACTCTTTTCACAGATTATCTGTCTCTTACCATACTGTGTCTACATGGTGACAGTTAAAACAATGTAAAAAACATTTTTTGTTTTATAAAAGTTAGTTACTGCACCTTTGATAATGTATAGCTGTTCACTATGTCGTATTGATAATGAATTGTACATTTAATGACTAAAACTGGCGTAGACAAGTGAAAGGATCATTCTACTCGTCTTCAGGCATTTATGTCTTGTTTTATTTAATTTTGTCATTTGATTTATTTATATTTACATGTTGGAAATACTTGATCAATCAAAAATCAATCTTGTGAAATGCAATACATTATCAAAATCTAAAAACTATTAAAAAAACAGCTATTGCCATATTTCCGCACCTTGTGTTGGGTATACATCAGGTTCCCTTTTATCAGTTCTGTCTAACGGGGAGCTTTTGCTGCATCCAATAAGGCTTAGTTAACTAACTAAGAAATGTTAGGATATTCTGATTACATACAACATAAGAAACTTGTATGAACAATATCTGCCTTATGAATGATTGTGTGTTCACAGGTTTTTGTCTAAAAAGAAAACTGTAGCTACACTTTCTTGGTATATTTCTGTTTTACAAGTTTGGTAAGGGTTAGCAAAAGGGCAGCATCTTATTAAAATTACTTGATCCATCCATGAAGAGACTGGAAAAGTACCCAAACATCAGCCTAATAGTAAAAATAGTCTTGGAATAACAATTTTCTTCTAGGGAAGGTGAGTCAGAGCAACAGCTGCTCTGACATCATCCCCCTGACATTTTCCCACCATTTAATTTTAACATCCTTGAGCTATAGTCCTTTTAGTCATCGTCATCCTTCTGTTCTCTTCTCATTTTTCTGCTGCTGTATGCATTCTTTCAACACACAAAAACACTGCTGCTGCTCTCTTATGGCTGTTCAACATCTCTGATAATCGCTGAAGGCGCTGTTTGTAGACAAAACAGGGATATTTTGAGGGTGGTAGAGTGTGGAGAAGAAAATGGAGTCAGGAGGGAGAAGTCATGGCGCCCCACAATGACTAAGCAGCCTCCAGTGAGGCTGAATGCGGCTGATATTTGCTCACAAGATCAACCTGGTGTTCAAGCCAATGAACAACAGCGTGCCTCCGTCGTGAGCCACGCTGTTTGTGGCAATTTAACATGTCACACCTACCCATGAATAAGACATTTTCATATTTACTTATTTTTACTGTCTTAAGAAGGGATTTGCACATTTACGATGCGCTTCAGGGAGAGAGAAAATGATGATGAAAGGTTCTATCAAGAAGGCGCCAAAGTAAGTGTGCTCTCTGTGTAAACAAATGGAAAGAGACAAAGAGCACATTAAATGCCGCGGCGCTGACATCTAAGTAAAAACAAATCCCTCTCCCCTCAGGTCCAAACATACACAGACACAGATACAGGATGAGAAAATTACCTGCAGATGCCTGATGGTAAAAATGACAGGGTCAGAGAGATAGACTTTGTTAGAGTCCTTGTTGATGGCAGCTGTGATAACAGGAGAGTTGACAATCACGGAGTAATTGGTAGCCAGAGCTTCGCTGCCCAACTTCATGCTGGCGTTCTCCGTGGAAAGGTAAACGCCGATGTGTTTGTACAGGACAAACGCTATTCGAATTTCACCTGCAAGAGAAAAGTTATGATAAATATTTCACAAAGGATGAACTGCAGTGTTTACGTCCGTGCAAGTATTTCCTCAAGATTTCTGTCTGCTCTGTTCCCCTTTTAGTAGTGAGAACATGAAGGGATGCTTTAGTTCTTTGCAGGGTCGTTTGAAATTACAAAACTAAAACCTCTTTTGGTCAAAAAACAGTTGCTACTGCCTGAGGTTTTTTTAATTTCCTGCCGCTTTGAAAATATATGGAGCAGAGTTTCAGGTGCAGGAACAAACAGAGTTCTATTAAATCTGTTTATATAGAACTTTGACTTTCTGGTCCTGTGTTGAAATCCCAATATGAGGAGTTTCTGCAGGGAGTTTCCATTAATCTTTCTCTTGAAAAAACCCCACAGATCCTCCTTGGGGTTTATGTCAGGCCAGTGAAGTGGCCAGATACTTTGACATCATTCTCATTAAACCCAATATTAGCACTTTAACAGCTTCATAATGTTTGTAAACAGAGGGAAGTATGAAGTGCTGACTTTGGATTTGATAAAATATAATGGACAAACAAAAGGAGATGACACAATCATCTCAACACAGAGGTTTTTTTCTAATGTTAGTGCATGAATTTTTAGGACTTTTTTCTTCCACTCAACTTTTCATAAATATACTTCAATACACACTCTAGACACCAAACCCCTTTAGCAGTGACCTTTTATGGCTCACCCTCTTTGTGAAGCATGTCAGAGACCATCTTCCCCATGATTATGTAGGCAATATCATAACATATTTACATAAAATATTCTTTTATTTGTCTGATTTGATAATATATAAAAATTTTAATTATGCCATTCACAGTTTACACATACTTTAGCTGACATATGCATTTTACATATTGGAATTGACAATAGCAGAATGAACAATGAAATGATTCCTTATTTAAAACTTAAATAAAGGAATCACTCAAAGTCTTTCTGAGAAAAGAGAAACTTCAACAAATCACCAAACATTTCTTCAAATTTAACATTCAAAGATGTGTCCAAGAATTCTTCAAAAGCATCGGCAAATATGTTTTCTTCAAATTTTTCTTGTTAATAATTTCCTCGTCTCTCTTTGCCTCCATCTTCGCCTCCTGCGATTTTCATTTTTGAGCACAGATATCAAAGAAAGCCCCCTCCTGCTGCGATCGAGATCAATCACTCCAATGAAAAGGGAAACAATTTGGGTGCCGTAGGCCTGGATGATGGAGGAATGTTCGCTACCCTGCCGTCCTGATCTGCCTGTGCACGGCTGGACACAGACACAGGCGTGCAGCTGAGACACAGCCAGCACTGCTACGCACTCTGTCCTGATTTGATTGAGCTGGCAGTATCTGCGCAAGGAGAGTGCTTAGGTATTGTTTCTAACTCAACCTTGCTTAGAGTGTAAAGGACAGGTTTATAAATACATGCAATGCAGAATGCTGCTGAAATACCAAGGAAATACCAAGAAACTAAAAGATGTTTGAAATAAAATTACTGGAAAGCAAAGAAACAATATGAAGTCATAATCACAGTGTTGCAAACCGTAACTATTTCTGCTATACTTTGTTAATTTAGTCCTGTGAATTGTCCTCTAGCTGAAGCTGCACAGTAGAAATCCAAACTTTTGCACACCACCGGAAAATCTGACACGTTACCGTTTCTCCCGTGCTGCTTTAGTGTGTTTGCCGAAAGGTGGATCGAGTTGCCCTGCCCTCCAGTTTGTGGAAACTTCAGATCAGGCAAATTCCCATCTGTGCTCATCCTCGCCACCTCCAGCTCTGCACACAAGCAGAAGAAACCCGACAAAATTTTGAGGAATCAATAAAAGCCTGAGGTTCCTCTGAGAACACAGAGGTCATGTCCTTTCAAATTTGTGGATTTCACAGTTAAAACTGATATTTTGAAGACAAACTTTAGACTCCCAGAGGTAATTTGAGTGAATATGAGCGAAAACAAGCAGTCACATACATTTCTCATGTTTAATTATGCCATTTAGACTCTTCTTTTATTAAGTTTGGAATGAAAAATACTGGGAAAGAATTTTGTTAAATGTCTGTTAGCAAGTTCCATGATAATTACACACTTTTTATAGCTATTCATAACCTTCTAGTATAAAAGGTTGCATCACAAGCTTTTGTAAATATCCAGTATTTGACTGGACATTTATCAGAATTGGCAGAAATAAAACATTAAGCTCCAGGAGCTTAATGTTTTATTTCTGAACGATAGTGGCAGTATCATGCTGCAGAACTGTTTAGCTATCAGAGATACTAGTGCATTCATTCTATGCAAAGTAGAGTTAAGAAAAACAAAGAAAGAAAACCTTCAAATATCAACTTTACCTCAAATCCACATCTAGATGGTTACAATCAGCACATAACTGCGTATTTATGTCGCAAAATCATTCAAAACACACATGAAAAGTGGTTTTGTGGTTGAGATGGAACATGCTCAGGGAATTTTATACATACATATCTTAGTGTACTTGTATATTTTTTAACCTATATGTAAAATTCTTTAATTATAGAAAAGAGAAAATCTCCAAAAAGTTACAGGAAGTCATAGCTATGCACCTTTAATATTTATCCCAATAAGTAAATGTAAACCTCTCATTGGAACTGCTTGCATTTTACTTTGTCTTAAAATAATATATATATCCCCATCCCCAGATATGTATATCTGGGGATTAAAAGCTATACACAACAGTAGCAACTGGGAAAGGTTCAAACACATCTCCAATATTGTCAGATTAAAAAAAAACTCTGCATCTCCAACAATTATTCATCACGGCACTTTTCTGAGTGTTGTTATCTTTGTAGTCTAGCTTTCAACAAAGACTACAGGGATTGTTACTGAAAACGTCTTTCTTTTGGAAAACTGACTTGTAAATGCAATAGTGACATTACTGATACATAAATAAACAAAATCCCTGATATTATGAAATGATTCTTCTCATAATGAACCGAGACAGCGAGCGATATAGGCAGAAGATGAAGAGCAGCTTTTATAGCTTCTCAACAGCTGTTGTGTTTGAAGCAAACTTCAAATTTATGGTTCAAATATTTCCTCTGTCATATAGGAAAGACTTCTGTAAGCAATCAGGAGCCTATATTCTATTAAAATATATTTAACTTAAGCTAGCAATACAATGACCAGTGATGTGTAGTGGTCATAAGACCAGTGGTTATGAAGTTTTGGCACCATGTCAAAATGCCTCTAAATAAAGGGATAAAACCAATAATCCATTGATTGGTAGAAGAAAAAACCCCATAAAGATAAATATGTTTTTACTCTAAAACATATAGACCTAATATCTTAGATCATTTCTCCTTAGTGTCTGGTCAAAAATTATTAGCACTAGTGTTGAACAAACACAGATTAAAGGTGATTATGTAGTAATGTTACAGAAATGTTGAATAGGGGTCATCTGAGGTGCTTCAAATAAGGATGCCTCCTTAACACCTCCCAGAAAGGGGAGCTCACCTTTTTTGAACTCAGAGGAATTGATCTGTGTTATTTTTATTTTCTTATTGATCATGACATTTTTCTGACAAGCTAAATTTGTAGTGACGCTAAGCTAATACAGACTGTCTAATGATTGGTTTGGCACTAAATTCCTTTGATTATCATATTTATTTTTACTTTCCCTTTACATATCCTTTGTTGTATTTGAAGACAAACGTTAGCTACTTCAGACAAGAAGTGGGACCCTACTTTACATCTCAGTATGGCTACAGATACAATAGGAGAAGGTTAAGGGGTCAACGTACATTTTCGATAATCACTCTGGGATTAAACAAACAGACGTCAACCACAGCATTGCCATCAACACGTTTCAATATTACTGCTGATCTGAGCAGCAAGAACATTAAAACCAGTGCAGGAGATTCAGTCATTGTTGCAGCGGCAGTAAAGCTGCCTGATTAGTCTGAAGTGGGGACTCTCATCTTGAAACACAGCCCGAAAAAGAGTAAGAGAAAGAAACTTAATTAAATCCGATAACGAATTCAGCCGGTGATCTGATGTCGCCGTGACACACTGACTTTGATAAAGGTTAGAGCCAACAGAGGGCTGCAGCGAGGGCACATTTAATCCTCCCTTTGTATCTGTTTTCATACCATGGCGTTCCATCTTTTCTATTTAAAAAAAAATAATCTTTTGTATTAGTATTCTCTTGTGGTTTTCTAAAGGCCAGAGGGTTTTTGATACATTCCTATTCAACTTAGCTAAGACAATACCCCAGATAGTGCAGCATTCCCTGGATTCCAAGTCTGCCTTTGGAATAAAGGAAGCATTTTTCTTCTCCCTCTCTGCGCTCTCTTTTTTCCCTGCATGGCTGTGTAAAAGAGCTTACGACAGGCTCTGGGGAATTTCTTTGATGCCATAGGACTTGCTGGACCCAAGGGCTATACCTTCAAAGCAGGGTTTGAATAACACGGCTAATCAGCAGAAATCTGTTCATAAGATTATCAAGGAGGGAGCGAAGCAAACTTCGCTGCAGACAGGGCCCTCCATGGGCACACAGGCTGTTCAGTGCAAACACAAACATAGACACCATGGCAGAAGAAATAAAATACAGTACCCTCAAAAAATTTCCACCACTAGAGGTTTTCAAATTTACTCATAAATAAGGACAGTTCTGAAGGCATTTAGGTTTGCACTTAACTTTATTTAAGGGTATCAGAATAATCTGAATCCATAAGCAGGTTGCAATTTTTAGAATTTTATTCCTATCAAATGTCCAAAACCATGTATAGTTTTAGTTCTGCATTATAAATATGCACTGCTTTGAGTTAGTTCATCACATTAAAACAGAACAATACATATACAAGTTTGTGGCTGCTAATTGAAAAAGTCGAAAAGTTTGCCAGTGTGAATGCTTTGAAAATGCAACATACCGTGCAGAAAAAAAAAACAAAAAAACCCCATTTCATAATCAGCTTGTCTGCAACCATAAGGAGCCCTTTGAAACCCTCACTCCCTCCAACACTGATGCAAACATGTCAGAGATATAGCACATCTACACACGCTAAAGCTTTCCACATTGCAAGGATTTCAAAGTGTAGGATCAATCATTAGCTGGTGCAGTGATTAGCGAGCCTGAAAAAAACCCAACAAAATAAAAAAACAGGGTTTCGTCGTCGTTCTCATTTAACACCCCTCAGTGACGTGAAGGATTACAGGAGCTGAGCGGCTGAAAAAATAAAATAAAATAAGCCAAGCAAACAGAGAGATAAGGCCTAGTAAACATGTCACCAGCACATAATTAACCAGAATACCACAACGTGCTATAAAGTCTGGGCTGCACGGCATCGCCTCGTCCCCCCCGCTACTCCTTTCCCCTCCTTCTAAACGAGCTCAGAATCTCCTTAATACCCAGATGAATTGTGTGCCAGATACAATAAAACCCCTTTTTTATTAATTCTCCCAACGCCTGCTTCTTTTTAAGTAAGTAGACCTATATTTTTAGGTTGCCATGGAAGCAAGAATATGTTTTTCAAAAAAAGAAAAAAAAAATCCAGCATGTTAGGAGTAGAGGGTTATTCATCACGACGCTGGTTTTTTTAATTTTATTTTTTATTATTCCCTGGCCCTACTAGCTTCAGACTGACAAAAATGTTCTGCTCCCCACTTTAAAATAGCACATACAATTCAACATTTCAACAACCTGTGTTTCTAGGTTTGGATTACCCCGCTAGGGAAAATAGTAATGACACGAGTTTCATTTTCTGGGCTCGCCTGGTATTTATACTCTGAATAATGAGCACTGATCCCTGATCTTCACGAGCGGCGGTTAATTCTGCCTAATAACTGACATAAATTTAAACGCTATCTGGCAAGATAAATGCCAGTTTACAGCTGAACGCTATCGGCTGAGAGTAGTCCCGTAGATCTTAACTTCCAGCTGCAGAGGAGCGTTACTCCAGTGACCTTCACACTTGATCTAGTGGCTCAGAAAGCGCCGTCATCAATACGAGAGTGGCCCCTGGATCGATAGCTGCACGGAGAAACCGTGGCCTCTGTATGACGAGAGAAATGGGCGAGGGCAGAGACAACTCAGATGCGCAGACGAAAACATCAAAACCAAGCTGGAATGATGAAACCAAATGGTTTGCTACTAAAATGCGTCTTGTTTTTGTTTGAGAGTCATAGTGGTGAAAAGAAGTCCACTTTATAAGTGAAAAATGTCTTTCTGTGCAGTTTAAGAGGATAATTTACTCCCCGGTGCTTATACAGGATGTATCCAGTCTCCCTGCACTCTCTCAATAATTACGATAATCATGTTAGATGCCTGTTTGACATTAGTCTGTGTTTTTGCTCTATTATTGAATGTAAATGTGAATGAGAAATTAACTTATGTCAATGTATGCATCCATGTCAAGGTTAGTCATTTAGAGCATACATGATGTTTGTTTATAGATTTGTAGTTTTCTTTAGGGGTTTTATTCAAGAATAACAATATGAACATTGATATTCAAATCATTTGGGTTTTTCAATTACTGTGCTTACAATAATAAGCAAATTAGGATCGTCATGTAAACATGGTGTGCTTATGTTGTGAAACTGTTAAAGTCACATTTGAAACCAGTAATGATCTTCCTTGTGTCATACAAATGTGCATAGATCTCAATAAAATAATTTCACAGATTTTGAGCTTTCACTACATGTTTGGAAACAGAGTTCCTAAATGTTATAGCCGCTGTAAAAACTGGGAACCTACACAGTTTGCAGAATTCTTTGTCCTTTTTAGGGCTGTTCTTGACGGATGTTTTGACAACAGGATGGAAAATAAAGTCTTTCTCTTTCTCTTTTTCCAACCTGGACACTAGTTAAATCGAAACGAAGAATTTTCCAAACTGCATAAGGAGGCTGTAAAAAGAAAAAAAGAAACTACACATCCTGTGTCAATACATTATATTCTCTGCTTGAGCATAGTAAATTCAGGTGAAATATTGGCTACTTAAAGTTGAATTTTAGAAGTATTTTAATCACTGCTTGACGAAAATAAAAAACAGACTGAGCTTCCTTTTTAAAATAAAAATAAAAAAGAAAGTGCACTCGGATAAGTTGGACTGCTTGTCATTGTTCAACACAAGCTCCAGTAGGTATGTGCTGTCAAGACTCCAGGTGAAACCAGCATACAACTTTGCACCTGAGAAATAAAGCTGAGCAAGTTTAGAAGCATCCATATCCGCGTCAAATATTGTAATATAGTTTGTATAAGGTCAGGAGAGTCTTCTTGTCATCTCATGTAGCAGTAAAGGAAGAGAGTTGGATGTGTTGTCAGTTATTTTTGACTTTTGAGATAAAACCAAGCTGAAAGCTGTGGGGACATTCTGGCACAGTGACAACAACTGCTGAATTACAAGATCACACAGACTTGCTCCAAGGGAAGATAACTGTCAGACACAATGAGTGTTTATGCCAAGTGGCCATTTTTATAAGAATAAAGCAGTATTCTGTTTCTAAATTTAACTCTGAGAGGCTAAGGATTACGATTTCCCCAAGTAAAATGAGTCAGATTGTCTATGCACATTTACCGTAAATGTGTTATTTTCATGCCCTGCAAAGAAACAACTATCATTTGTGTTTTCTCCCCATTTTCTTACATAGCCAGTGTTTTCAATAATTCTTAAACAGGTTTTGTGTGATCAACCCACACAGAGTAATGCATAAATGTGAGGTAAAACAACATTTTGAGATTTAAGGGTAATCTGGAAAAAAAAAACAACACTGAAAGATGTCACACATATGAAATATTAGTGATTTCAAAAACATTTGCAACTATTTGCATTCTGATCTTTGACTATTTCAAATATTGAACATTGGTAAACTCAAAGAAAAAGGTTCCATTGAATTTATCTGGAGCTGATTCTATCCATAAGGCGCAAAAAACTTCTTTGCTTTTTCCTCCAACTTATTACAAGCCCTTTTAATGTCATTAAGAACAGATTTTGTGAAAAAGTTAAGTAAGATCTTACACTTTTCTGGATAATTTCAGATATATGGGAAGCTGACCATAGGTAGCTTTAAAAAGAGGATATGCCAATGGTTTATTGTTGCGTCATTGTATTGTTTTTGTTAAGCTTTACCATAATGGGTTAGTTTGTGTGGTCTGTCACATTAAATCCCAGTTAAATAGAATGAAGTTCTTGGTTGGAATTTAGCAAAATAAGAGCTTTAATTACTTTTGTAACACCCTGTAATTAAAAGGGTCAGAATATACTTACGAATGTTGTCGGTGTTCTCCTGCACAATGTCCGTCTTCAGCAGGTTGTCAGCCAGGACGAAGGCCCCCTGCTCCACCGTGTCCAGCAGCATGGTGGCAGCTCTCAGCTGCTCCGCGGTGCTTAGCTCCCTCCACGCTGCCTGGGCCTGTGGCTGCAGCAAATTGTTGACCGTCTCCACCATGGCCTGGGGAATCCAAAGAGTTTATTTAGAAGGATAAGAAAAAGAAAAAAAAAACTGAGGCTGCTTGACATGGTGATTTGTAAATGGTATGAGTTCAGGGAGAACAAAGGGAATTCAGGAGTGAAAAACAAATCCCACAATCCTGTGGGGATCGTGCAGGATGGATGGATGATTGTTTTTCCTTTATTTCATTTGAGAAGAAAATATCAGACTGATTTACAAAGTGTGTGTTTCAGGGTGGAATAGTCATCTAATGGCAGCAACACCTGAATTTGTAATGATACTGAATGTATTATTTTGTTTTTGTGGCCATTTCCTTTTATCTACAAGAGGAATTAATCATGTAAATGAATCAGAGCCAATGCTTACAAGACTAGAGGCCAGTCCTTGCATGACTTGAGGCTAAAGTCTTTAATTGGTGTGATAAATGATCTTCCACCCTGCAGACAACCTTAGCACACAAATGCACTGAAATAAATAAAGTAAAACAACCTTAAGACAATCCAGTGGGTGGAAAAAGCTTTTGCTGATAGCAACTATCTGCAACCATTTAATACAGATTATTTTTTTTTGCCTGCACAATAATTATAGAAGTGAAGGACTATTAACGCCTTTGTTAATCGGAACACAACAGCGGTGAAGCAAGTAAGTAAAGAGGGAGGGGGGAAAGAGTGAACATCTCTTTTGAAAAATTAAGAGTCATTAAAGATTTAAAAATGCCAATGGCAAGATTTATGAATGGAATACTAATTGGTCAAGCAGAGCAATTCATTCCTGGTACAAACACTCCAAAGACCAAGCTCAGCTCAGCAGCCCCTGGCAACAAAGATATTCTTTAAGTCTCCAAAGTACAATTGTTGGTCAAACAGATTATTATTACTTGAACATTTACTGTTGTTACTGGTAGAAACATTTCCTTTCAAGAAAATGTTCGCCAAGAACTGTTCAAAATATCCGTTATAAGTAATTTTGCAAATTTGTTCCTGTAGATGTATGAAAAATTGGAGTAATCAGGCAGTAATAATGATTGCTATGAATTGAATCAAACAGTGTAAAGATGAGGGAGATCTTTTGTGAGTCTTGAGTACAGTATTTTGTACTTATCCACAGAGCATTCTTACTTTAAGTGTTGCATAAATAAGTAAAGGCAGGATAAAACTGAGGTAGTAACTAGAAGAATGCCACAAAGCTGATGATTAAAATAATCTGTTTTTAATACCACACATATGTCTCCTATGAGACAAATCAGATTTTATTATTAAAATGCTGCATTGCTGCAACTCACACAAGCATGGACTGGATCTATAAATAGCTTTTAGTGAAATAATGATTGTTTCAATGAAAAACTAGAAAATCTCACACAAAGCAACTTTTAAGCATTGCACCTTTTGTGCAAAAAAAGTCCAAAATTGCTGCGTAACAAATCTTTAACATGTTTATTGTTTAGACTTAGCAGCCAAGAGGGAGACTAGAATTTTGGTGGAATTAATAAAACATTGTTTTTTGCATTAAAGCATATTTACTTCAGAAGTATAATTAGAACATTTGTTTTCCAGTTGCAGGCCAGAAAATCTAATTTACTGACTGCTATGCTCATTGACCAAGTTAATTCCTATGAGCAATATGTGATTGTATTGTAATGTTACTCTGCTTTAGTGAAATTGAAGAAAGCTCACTTTTAGCCATAGGGTCAACATGCTAATTGCTGCTTTTCATTCACTTTGGAGGTTAGGTAAGTATTTTTCGGTACTTGAGTAAAATTGAGAAAAAAATAGCTTTTAATTTTAGCATAAGCTCGCTGCCACTGGCAAAAATGAGCTGCTTTTGATTGTGAGAACTGATGCTTTAGTGTAATGAGGTCTATTTCAGCGTTTTTGATCAGGTTGCAAAGCATAAAAAGAGAGGGATTTTCAAATTGTTATGTTTAATGACCATGATAATTACCATTACCAATAACATTTTTGACATGGAACTCAACATTTTTAATTACCAAGTACTTTAACAGTAGTCGTATAATTATGATTCATCCTAAAGCTTCAAGTTACGTAATTCAGTTTATTGCAAATGAGTACCAGATTAAAACAAGGGTCCTGTTTGAACTACAGCTACAAACTCTTTGAATTACCAAATTATGGCTGAAAACAAGACTGACAAAAACAAAGCAGGTGGAATTGTAAATAATGTGCATATAACATAGCTAAATTTTATAAATGGTTACAATGGGGGCAAATGACGCAGCCACTTTACAGCATCATGTTTTAATTTTGGTTTAGTCGGTGTGACTGTAGGGCGACAAAAAAATGGGGTAGTTTTTATATTTATGATACAATTTCAACTTTCAACACACACCGAGTCCCCAATATCCACTCCCGCAATACAAGAGTCTGATGCAAGACTGAGCACACACCACTCCACCTGCTATTCCACAAGAACATGCACAACGTAACAGACTGTGCATGACAAAACCTGCTCCACATGCATGGGGAGTCTATCATCTTTGATGTAATTATTCATTATCAGCACCCAATCTCCAATCACACCTTTTGACATTCAGCTAGAAGCAGAGGTTGATTCGCTCTCAATTAAGGAGCTCTTTTTCTTCAGGCGCTGACATTTTTTTTCTCCCCCTTTCCTTTGTTCATGACTTTAAGATTCTCTTTCCCTAGTTCTCATACCACTAAAAATAATGGTTCTTCACAGGGTGAGGACTGATGGACTGGCACTTTGCCATTTTCACATACAGAGGAGATGTATAAAGAAGACGGAATGGTAAGCAATGAACCCCCACTAAGGACAAAGGAGAAGGTCAGAAACTGGTAAGGGCGGGAAACATGTAAACAAATGATGGAAGCTCATAAAGTAAATCATAAGAAAAGGGATCCCAAGTCATTTGCAACTAAGTTTCCTGATGGGAGAATTACTTCAGTGTTTTTGTTCTTTATAGGGAGATTTACAAACTATTAAATGCTTCCTTACTTGTATGTAATTAGCATGATTAATGTCCCATATTGCCCATTCTGGGTGTGTTATGACAATGGTAAAATGACAAAAAAAATTCCAAATAATCCTTAGTGAAAAATACATTTTCTACTTGTTGATTATCTTTTAGTGGCTTATCCACTTGTGCAGTGCTGCAATACCTTTTGTGTAAATGTGTGTACAAATCACTAAAAGTAGCTATTAAATTCTTTGCCATTAGTAGTCAAAACCTGCTTGCCTGCAGGCCTACAACAAGAACAGAACTAGAGTTTTGTCCTGCAATCTCGCAAGGTAAAAGCCTGCAAATGTAATTACCTTGCTGGAATGAGAATGCTTTCTTCTCTGAAGGCAAAGCATGAAACCTATTTCTGATTAGCAATTTTTTTTCTATCCATATCAGTTTATGTATTGCATAGAGCACCAATTCACAACAAATGTCATCTCAATGCACAAACAGGTTCCCTTCAGTCCAGTTTACTCATGTCCAAATGTACAGCCTGATTCAGAGCCAACATAAAACAAAACAGTCAAATTAAGTGATATATGATCCAAGCTGGTAAGAAGTTGTCTAAATCCAGTTGAGTGCATTGAGTTACTGATATTGCTGTGTTCCTTCCCCTGGAGCAAGAATGAGGTGAGAGTGGAAGGTCAATTACATTTCAAAGATAATTAGAGTAGTTATTTTTGATTGGATCCTACATGTCGACTTAAGACAGAACGATTGAGACATAGACTAGTCGTCTGTCAGTTTCAGATGCTCCATGTGGGCATTTACAGTCACTAAGCCTGTACTTTGGACAGAAAGAAAAGCCAGATGATGCTCCCACTCTTACCTTACAGCACATAAATACCACTGTGTGCCTGCAAATGGTAGGAGTCTGCCTAATCTGCCTAATGATGAAAATGCAGCATTGGGTGGCCTCTTCCAGAGTTTTTCCCATTGTAGTTAGCTTTGTTTATTAAATGACATTTAATAAATAAAGCTGTTGAATCTTTTTTTTTTTTTTGCACATCTGTGTACAATTATGTACACATCCATTGTACATAATTTACAATGTCCAACTACATGAGTTTGTCGTTATGATATTGAAAGGTAAAGCAAAAGTGAGAAAGATTGAGAAGATCCATAATTATCATAAAATTATATTAAATCTCACATCAGATGAACCTATTTTGCCTGCAACATGGAATAGCTGCAGGTTATTCATAATAATAAAATTATATTTACTGCAATCAGAGCAAAAAAAGGGCATATTCAGAGTCTCAGTTTGAAAAGCTGAGTGGGCTGGAGGGTAGGAGGACATCACCTCAGTCATCTTGGTCTGTGCAAATAAATCAAGAATGTGTGGTGATGCCATTTCTCTTCTATTAGAGCACTGCCTCTCCATGTGTCAACCATAGCAGCTCTCTCTGCTGCTGCAAACCCCAAACAATTTTCTTGCCGCAAATTTTGTTGGTAGTGCAACGGCTTTTAAAAAAATTTAAAATTAAAAGAGCTAAATGAGTCCCCTGTTACGTAAGAGATGTTTTGGTCGTTAAACCGAGGTCACTGCAGGAATGTTCCACTTGGTACAGGGATGATGGCCGGCCCTGAAACCCTGCAGTGCATGGTCCATTTATACCAACGCAGTAGAGGAAGGAAGGGAGAGGTGGACATTAGAGCCTGGCAGGAGTCCAAGCCGAGCCGTGGTGTGTGCGCCTCTATCTGTGCGCTGATTGATGAAATGAACTCGGGGTCTAGGAAATTGATTCTGGCTGAGGCTGATCTCCCTCCCTGCACACCCTCTGTGCTGTATGCATGCACTTTTAGTCCCCCTCATTTCTCCCCACTCCTTCCTTCCTGCTAACCAGTTGGTTCCTGTCACTATTTTTCTTGTCACTAACATAGAAAGGGTAAACTCAAAATATGGGAAGAAAACTCCAGTTTATCTTAATCTTGATCGTCTGTAGTCTCAGGCACAGACGAAGCCGTTACATCATTTCTTTCTTTTTCTTGCTTCTACATACCTGCTGGCCAATTCGACAGCTTTCTTTGGAAACCACTGAAACCCGACACTTCAATATTTCATGAATCCATCTCCTAATACGTGGGTGGTTATTTTTTGAGTAAGTGAGTTTCTATGGGATAACCTTTGTACTTTTTATTTTATTTCATATGGTCTTATGTTATGAATTCCCATATGAATCCCCTGCATTTACCTGAAGAACCAGATCTTTTCAGAAACTTTTTTTTGGTAATGTTCAGTTGTTATTTTAGATTTCCTGGTTGTTTCAGTACTTTTCCACTGTGATAATGTCAACTATGCTTAAAAAACAACAACAAAAATCCACAGAATTTCTTCTTTCAGAAACAAAGCATGATTTCTCCAGTGCTTCTTTGTATCTTGCATCTTTTTCAAAAGAAACTGTTTCAAAATCACTATTTTTAGTGAAATCTTTCCTGCTATTTAAGCTCCTCTTGGTGAATTAAAGTGTGTTTTACAAGAGTAAAACTTCCCCTCCTTATTTTTTGCTGTGAGTTTTCAGTCAGCTATATATGACAGCTTAAGTAGGACACACACACCTTAAACTTTTCTAGTAATCAAAAAAGGCACCACTTCACCTTTAAAAAAAAAAAAAAAATCAACTAACGCAATTCACTCGTTTTGGTTTGCTGAATATTGAGAGTGGCTCTACTTTGACATACTTTCTGATGAAATCAGCTACTAAACATTTGTTCACTTGTTACTGATCTAATCTCTTTCATGGTGCAGCAAAAAAAAAAACACAAAAAAACAAACAGACAAAAAAAAAAAACGAATAAAGATTTTCAGGACACCCTGAAAAAAATCACTTTTATGACCAGTTATTCTGGGTTCGGGATTAGGTGTGTGTAAACATTAGGTGAGTGTGTCATTACAGGGACAGATTCTGAAAAGCTTTAGGAAACTTCTAAGAGCTTAAAAAAAACTAATTTGCAATTCATCCCCAGGGAATTTGTAATCTTAAACATTATCACGAATGAAGTCTGGTTTAAACCTGGATTGAATTATCCCAAAATGAGTACAGACTCTTTAAAAGCAGATATAATTTGCAACTTCTATTTGTGAAATCCCAAAAATATCACAAAAGGGGGGTTCCTCAGTTGTCTCAAAGAATATTAGAAAAAGGACAGAAGGCGCTACGAATGACAAATCTAACTTGTAAGATATTAGGAAAAAGAGGCAAACTTACCATGAAATGAAATTGGATATTCAATTACTTTTTTTCACTGTTCCTCATAAATGTTATGTATCCAAACCAAAAAGTATATTCTACAGGGTCTCTCAACATCCAAAGTTTATTGTTTTCCATAAATGCCTCGAAGAGTTACCTTATATTTATTTCCTGTTCAGTGAAATGCTCAAAGTTGGGAAGACTGTTATTCTTTTCTTTTTTCTTAACTGGAGAGGAAAGAAACAAATTTCCAGCATTTCTAAAGGAGACCTATTATACTTCCTGGAAGAAGTCAGGATAGGTCTGTACGCTACACAAATCCTGTTCATTACATTTTTGCAATCATCCTCAGTTGAGATTTTACTTCGTCAGTTCTGCCAGTTTGAACTTTTTCTAAAATGAGATGTTTTAGAGCTACGTCACTATAATGCAATAAGCTGCAGCAAGCCGTGCCCTCCAATTCAGTGTTTACTCTTTATGCACTTGAAAATGGATGCAAAAAGATAAAACAATTGTGCAACCGTACATCTTTGATGCTGAGTCAGACCCAGAGGCAGAAGAACTGGAGACCCCGTCACAACCATCAAGGGTGCAGCAAGCTATTTCTCAATGGTAAGTCAACCCTCCCACAGTCCGAGGAGAGGTCAGACTGACCCTGCGTGCGCTTCTACAAACAATATTTTCTGTCTTTTTTTGCAGTTTCAGAAACTGCCTGAACACACAAATTGTTCCCAAGCATCGTGTTATTACTGCAGAAGGGATTTAATCTGCAGATTCGTTGCGAATCTGCAGATTTGCAGTTGAGATCTATTGGTAAATTCTGCAGTGTACTGTTGCCCGTTTTCCTTTTACTTGTTTGATAAGAGTTTAGAAGCCAAATATATTTGTTTCATAATTAAAATTTACTTTTGCTGTTAGATGTTAGAAAAACATGTACAGGTTTAGAAACCTAATGATTTTCTCCGTTTGCTTCTTGCAGCTTTTAGCTTGTATCAAATAAGGCTAGATCAAATGATCATTTAAGGACAGTGCTTGTTTTGCCGAAACTGTGAAAGTGGAGGACAGGCAATAAAGGATGCCTCTTGTTGATCTTTAGCAGTACCTGTTTTATGTTGTCCATTGTTTCTGCCACTGCAGTAGTGAAATCAGAATGGTAGAGTGGTCAGATTGAGACGTACCCACTCAAGGATGGCAAGTTTACATGTTCTTTGAACCGTGTAAGATTCTCCACTGAACTGCTTAAATTTCAAGGAAAATCAAGGGTGTTCTCTCAAAACTATTATCTGCTTTTACGCTTGACTGACCAGTGGAGCCACCTCCATTGTGAGCAGCACCAATCAATACAAGTGCTCTTCCTATCTCTGGATTGCAATCCAAATGAGGAGTTCTGTGTTTATAAGGATGAGTTTATCTTCATCTTTCAAGAAAAGGGGAGTTTTATCCTCTTGTTAAATTCCTGAACGAGGAACCTCCCTTGATTTCGGCTGCTTTGAGGTCATCCAACACTCTCTTTGGTCTTCTTTTTGAGCAAAAGAAGTTGTTTTTATGAGGGTCAGAGCTTAGTGTCCTCCCTGTGTCTTAAATATTCACACTCACTTGGGTCCTACTGAGGCAAAAGATGGTACATTTTATTGTTACATAAAATGTACTGCAAATTGAATAGTTCATATTTCCTCTTTAAACCAGCCCCCAAAACAAACACGATATTGTGTGAGATTTAGGGACAACAAGAATAGATGTAATCACAATAATTGGACAGCCATAATGTTGCTTCCTTTAAACAGGCTGCCATTAAAGTGACTAAAAGGTGAAGGGATGCAGGGTGCCATTTTTATTGTGTTTGTTCAAAATCAAAGGCCACAACAGAGGAACATTCCTGCAGGGGGAACACAAAACATAAGAGAGTGGGTCATTATGCACTTTGTTGCCGTATCAAGGCCAAATCCCTTCAGTGGAATCAAATTGGCTGTGATGTGAGGCAGATGTGACTATTTAGAGGGATTCAGAAGAGCTAGAATCAGCATTTCGTCTGCACAAGTTAAACTGAGGTCGAGCTTGTACATAAATTTAAAATCTCAAGTGTCATTTGTTTTTGTCCTCAATCAAGAAAAAATAATCTCTCTTTATCTGATTTATTCATCAAGCCATGTATTTTATTTTAGGACATGTACCTCCTTAACAACAACAACACCTGGAACTCCTACAGTATTCCCAGCAGCGCTGTAACAGTCTGTTTTCAGCAGCATGTGTGTCCTCTGAGCGGAGGCAGGTGCATCTCTCATTTGCTTTGTATTCCTTTGCTTATCCCACTTATGACAACCACAAGGGTCCTGTTGAAGAAAACATTGCCCAATTTCCCTAATCAATAAAAGTCTCCCCCTCCACAGGCCTCCAGTATGTGCAGTCAATGCCTGTGTTTACGTCTGGCCACTGATGCTGCTCCATTGTGTCGATTTGTCAAACAAAAATCACTTCATTGTTGTTTCAATTTGACAAGCCAGCTAAGCTGTGTGGGCAGCCATCTATATTAATGTTGAATAAATCCTTTAAGTATTTATTTTTGCAAAAGCTAAAATGTACCAAGAAAAGAAACTAATGTGAAGAAAATAGTTTTTGAGGGATTTCTGTGTTTTTTTTTTCAGCCTATGCTGATAAGCTAATAGTGAAACTAAAGTGCTGCATGAATAGAGAGGGATTAGCATTTTCTATTTTCCACTAAAACCCTAGAACACAGAGGAACATCTGTAATTTGTAATTACTGTATAACACAATAAAGTTGAGAGTCAAATTATTTATATGTATGCAAAAGGATAGCTTTATTTTTTCTCTGCTTAGCCATCCATTGAACACTGGCAGCAACTAATTTGATTGAACTTATATTGCAGTGGGTGACGATTGCTAATATTAAATCAAGATCTACACCAATAATGAGACTTGACAGAAGTGATGATCTTTTGGGCTAATCTGACTCAAATTCAGAAGACTCCAATCAACAGGACCCCTCCTTCACCACCACCACCACCATTTTGTTTCTTTACACACTTCAGGGGAGGAATGAGCTACTAGAGATCGAGGTATTGTTTATTGTTTATAATAATAAACAATAAAGAGGTTTATTGTTATGTCCTCTTTAGTTTCTTTCTTGTTGCTAGTTTTATGTTATCATTTGTATTGATGCTCACCACCAGTAATCTTCACTCATCATGCTATTCACCTGCTGCGCCGCTTAATCATCATGTGTTTCACCTGATTTAACACTCATATTGATTTTTCACTATTCACTGCCGGATTCTCTGATTCTGATTCACATCTAGTTAGTTCGTTGCTTGGTTCCAAGTCCCGGTTCTCCTGTTTCAGTTTTGCGCAATGTGCGCGTTTTTTTTTTTTTACCCCACAAGGTGCTTAGTGGTCGGGAAGCATATCGACGATTGACGTAAACCTTTTACAACAACGGAAAAAATCCCGGTACTCTGATGATTAAAATTCAAAAGTGCTGTACTACCGTATCACTTACAGAACCGATGTTAATTCTATAAAATGAACAGAGAGTGTGGAGGGGTTTCTTTATTTAAATTGGTGCATTTTTCTGAGGGATACACAATGAGAGTGTCGCGATTTTAGTAATTGTATGTTGACAAGAGCGACATTCCGTTGTCCTTCCATAGAAGCATGCAGCAGTCAGACGGACATCAAAACACTTTTCAATATAAGTTGCTGCTTTGACACGATCACAGCACTGCCAAAACATATGTACAAAAATCCTCAATAAAACATAAAACATTTGAAAATCAGACACGTGACCTGACAAGAGAATCACATCAACGTTATCAACAGGTGTAACGCCGAACTGATAGTGCTGTGAAGCTACCAGTAGTAGGAGAACGGAGCTGCGCCAAGAAGCTAACAGAAACACTGAAGAGAAGAAGAGCTACAGTCGATACAGTCGCAGCAAACCATGTTTTAATGTTACACAATATAGTTTTTAGCAAGTAGCTCAAAGTCTAAACTGGTATTGTTGTCCATTTAATTTGTAAAGTTTATCTTCGAGCAAACGCCCCCTAAAGGAATCTCAGCACCCCCTTTTGTAAAGATTTCCACCAGCGCCCCATGCCGTCCTCTGAACGCCCCCCCTGGGGCCGGCACTGCCCCGTTGAGAAACCCTAGTCTAATATATAACCCATGATTGCAATTTAAATATGCAAAATGCACATATTAATACATATATTTTAGCTGACAATGAGAAAAGTCTTGAATACCACAAATATTGATCTTAGTTTCTTAAGTTCCTTAAGACACTAAAATGCAACATAATGCATAGCCTGCCTAAGTGCACACAGCAGCATACATGACACCTAGACATCTCATGTGCACAGTTGCTCAAAGACTTAAAACAAATTGTCCTCCGACGTGCCTCGGAGGAGCTGAAAGCACATTAGCTAAAGCAAGCGATATAGAGGATGCATATAAAAACAACATCTGGCTGGTGTGTGAGCCGTAATTTGAGCCAACCGTATGGAAGACAGAGGATGGATGTCAACTTCTCCTGTTTTCTCGTCAGGGCAGAAATGATTTTGATGACAGCGTAAATGTCACCCCTGGGATTCCAAAATCACAAAGTAGTCTGAAGAAAAACCTAAGAAAGGGGAGTTAACTCCCTCTCTTTGTAAATTGGGACAAGTATGTATTATGCAGCAGGGAGAATCATAGCAGGTGAAGGCTTTCGTTGACTTATTAAATAGGAGGTAACTGTATTTAGGTCATTTCTTGCAGATGAAGGGATGGGTTACATGCTTGGGGTTAAGAAACAGGCTATTATGACATGCATTTGCAGCGAAGGGGGCCAACAGTGTGAAATAAACAGGGTGAAATGTGTCAATGAAATTTGGCCCTTTGATTCAGAATTTACTCACTTTGATGCTGTTACTTTTGGCTTCTCATATTTTTTTGCTAATAACTCATGTCAAAAAGGCCAATTTCCAAAACATGCGGTGAAAACTATGACAATATCAACAGAGTGATGATAGATGGATGAGGAAAATTACATCCAAGTACCTGGACATAAAATCGACACGAGCGCTCTCTCTTCTGCAGCTGTAATTGACAGGAAATGCAAAGAAAAGTTAGCAAAAAATCAACAACTCAACAAAATTACGCTTAAGATATTTTGCACTTGTGCTTTCACCATTACACTTAGATGGACTGTGTAAAAAAACAGTATATTGAGTGTCTTGAGGACCATTCAGTATGCATTAATATCCAGGTTTCATGTTTTAAACTTATTATGGAAATAAATTCCTTTTCACTGATAATCTTAATTTATTGAGATGTGAATAAAAGGTTACCCAGAAATTCAATGTGTTTTTATTTCTTTCTCAGAAAAGAAACTGATATATTTAGATAATTTTTTTTATACCGCAGATAGAATTATGTCTGTCTATGATCAAAAACTTCAATCCTAAGTCCTGTAACAGGGAGTCCTTGTTCTTACACCCAGATGTGTTTTAAGTGATTTGGTTTAAGACCAGTCGCGCAGTGAGAGTTTGCATCCGTTAACTTGGAGACAGATGTTAAGACCTAGCAAATAATTATTTTCGTCTCCTGGGATCTAATGATCATTTCCCTCATGTTCTAAGAGTCTTTTAAACACCACTTGAGAAAGTGTAGATTGGCTCTCATGTGTCTGCTTTCTGATTGATGAACTGCTGCTGTGATCTTCGTGGCATGTTCTCACATCGCCGAGGACAATCTGGAGCTCTGTTAGAGTGCTTACTGATAAAATCCCTGTTTGCCCTAGTTTTATTAGACAGCCAACCTGAGGAGGAGAGCTAATGTTTTCACACTCTCTCCGTTTTGCAATCACTGAGGTCATTTTGCTCCTGGGAGCACTCAAAGGTTCAGAAAGATCGTACTCCTTCGCCCCTGATCTATGCCTCTCTGCAGTTTTACCACAGAGGTCTATAAAGGGTTCTTTGCAGTTGATGATTCGATGTTGCACTGACAGGTTTTGTGATCTACAGAGGTCTTATGAACAAATACCAGTATAAGCTACACAATAGAGGTCCATTCTGGTTTAATACCCATCTAGGAAATTAAATCCATCACTTTGTGAGAGCTCCTAATAAAACAAAGAAACAAAAAAAGAGTCTCCCGACAAGTATTGATAGTTTTATGTAAATAAAAATTACATTTTGGACATTGACTTTATTATTACTGCATTTAATGAATTTTAACACAACATAATGTTTGTGTGTGATTCAATAGCATCCTAACGGGCATTAAATACCCCTATGTTATTGAGCTATGTTTGTTCTGGGTAAACTTGAACTATATGGACACACTCTTTAATATAGAGTTTGTGATCTATGAAAGTTTTTGTTTGTCTGGAAATACAAGAACACATTTTGATGCTTCAAAATGGACTTCATTAATCACTAGTAATACAAAGGTAATGACTGTCAAACACTAAGAGATTATCTCCAGTTTATAATCTATACATAGGTTCATTATCTTTTAGTGTGGATTAAGTTGAGGTTCTTTAAAACCTGTTCGGAAACAAAACAAAACAAAAAAAAGAGGATTTTCAATGGGTTTTGGCATGTCGACCCACTTGGAGTTAGTCAAGAATAAAAACGGCACTAGTCAAACCTGGACTAGAATCTTCTATGCTGTTCACAGATTATTTAAAACACAATTTGTGATCTCTCAAATGTGAGGGGATTTTCCTTAAACCCATTGAAAACCGGCCTCGTCTAAAGAGCTGGATGAATAATTACAACTCTCACAGAACATTACTTCATATTTTTCAAATTTACCAAACATGGCAAAGGAGGCCCTTACTAAAGATGCTTCCAATTTGCCACAATGGTTTCTTAAAAATAGATGAAATAAGGGGGAAAAAAAACAAAAACAAAAAACTAACATTTCTTTCGAGTAAATGTGAATTTATGACACTACAAAGTGCAAAGTAATGCTGCGAAGCAACTGTGGTTTAATTACACACCATCTTGGCAAAACAGTGTAAACTTATGTGTTAATTAGCCCAGAAATGAGACAGAGTGCAAGTGGGGAAATGCTTCCAGGCGCTCATAAACCTGATTTTGGTCTCATTTATTTCATTTCCTGGGAGAGCACCAGAGAGCTGGTTAACGTCTAAACTTTGTCCAGCACTGAAACAGAGATAACGCTCAAAGAAATTTAGAATACCTGAGAAATTACATCGAACAAAGACTCCAACACTGGAAGTCAGGGCTGCACAGGGAATGAACAATTCTAATCAAGACCTGATACAGACACCAGAGCCACTGTCTGGCTTTAAGAGCTTGGGTTTGGTACCGTGCTAAATCCTAATCAGATTAACAGCAAAGACAACCACTTTCTTATAAAGGAGCCAACATCGAAGCCCACTCCTCTGGAAAAAGTCCCGTTTCTGCCGCTAGCCAGTTACCCTTTGATCACAAAAACAACACTGATCTTGGCGTTTGCCAATTCAATCCTTTTATTGTCAGCTGGCAGTGTGTTGTGCTTTGCTGCCCAAAGGGGAAAAAAAGATCTTTAATTCATTTAGCTCACTGCATATTGTGTCAAAATGATTGAACTTGAGAGGAAAACATCAACCACTGCCAGAGCAATGAAGAAGATTTCTAGAGGAGAGCTTTGAATGGCGATGGAACTTCAACACAAGAAAAGGCTAAAGGGTCATTGTTCTCCACAGAGCCACTGTGCTGCAAACATTAACGGTATATCTGTGGGTTGAGAATAATTTACCACTGGGTTCCCTCTGACCTCTTAAATAAATTATCTTGTCTGTAAAAGCCTTTTCACATTATTCCACTCAATACAGCTGCTTTTATCCTCTACTTTATAGAAGATATGAAGACAAAAACAATCTCCAAACTGGCACCTCTACCTAAATGTTTCATTTTATGGGAAACTTTTTTGAAGTGGTGTTAAAAACTCCTCTTGATCCTAAACATAAATTTACTCATCTTGCTTTACAGCCATCATTCTCTATTGGAGAAAACTGGCACTAAAATCTCAATGGGGACATCTGTGTCTGTTGCAACAAAGAAATAAATAAAAATGGCCTGAAAATATAAAAAGAAATCTATGAGAGAGCAGGTGGTCTAGCAAATTACTGAATTATATTTTTACTGATGTTTACTGCTTAACAGGAATATTATTTATTCACTTTACTGGACTGTTGTGAGTTAGGGAATAAAACAATGAGCTTGCAGTCCAAAAAACATAAAACTGTTTACCTCTATTGTTTAGATCAAGCACAATAAATGTTTTGGCACCACAGGGAAAAATCAATGGGTTAGGTTGTAGTGCTTTTGACACATATTAAATATGTCTTCTAAAATTTTAGAAAAACAATACTACTAAAATACTAATGTAGCTACTCCTTTAAAATTTCACATAAACACACTTCCTTCTCATAAACCTTTTGGGAATTTGGATGAAAAAAAGAAAACTGCATTTTCTGGGGAAATGGTTTCCCATCATGTAAGCCAAACGGAAACATAACCCTAAAAGAAACTATTAGAGTGCAAAAACTTTAGGTCAAATCTAAAAATAATAGAACCATAAGCTGAAACTTATCATGGTTTGTGCCTGAATGGTTTTATTTATTAAATATTTGAAATGAAAAATTCAAATTTTTTAAAGTTAATATTGTGAACTGAGGGTAATTTGAGGGCACACACTGCTATTTGGGGTCATTTGATAGATAAAGTGTAAGTTCTGTCACAGTGTGAGGCTTATTAGGTTTAAACTTTCAAGCTGGGCTGGGTTTTCTCATTATTAAATCCCGTTAATAGCGGTGGATGGCACTTTTTTATTTGTCACTCCATGCCTTTTAGGGTTTCCTGTAGAAAACAGCCAGATTTTTGCCCTTATAAGCACTTTTTAAAAACACTTTAACTTATTATCGCTGAATGCTATTTCTGATCAAGGCAGAATAAGACATGAACTTGAAATTACAACAGAATTTAAGTAGATAAAATAAAAGTGTCAAATAATTCCTTTTGTACTTGCACCATAAACATAAACTACTAACTAATTTATATTCTTTGACTAAGTTATGGTAAGTAAGGGAAATTCTATTAAATTTACCTTCGAATACAAGTGGTGTAAACTCTCTGAAATTGTTTTATTTTTATTCTAACCTCTGAAATATGTTGATCTGAACAGTCGTGACAATAAGTGCAATAGGTCATTGTTTCCTGTGGGTTATGTTTATCCAGCCTGTTAAACTGTCAGGATATATTTAAAAGCAAAAGAAAAGTGAATAAAGGGGAGCCAAAAAAAAAAAAGGTTCCTTTGGGCACCTTGTTGAGGCTTCTCGCCGCGCTGTCTTTTCCACCCGGCGTCAGGTTCCGCAGCTGGACGTCGAGCAGATCCACAAGCTGAATCATAGCCCTCACTGTAAAGGTGATGTCGCCTGCCTGAAGGTTGCTCTTGGTTTGCTCTGCCAACTCTCTGGCAATCACAGCTGCCGTCTCTCCGGCTTTTATCTGAAAAGAAGAAAGGGGGAAAAAAATGTACTGTAAACGGAGACACTAACACACATTATTCCTTGAAAAGAAATGTGAGGTATCCTCTTAATATTCATGACCTGCTCACTGGCTACAAGGGAATACATGATAAATTGGAATCTACAAGTATCTACCCCATAAAATAAATACAGTTTGACCTGCAATTTTTTCCCAACTGCTGTAATATTGCAGACAATTAATGTGTGCACCCGAAGATGTGTACTGTCTCACGCAGTTGAGTGTACACCAGGGCAAAATATTATATCTGCACGCAATTATGAAACTATTGAGGGAATTTCCCCAGACAGCGTTATACTTTTATGAAACTAATGCAGAACATATAGCCTTTGGAGTGTTTTTTGTTTTTTTTTAAATATCACCTCATATCACACCATATTGTAAAGTGACATAAAATGTTATCCTCAAAAAAGAAAGTAATTAAGGATAACATTAACAAACATCACAAAATGTATAATCTATCACAAACTAGATAGATATATATATATATATATATATATATATATATATATATATATATATGACATTAACACTTGAAGATTAGACGCATATAACATTTCATATTATATGTATACAAATGTTTTCTATTTCATTATTTATTTATTTCAAAATATGTTGTTGATATATACAGTATATTCTCTAGTTTAAAGGATTATTTAAATAAGCTCCAGGACAACAAGATTTTTCCAGTTGCATGGAGCATAGAGTAGCACAGTGATGCCTCTGTACAGCAAAATTTCAAGCAAGGAATTTTGTAATTTGTAGTAACCAGAGAAGGAAAAAAAGATCTCACCAATGTTTATTAATTTTAACAGACAACTACAATACACAAAGAAAACTGAAGTTAGTGAGGTGCAACAAAATGTGATAATGTGGAATATGTATAATCTGAAATGTATAAAATGTTGTAAGGATGACAAATATTTGTTTTACTGTTTGAGGTTGAAGTAAAATCTTCAATTTCACTTCCCAATGAATGCAGAATAAGATCCACAGAATAATTCAATGTCCCTTTATTTTTTATTTTTTTTAGATGTGATTTATTACCAAATGAAACATATAATGATTCTACACTACATCAGAAAAACAAAAAGACAGATTAAAACAAAACTACAGGAAATCCCTGAACAGTTCAGCTCTGGGTCTCATCGAGCCAAATATTTCCAACAGAAATGTTCTATATAAACTAGCTAAACTTGATGAATACTATTTACACTGAAATGAAGGGATAGTACACTCTGGTGTAGAGAATAATACAAAAACTCTGCATACTGCCTGGTTAATGTAAAAAGTAAAAATAAAAATCTAAAAGGTAGAGTTTATACACAAAAAGACAAAGCTATATTTTTCATTTTTTCCAGGGTTTTCCAGGAGGTCATCCAAGGAGTGATTTTGGAAGGACAGGCAAAATCCATGCTTGTCTTTCTTTCTTATTCTAAAAAGCAGCTAAAAGTATCCACTCTTCATGAAAACAGGAAGTAAGGAAATACTAATTAAAAGTTCCTGGAGACTGATCAACTTAAATGAGTAGACTAATAAAAAATTTGTTGAAGAGAATGTAGCTTTTCTACACATCCTGACCAGCAAGGTGCTGGGTTTTTTTTTGTTTGTTTTTTTTGTCATGGTGTAATTCACAAACAACGTACGATGATAAGAGATGCAGAAAACTAAGACATGAATAAAAACTGGATCATGCTGATTTATTTTTTTTTTTTTGTAACGTTACCTGCTATCTCTGCCTGTGAGTTTATTAGGAAAGTAATTAGGCTTCTTAAATTGGTCCTCACAGAGGTGCGTGTGCAGGCGAACATGTCTTTGGAGGATGTTTTCGTCCTCGACTTCCCTGCGCTCATCTCCTAATGAGAAGAGCTGAGGATGCTGGGTAAATATCTCTGCTTCCTCTTTTGTGTCTCTTACTCTCCCCCCCCTTTCTGCTTGTCTGGTGTCATTTTGTTTCCTTTTTACCCTCTGCATCGTCCTTTCTCATTTCGTCTACCAAACCATCTGGTAATGAGCTGTGATACTCACAGGACAATGGCTATGGATATAAAATAACGAAGTGGCAGATGGGCATTCTAAATCCCTGATGGGTTGATCTTCATTAGAGACTTTCTTCCTCCACCAAGACAGGCGTACTGCTCAACTGTCATATCCTTTGAATTATATAAAAAATTCATAGCTTTTTTTATCCTAAGAATACATATATTACTTTCTCAACTTAGCTTTGTTGTAAATTTGAATACTACAAAAGTAGTCTCACTATTTCTGTTGAGCAGGGCTAGTAAAGCAAACCAACTCTGCTGTGTTTGTTTATTTATGTTCCAGTTTTATTGCTGTCAACAAACGGAATACACCAATCACAGCCGCAGCTGATTATTTCTTCTACCACTAGTTTTCTCCACTATAGCCATTCTCCATTCCTATCAGCAGACTGCTGTTGGCTTAATGGGCTGAGTTCCTGCCATAGAGTAAAACATAAGTGGTATAACACACATGCCTCAGGGTGCAGCACGTTTCAGGTGGAACATTTTTACCGTTGCTTGCAATTCATAACCTGAAACATGGATCCTCATGTTCAGTTCCCTTCCCATCTTTTCTTTTTGATTTGATTACAGATTGAAGTGTAGGAATGTCGAAATGAGGCTTTGCATAAGAGCCTGCAGAGCAGGAGATGCAAGTCATTTGTGCTCAAGCAATATAGAGAGCCAATAACCGCTGTATCATGTTGTAGAGGAGACGGCAGCATGAATAGAGCCTTACCGACAGGAGTTCATTACACTGCTGGTTTGTTGGATTGGGTTTCACTCCAATGTAAACATATGTGCATGCACACAGAGGTATCAGCTTTCTATGGAGTATACCGTCTGGCTAATCAATTACATTAATTGACCAATTATGAGCAGGCAAAGAACGAAACCAACATAGAGCAGAGTTGTCTGAGTGCGACAGAAATATCTGTCCTCAGAGCAGCTGCAGCAGTATTGACAGAAGGGTGAAAGGACAAAGTCTTTCTTAACCTTTCTAAGGTTCAGAAACATTTCTGAATTATCCTGTCCAGACTCAAATTAACACTACTGAAACGTCCAGGCTTTCCTGTTTTTCTGGCAATAACTTATTGAAGTGTTCAAGTCTTTTTTCCTGACAATATAAGGTTAATTTTATTAAGCAATGTACCCCAAATAGAATAAAAGAGGAATAAGCTACGCATGTTAAGAACAGAAGAGGCTTTAACAGACAAATTATGTTCACTCACATGTACGCTGTTCTTGTGTATCAATAATATCTGAGTGGTAGACTTTATGTGATATGTCAAAAGCCACATAAACCAAAAAAAAATTTTAAATAAAATAAAAATAGCACATTTCCAGCAACAAGGCAACACAAAATGCTTTACAGGATTTAAAAGGAAATACAAACAAAATAACAAACCGAAAGATAGCGCAAGAGAAGAAAAAGCTAATAATGTTGATCCAAAGTAAATAAACTAGATAATCCTATTCAGGGTTAGTAGATGAGTATAAGTAAGTGTCCTCTGGTCTAATTCCTTTTCTGGTTTGGAAGAATAGGAGTCTAAGAAGTAGTTGCTAAGGTAGTTTTTCTGGGTTCCAAGTTCTAATCCCTGTTCTGGTTTGCTAAGTAAGTGTAAGTCAGTCAGTCAGTCAGTCAGTCAGTCAGTCAGTCAGTAAGTAAGTATCCTCTGGACTTCTGGGTGCTAGATAAGTATAAGTAGGTATTCTCTGGACTTTCTAAGTATGCTCTACATTTGTAAAAGTAATGAGTACTCCACAGTTTCTAAATAATAATAAAAACTAAATCTTCCTGTTCTGGAAGAATTTTTTTTCTGGATTCTAAGTTCTTCTAATTCCTAAATAAGCCTACCACTATCTTAAAACATTGCCAAAATAAAGGGTAGATAAAACAAGACAAATAAGTCATGCTTTTATTTTCAGTAAATTAGATTATTTTAATGGTGTCTTTACAGTTCTCAGCAAAAATAATCAGGCAGCAGCAGCTCATTCAAAAGGCTGTTGCCAAATTGATCACATTACACCAGCCCTGCATCACTGCTCTAGTGTGAAAGGACCACTTTTAAAATCTTTCACAAGGTTCTGAATAGTGTTGGGCCAGTAAATGTTTCAAAATATTGTTTGTCAGTGTGAGCCAGACCCAACAGGGTCACTCAGTATATCTAGGGTCACAACCCAACAAGTGAAAACAGTATTTAGTTTTTCGGCTCTGCAGATTTTTAAACCAACTCCATTAAAGTAAGAGATGTGTGGACACTGTTCCTGGCTCCTTTAAATCAGGATTAAAAACAATAGATTTCTAAAGTCTTCCTATTAAAGTCAAATCTTATTTTATGAGTTTATGGTTGTCATGTCTTTAAAATTGAATCAATTTCTTGTCATTCATGTGACTTTAAAACACTTTGTGTATACTTTGTGCTATAAATAATAACTTTCCTTGACTTGGGTTTTATAGCATTAACTTAAACTTAAATAGCATTAACCTAGTCCTATACATAGGTAATATAAAAAGCATTGTGCTTATTGTATATGAAGGTGGTGCTGTTTTTTTTTTTTTTCTTTTCTTTTAGGAAAGGAAACAATACAAGTTGGATTCGGAATATCATTTGCATACAAAGATACTGAAAGGAAACTAAACACATTCCACATGTTGTTTTTTTTTAATGGTGCAAAGTGAAAGTTGTGGTTTTTACCTTTTGATTGATGATGTTGACCCAAGGGGAGGTACAGTTGCTGAAGTCGGGCCCCTGGAGGTCCCAGTATCCTTCTGGGCCCAAGCACATGAATGAAGCCACGCCTTTAGACAGAAGAAAGTCACCAGTTAAGTGGTTATAAAGACCCAGAGAAACATCTTTTGTTCTGTGTGTGTATTTTGTCCGTCATTCTAACCAATCTCGTCTGACGCAAGCCTATCAAAATGTTCCAATTTTTCCTCGACCATTTTCCCATTATAGACTGACACATCACACAATGCTTTACAGTTCCTCATCTTTTGCCTGAGTCTTCTGTATGTCAAGTTCTTTTTCTTATTTGCAAAACTTGTCCAAAGAAACAAAATTTCTAAGTGATCCAATTAATGGAATTTGCAGAACTGTAATTGGATGGTTTTATCGTAAACTGGCTAAAATGAATCTGCTTCGGTGGAGGCTGGCTGCCGGACTCATCCAGACTCACTCAGTATTTAATCATTAAAAGTCAGAAAGTGTCTGCTCCTGTGGCTGTTTAAGTCTTGCATAAGAAAGCAGATACAACAAAATAGGTGCCAAATAAGGCTGAAATCCAGAGGAAAGGTCAATTTAACAGGTTGGAGGAAACTCTCTGCTGACAGATGAGCACTGCAAATGCACTTACAGATACTGAGTATTATTAATCTGCATGGTTATACGTTAAGCCTTTCTAATCTTGTTACACCTATTGACATCTACAATATAATATTTTTATTGGTTTAAATGTAAACCAAAATGTGTTATTACAGTTACAGGTTCATCAAATCATGTGAATTGAGATTGTTTCGCAATGAATTTAAACCTAATTTGCTTCTTCACCTTAAAAATCTACGCATGCACCTTCACCGCTTACATCAGCAAAGCTGTATGCCAACATTAAATTACTCTTTCTTGTATACAGAGGGGACAGAGTGTTGTTGCAAGTTGACACAACCTGCATTAACAGATATAAATTTTGATTGACATATAATTTCCCTCTCCGGTCCACCTTAGACAGCGTTGTGTTTGATGGGTTTATAAGATAAGTGACTGTGCATCTCCCCCCTGCACTGAGACAGAACGAAGGAGCATGAAAGAGAAGGGGGATGGTGGGTGGGTCAGAGGGGAGAGACAGGAGTGACAGGGAACGAAAAGACGTAGATGGAAGGGGAGCTCGGAAAACTTTCAAAGAGTGGCAGAGGAAGCTCACGCGGCCGTGTTCTGCTTGACAGTGTTGTCTGAAGTGCGACGGCTTTGAAGGGAGTGCCGAGAGGAGGAGGTGGGGTAGCGGTTCCTCTTATCTGCACCATGTGTTGGCTGTTAGTGAGGTCTCGATGAGCGCTGACGTTGTCCCGTTAATGAAGACGACATGTATATGTGCATGACTCTGTCGGTGCACTGATTGATGAACGGATTGGGCCCCGAGCTGAACTTGAGCATGCCAGAGAAATACCGTTTTTTTTTTTCTTCATTGTGCAGGTGTCGTTAGACCTCACCTGAAGAGTATACGCAAGCACCAGATGCAAAGCAAATGCTTTATTCGTCCCACTTTAAGAAAAAGTGCAGTGAAAATAATTTTTTCTCTGTTTAGTTAAAATTACCGAAGCAGATAACTAAATACTAAATAAAAACTACTTTGTTTTATGTAAAATAAATTGACCTATTGCTGCCATCACCGTTTGTGTTCTCTCTGCTTTTAATGCATAGAAATACTAGCAGACTCTTCCCCAGACAGTATCCCTCATCCAGGCCCAACGACTGTTTTTTAGCTGTGTTTTCTTCATAGATTTACTGACAGAGCCGTTTCAGCACTTAAGAAGCGTTCAAAAGACAAAAAAAACATATACTGTCCAAAAAAAAAATAAAAAAAAAAACTTTTTGGTTCTTTGGCCCTGTGACTCTTTGGTTTGCCCAACTTTTTTCTTGAATAAAACCATTGAAAGAGCTATTTCTGCATTAATTTGATGTACTTTCTATGTTTTCTTCATAGAAATACCCCTGACCCAGTGCTTGTGTGCTTACCTGTATCTCTACCCTGAAGGAAGCTGCTGTCTGAGCTATTGCAGCAATTAATTCTGTGTACTTTTTTGGTTGACTACAGATAGAAAGCACACCTAGCCCAGTGCTTCTGTTCTTCAGACAAAAGCAATAATGACTGTCATCTTTTTGTGTTTTCACCCTAAAAAAGTGCTTTTTGTTCAGAGTTTCTGTGGTTAGAGGTGGGGGTTTTTTGTCCTGGATAATCATTGATGGCACTACTGGTTTATTAATTTTGTGCACTCTTAAAGAACTAGGGATTCCATATTAAGTGTCTTACCAAGACAAAGTAATTAAAAGACCCATTGTGCCTATTAAGCTAGTGTAGCATCTTTATTTTATCCTTATATTATCCTTCCCCAGTGCGTCTCGGTTTAGGTTTACTTTTTTCTGGAAGAAACCAAGATAGAGCTATTGCTTCCATAAACATTGAGTACTTGCTTTGATTTTCTTTCCATTGACAGTACACCCTATCTGAGAACCCCCATGTTTAGCATTGTCTTCTGCATGGAAGGAGCCATTGAAAGGGCTATTACTGCCAAAGACTCATTTTGCTTTCCTTTCCTATGGAAGTACTCTTAGACCAGCATTTCTGTTTGTCTGTGTTTCCTTCTTGGCTGTATAAAGAATTCATTAATGTTTTGGGGGTTTTTTCAGTTTCATTGATTTTCTTGCCACAAAAATCTTTATTGAAGAATCCTGGCTGACAGCAGGTTTGGTGTTTTTGTCTAAACTGAACCATTAAAAAAATAAATGCTCTCAGGTTTTTAACCTTTTAGAGAGAATGTCTTTAAATGCGCAGCAGTCAACATTGATTTCATCTGAAACTACACTTGACTTTATTCTGTTAGTATTGATGCAAAGACGGGCAGAAAACATCCACAGACACAAAGGTCTAATGCCTGATCAAGACTAATGAGCTATAATTATTCACATCTATCCTGCAGTGAAACACAGAGCACAACTTCAGCTGTGTGATGTTTTAGTAACTAGTTTTCATACAAATTCAACATCATGCTATCTTTAGCGCTGCATCATTGAGTCGGGAATAAAGAGTCAGTGGGGGGAGACAGGAAGAGAGCGAATGTAGGCTGCGCAGGGAGCATAAATATAAACAAAAACTCACACAAGCAACTCACAGCAGACCGGTTCTTCTAAGGAGAATATTGACATCCTCTCTGAGAGAGGAAATAGAGAAACACTATTTATTTTTTTAAGAAGAGCTTTTCTGATTTCAACAGAGATATGTTTGAGTGTGTTTGGGATTAGTCATAAATCTTGCAGATCTGTGGTTTTGTTATTACTGCCCTCTCCACACCACAATTCATTTTAGGATTTTATTATAGAAAATATTACTTGCAAAGCTCGGGTGAATTCCAGTTTTGACATGAACTTAAAAACAAGGCTCCTGCACTTTAGTTGCAGCTTACTTGCCCCCCCCCAAAAAAAAAAAAATCAAGACATTGCTATAAAGCCTGCTTGGGTTCCTTCAGGAAACAAACACATTCCAAAGAAAGACGAACACAGCACCTTCTTGGATGAGGTAAAAGGCTGCTGCATGCTTCCACAGTCTTTAACAAATGGCAAGCTAACAAGCGTTAATGGAGAGCAAACACGTACTTAGTAATCGTCAAAGATCTGGCATTAAACCAAACCAGAATTACCTATGGTTCCTGATGGACAGGGAATCTTGACGACAGTGCCCTGCCTGGTCTTCGGCCAGGCGATGTCCATCATCACCAAGGGATTACAATATTCCACCCTGATGTTCGGAAGCTTGGAGGAAGGCAGAGCTCCGTCGTCATCTTCTGGCTCTAAGGCGTTCACCAGTGTCTGCACGGGTGATGGCGTTGTGGTTGTTGTGTGCGGCCACACAGCCACTGCAGTTATTATGGCAGGCATCCTGGTGGTGGTAGTCCTGGTTGTTGTGGTTGCCAGGGTGACGGTGACGGGTCGAGTAGTGGTCCTCATTGTTGAAGTCATGGTGTCCATATAAACCATGACAGAGGAGGACGTTTCTGATACAGAAGAAAGGATGTAAGATTAGAAAAAAAAAGCATAGAAATAGTTTAAAATCATTTTATCAGAGGTACCTCAGCTGTGTTCAAGGGGAAATTTGCTCTTTTTAAAGCTCAAATATGGAGGTTGTACACATGGGAACTCTATTCTTCCCCTTTTTCCATGTGTCAGTTTAAGAGAAGATAGTTCAAAGAGGATCAATAGGAGCTTTCAGGGGTGACTAAAGTGGGCATGCAAGGTGACTTGTTTGGGACCCCTGCTGGCTAAGCTAACATACACACCCCGACACACGCACACACACGCCAGGAAACGCACATTTCCAGCTGTGCATTCTAAATGCAGCTGCTAGTGGGGCCATATCTCTTCAAGTCAATTGCAATTTTTTTAAGCATATGCTATTTCTGGGTCATAGAGGACAAAGTGGAACACCCATTTCCTGGATGTGGATCTTCCCTGGTTACACTCCAGGAACAGTTTGCTAATGACGTTGTTTACCTGAGCTGTAAAGAGGAAATGGCTATCATAATAACACCAACGCATGCAAACTAAGAAATGGACCCATACACTAACTCAGCTATTTTCTCCTCCCTCTTAAATGCACTTGAAGTTCCTCAAGTCTTAGTCATCAATCATGCCTTGTGCACCTTATTCATCTTCCACAATGTCTCTGATTGGAAATTAGAGGTCCCAAATTAATTTAGCTCAAAGTTTTATTTATGAATCTGTGAACTCAGTAAACCTAAAGAGTGTCTAAGGACACACAAAGGATAAAACTTCATAACATTTCCACAGACCACAGAAAAAAAAAGAATGCCCTGACTCCTTTTTTAATCCAACCATTGTATATTTACATCACCATCTTTGCTCTGTTTAGCTTTGCCAACAGTTCTGTATGTCATGATCTAATTACAGTCTGTGGTTTGGAAGAGGACTGGTCGCAATGGCCCCTCTAAATGGATGAAAAAGGCCTTTCTCACAGACACACACAATTTGGACCTTCACTAAAATGCAATTTGGGACAGCTGTCATTTCCTCCCAGCGCCGGGATACAATCAAAAAGACAGAAGTGACAAACGATCCTAATCTTTGTATGAAAGGAGAGCAAAACAAAATTTAATGAAGGTCAATTTTTATGTTGGCAGGTTCAATGGACGTGGTGTACCTCAGTGAGCTCAGATAACAGGAGTGGGGGGGGCTGTTCTATGAGATTCAATTTGCAATGGGACAATATCTCGGCACGGTAAATTTGCAAAGGGTAAAATGAGACTGCATAAATTAGCAGAGCAGTGTGGGACGCAGAGGCTGCCGCAGGCTGTAATGACACCCCGACAACTATCAGCAGTCGATGCGTTCCACACTTAACAGCATTCAGCGACAGCCAAGGTTGATTAAATGATGTGCCACCTCAGCAAGAGTCCTGGTTGATTGAGTATTTGTTTTCCTTCCGCCAACAAAAAGAGACTGGTGTGTTTTAAATGTCTGAAGGGATCCTAGGAACTCCTGTAGAGTCACACCACATTTCATCTTATTGAACAGTAATGCGAACCAAAGACTTACAAAGCCAATTTATTTCAATAAAGAATACAAAGTTGACAGGAGCCACTAGACAAAGAAAAAGGTTAAGACCTGAAATAAATGGTTCCCTCCAAAATCAACCCTTGCATTTCACTATTTAAGCTTCCCTGACAAATAATACATAAAGACTGTTTAACATGTTGGTTATGTTCATGAAAATGTAGGACTCATCTTTAGTTGCTATTGTTGCCAGGTGGAAACCACTGAGACTACACTTACACCACACCACGAAGGCTCGAGATTAGGTAGTTACAAACTTTGAAATCACTTAGCGCTTACAAGCATATGGACCCCAAAAAAAGGTTAAAATTTTCAAAAATATATGCAGAAGTATGTTCCAGTTATTAATACATACAGGTGCATCTCGGAAAATGTAAATATCATGGAAAAATTAAACCAAGTTCCAATAAATTACATTCACACAGATTCATTAAAGTGTTTATTTTTGTTACTTATAATAGTGTTATAAACTGAAGTGCGTGTATGTGGTTTGTTTACATGTACAAATTTCACACATTGAAAGTCAGTTGGTGTGAAATGGAAATGCAAAGGTTCAAAATAAATGTATGGTTACAAATTGGTTTTACAGATGCACCTATGAGTAAGATAAAAATCAGCCTAAGAAAACACAATTTACATTCTCCACATGGTAACACACATCATCACTAATTTTAATTTCATCACCATCTACCATGAAAGCAATAGTAGGAAATATCCTTATAGGACACCAGTCTTATTTGATTGTTTATACAACACTTATTTTTTATGTGTGGCCAAAAGTAAATAAAATCCCAAAATGAAATCCTGCATTTTATTTATTTTTTTTAATATAGGTTTGATGTCAGTGGATGTTAAATCTGAATATGATAGAAAGGCCACCATGAGGATGTCTGGTAAAAATCTGATCTGCTTATATCAAGGTCAGTACTGGCCTCACTGTGGCAATCCTCATACAACCTAGTGACTAAACAGGCAAGAAGAGGGGCCAATTAGGAGAATCAAATCTCTATGCAGGTGTAGACCACTAATTTAGAAGTGTTGTTGTTGAGCTGCCTCCAGCATATATTAATGAAGGTAAAACTTGAAACACATAAGGGGCTATTAAAATGGAAAAGACTGCAGTTAGACAGATCATGAACACATTTTATTTTCTTCTGTGTGACATTGATACTTGCTTGGATTAAAGAGCATTAAAGTAGGAGTGCATTACTTCACTGGCTAACCCATTTCAGTTTTTACATTGTTTCTGTATTATTAACATAAGCTAATGTTAACCTTAAAATTATAGGATGACATTTCATGTTATTATAAAAACCTTAGCATTTCCAAATCTTAATAAAGCATAATGATTTTAAATGCTGCATTTAAAAAAGAGTCAGTGTAAAAAGGAATAATAAGTAGAATACCTTGTTCTTTGAAGGTTTATCACAACTAATTGAACATATTGGAAGCACTAGTCTTGGGTACTATGTTTAAGATGCTCAAATGTTACATTTATAGGAAAATGTATCATGATGTGTAGGTTTAATTTTATTTAATCTGTTATCAGATCGGTATGGTAAATGGCTGTATCCTTTAAGTTCTCAGAAAGCAGCCTGGTAAATTCCAGGAAAGTAACCAGTATGTCCCATCAGCTCTAGCAAAGAACCTGATAAGCTCACAAACGTACCTCATAAGATCTCTAAAAGTGCCTGGTGGGATTGGTGAAAGTAACAAAGATGCTTCATCAAACTGCCAGGAAACTACTTTGTAGGTTTAGAAAAGTACATACGGAAATAAAATTTGAGAAACTTGCTGGTAAGCACTAGAAGGTGCATTGTAAGATTTGGACAATTACCTGTTAAGTACAGAGAAAGTAATTATTAAGTCCTATTAAAGGTACAGATCAATTCCAGTGCAGTCCCAGAAAGTACCTGGTAAGAGCTTGAAAATAATGTCTGAGTTTCAGGGAAGCATGGGCTCTATATAGTATAGTGCTACCCAGATTTGTTTTTCCTCTTTATTTATTTGTCCTTTCAGAATCTTAATAAATACCCTAAAGTCTGGTCAACCATTTCATCTGGTCATTTCTCATCCCAGGCTAAAAGACAGGGAGATCATTTTGTTTTACCTCTTCTTCTAAAGTAATAAAGATAAAAAAAAATGTTGAATGCTTAAGGCAGTATGACAGTGCGGAAGAAATATGACTTAGGGAAATGTCTGTCACAGCAGGAGGTTAATTCAAAGTCACCAGGAATCATGTTTAGAATGTAATTCTATTCTTCTGGATGATCCCACTGAGTCCATGGGTAAATTATTTTTCCGAAGGTTTGGTCTACATACGGCATGTTAAATACACCTGCAGACACACAAGGCCGCAAAAGAGATAGAGACTAGGGACAGAAAAGAGGGGTATGCCCTTGAACAGAATTAAATGTCTTTTCCATGAAATGAGCACATGCAGAGCAAAAAAAAAAAAAAAAGAAAGAAAGCCAGCAGTGGACAGCAGCTACAGTCCGTAGGCACCATCGCCTTAGAGACAATACAAGGTCATTTTGTTTTAACTTGCTAACTTTGCCAATCTAGACAAGGGGTTACACCTAGGCTTGGGAGAACATACAGTGTAAAAATGGTCTCTTCAGAGCCCAGGGCAATAGATAAGTGAACTTAAGAGCATATTTGAATTAATCAAAAAATAATTTTAGTTGTACGTTTTAGAAAATGTAAAAAATATTACCGGGCAGCTCTTCTGTGTCCTGTGACAGGAGCTATTGCCATGCAAAAACCTTTAATTAACTTGCTATGTGTCATTAGTGAGGAAAATGAATTGGATTGTTCAATTAAAGTTGCAAAAACAGAAATATATGACAGCAGATTAACATATTAACAGACCACTTCTTACATTATCCATTTAAATCTTGAAGGTTTAAGAACATTCATGCACAAACGTATCAACCTGCTCATTCATAAAAGTCAGCAGTACACTCTCCAGCTTCCCGTCTTATTCGAGCACCAGAACCCTCTCATCACCGATGCTCTGCTTCAGCCCCTCCCCGATCTCACAGGAAGCATGAAGTCTGTTTCTACCACACACAGAGCTTTGTGCTTCATTTCAAAGCATTCATTTCTAACTAATTAGCCTCTCTCTCTGTATCCCAGGGCTCATGGCTTCCACAATTAGATAAGCCTGCTCGACTCCGCTCCAGGAGAGAAAATTGCAACGCTATTATGAAATGGATCCGGTTTATGTGACTTGCCACTTCCACATGGAGAGCAAGACTCGTCTGGCTCTGGGAAACTTCGGCTGAGTTGAGGTCAAAAGAGGGGTCGAAGGGGCTTTTGGGGTGAAATGGAACAAGCAATAGACAGTGAAGTGAGTCTTCCATCCTCATGCTGAACCCAATTACATTCTAATTTTAGGTTTTGAACCTTTATGCATGGCTACATCTCTTCAGCAGATATTTTCCACAGACAGGGAATAAAAAGTTTTGATTGTCGGTGTGTTCTGTCAGCTATTTACTATTCACTATTACTAGTCACCCACTTATAGCTCACTCAATGTGGTTAACAAAAGCTAATATTAAACTTAAAAAAAATTACCTGTCTGGGTGCCGGGACAGATTTTTAATCCCATGATGAGAATTAGTGCCTGACTGATACATGGCTGTGATTTGAAGAAGCTAGACATTCCCACAGTTCAACAAACTCTTACTAGCTGCCTGCGCATGCTAGTTACTGACAAGGATTGACTATAAATAGCAGTTTCTCACTATCCTTTTGGATTGATTAAGATAATATTTTACTTCTATGTGGTTTTCAGTTTCAGCAAATGTCAAGCTGTGTTGGGTTGTGTCTTGCTGCTGTACCGCCTTGGACATAACATAGGTGAGAATTGAGAAATGAATTTAAATCAGTTCCTTTACGCGATTTCGCGATGTCTGCCTTACAGACATCTTGCTGTCTGTAAGGCAAAAGCAGACAGTTTGACACATTCATGAAGCGTCAGCATTTTGAGTTACTGTAGCTTCAGCTGCACCTTTTTTGCTGCTTCATAGTTTGATTTTCCACTGTTGACACAAATGAGATTTGCAATGTTATTAAGAAGGTTTAAAATGTGCTAATGTAATCTCATGAGTTTAAAAGGAACTAGACTCACTTTGTCACCAAATTTGTGGGGTTTTTTTCTCTTTTTTACTAAGCTAAAGCTGATTTCAACATATCAACATCTTTGACTTCAGAGAAAAGATTTGCATAAAATTATGCTTCCAAGAGTGGTCTCATCCACCCAGTAAAGGAGACATTGAGGAAAGTGAACGGTGAATCGCTGAATTTGTTTGCTTCATAATCAACAATCATTTCTCATCATTTAGTAAATGTTGAGCCATTAGTTTCTATTTTTGTCTCTGACATGCAATTTACATCACTGTGAGTCATGAGCTGATTCAATATTTTTCATGTCAGTTTGTTTTCAAACAGATCTTTTCTTATTTCTTTAAAATCATATTTCACATTTATTTTCATATTTACTTTTTTTTACTTATTTTCCTAACCTGCTCTTAAACCCAAGGCAGAAAAGCATGCTGAAATTCAGATAATGAATGACTGTGGCAAGATCAAAATGAAAGACTGCTGCAAAGTCAACAATTTAATGCTACTTGAGCTTTTAGGAGCAGGTGAGAAGCATCTGAAAGTCACATATCTCAGAAATAGCAAAAAAAAAATAAAAATAGAAAAGAAAAAGGGAAAAATCCTGCAAAGATCTGACCTAAAACTTGAGAGATGCATCATTATTCAGTTGATCACCTACTGTGTGCCACGGTTTCAGCTAATAGTTAGAATTTTTCTGTGTCAAACCATCAGGGCATTCAGGGAGTTCAGACAGGATCCAAGTTATCCCAGAAAACAAAATGTAAAAAAAATCATTTTTGAAAATAGTATTATACATGTGTCACTAATTATTTAAAATAAATCAAAGTAGCAAAGTTTAAATTCTTTATGGAATAGAAGCATCTAAAGTTAATTATCACAATCAAACTTTGTATACCATATACATGGAGTATTGCCTGGCAAATCAGCTTGAACAACACAGATTGTTTCACCTGTACTGAGTAAAATTGTCATTTTTCTATGGAGGTATAGGTTGTCTCATTGGACTGGGTTAGTTTCCACTTGTTCTCATTCCCAAGGCTGCTCTACTGGTTTCTATGTTGACTCTACAACCCAAGACTTATTACTTGGTCTGACATGCAGTGAAAACAGAATAGTATTTTTGTGAGACATTTAATCTAAACAAACTGTAGGCCTGTTTGGGTATAACTGTTAGGCTTGCTGTGTGGTTGTGTGGTTGATGGTTCTGCTGCAAACTAAGTAAGGGAAGACTGTATCTTTATTTACAGCGTAAAAAGTGTGCTGTTACAACTGAGACCTGTTTTGAATGGGTGCCTGTATCAGTGGCAGTGTTTAGTGGTGGTGATTGGTATTGGGTTTCACATAGAGAAGGGTTCAGTGTTAGATGCATGGCTTGGCACTGGCATTTTTTATAGATTTAACTAAAGAAATAAGAGTAAAATGTGCCTTTGTGACAGGTTGCTGTTTAATTCCCTAAAAGTGTTCTTAACTAACTTGTTTATCATCTGTAGACACAACACTGATTCACCCCTTGAGTTCAGGGAGCATTTTGTGTCAATCATTCATAAGTCACAGTAAAGCTGCTTAATAAACAAACAAACCAACAAAAAAACAAAACAAAACAAAAAAAACATTCATCTGTATAGTCAAAAGAAAAGCTTTAATTCAGGGAGAACTGTCACTTTCATCAGCACAAAACAGTCTGAGTTATACACTATTTCCAATGAATTATATAAATAGATAACATGCTGAGTGGCAAGGATGGAAAATAAATGATAAAAGTCCTGTCGCTTAATAGTATCTTATTGTGTCGAGCCCACAAATCCACAAACTGGGAAGTGGAAAGGTTGAAGAGGTCCTGGCGGTGGCGGGGAGGAGGAGCAATAAATTATGCTGCATGGCATCCGGTAAGCTTCGATATCATCTGACATGATGAGAGCCATAATGGATGGGAGCTATGCATTGTTTGGCAATTAATTTCTTATTCCCGAGCTCCCTTCGCGGGATTTGAGAGGGCATCAATGGAGGTCACACAGCACTGGGAGAGGTGTATGCACTGGACTGATATGTATGCACACATGGACACGGGCCTGGAGAGACCCTCGCTGTGTTTGCTTTAACTGACAGAAGAGACAGGAGCTGCCACAGGCACTGCACTGAAGAGCTCTGGGGTCATATTGCTGCACAGATTTGCAAAGACACACAAATAGGAAATTTTTTGGTCTAATGTACACACATACTGGGTAATCTACATTTCCCAGAGAGGAAGCATCTGATTTGCATTTAATTAATTACATTTGATGCAGTCAAAACTCTCAAACCTCTTCAAAGTAAATTAAAGTCTTCAAATTAGTTAGAAATCTTCACATTTCTTTAAATATTGCGCATACTGCACGATGAACACATGGTCCAAAAGCAATAAATAAATTCTTATTTACCAGCTTCCAATGTTTCTATTTTGATCTTAGGAGAGAATCTTACAAGAAAAGCAAAATATTGGATTTATGTTTTACTCTTTGGAGCCAAATGTAGAGTCTCCTGGGCAAGTGGCAAGGCCAAGCATAGTCAAGCCTGCCCAAGAAAGTGGAGGGTGGAGAAAAATATGGACAAAGGCACAGGGGTAAAAAGCAGAACATGAGGAAGGAATCACCATGAGGAAAAGCTTACTTTTCCAAGGTCTCGCCAGTTGCCAAGAAAACAGAGTGTGGGGCTTTTCAAAAGACTATCAAACAGGGGTGGAATAGGCCAAATCGAGAGAAACTCCGTCTCTGATGATAAAGAGAGTTGAAGACACTTTGGAGGCCTATGTTCAGATTCACTCGACTGATTGGTCAAAATAAATCACTTTGAGCTTCTGGGCCACAGAGCCTGTTAAAGTTAATGTGGCAGTTTTTTGGGGCCTCTGGAGGAATCGGTTGCCAAACACTCACACCAACACACAAAGAAATACATCACAAGAGAAAAAAGAGGAAGGAAAAAGCTGAGAAAATTCCCACCTGCTATCTTATACCATTTGCTACATTCACAGGTTTAGTCAAACAGACCTCGGGTGATTGGCTGAGGCAATAATCTAAATCTGACAAAGTAAACCACAACATCATTTCATACATAAGCTTTTCAATCATGTTTATTTTTTTTAATGTTTTCTTCCTCCAATAGTCTTTACATGACAGAAGTGATAAATGGAGTGGCTGGTTTAATTGAGGTAATGCTTACTATCCCCCTCACTATACCTGTGATCTGTGTATGATTAGGTAAGAGCAGAGCTAGTACAGCCAATGATGGATAGCCCATCAAAAGGAGACACCCTAGACAAGAATCATATAATGCATAATAGGATCTGGGTCCTTGCAGAGCAGCAACACAACATTGGATGCTTCAGAGGCCAATAACGACAGTGCACAAAACTAGTACACCTGACACACTGATAGTGTGAATCAATCTTTTAGATCAGTGGTCTTGGAAGACATTATGATATAAGAATATAATGTGTTTACCAGTAGCATGCACAATTCGTCTCCCATATACTCTTTGGATGAAAAAATCCACCCACATGAAGATCGTCGCACTAACCTGCGATGTAAACCCTATATATGCATCATTGCTACAGAATCAATGCAATTCCAATGAAAATGGGTCTGGTCTGTTAAAATTGAAACCCGAGTAATCGCCTGTCATCTGATGTGGCCAGTAATGATTTGACCACTTGGATGACGTCATGGGGCTTTGCAATTTCAATTAAATTGGAATACAATTTAAATTGGAACACAAGGAATGAACTGTTCTTTGTCTTCCATTCGAAAATAAATAAAACAAAACGTTGATGTCACTGAAAGGTAACATACCTGGTCATATCAAAGCAAAAACTGTGAATGTTACCTAATTTTAAAAAAATATACAAACAGTGTAACAGGATCTTAATTTAAAAAAAAAAAGCTTGGTTGGATGATGTCAAAAATAATTGTGAGCAGCGACTCAAATTACTACCCAGAAATAGAGTCCTCAGAGGTCAGGATGACATCAAAATGATGACGAGCCTATTAATGACAAAGTAAAAAGGTGGCTGAACAAAAGACACTTGCTCCAACATTTCTGAGGATATGCCACTTCATTGGCATCATGTAGCTGTTCAATGTTAGAAGAGTCAAACATGTAGGCATAGTGCCCAGCTGGTCACCGACCTTGAGAGCATCACAGCAGAAGTTACGCAAAATGATGCAGCTAACAAAAGACAGATGAAACTGAAAAGCTCATAATCCATGAAAGAACATAGTTTTGAATATAAAGTGCAGGACTGGTGTGCTTCTGGATACTGCTGATTTGTGTTAATATTTTATCTGCTTTTCTCTAAGCAAGCCTTCTTTGTTGTGTTGAGTAAGAGAAGTCGATGTTTGCAGTTCAGGTGGACCATAACACGCAGCAAATCAACATGCTTATGTAAAACACTCAACCAGCTCAGATGTACAAAGGTTTCTTTGTAAAAATGATCTAAGATCAAAAACTTTTATTTACAAGTGGGGTCAAAATGATTATTAATGACTATACCACAGTTAATTCTTAAAGGAGCTAATAGGGGTTAAAGAGTCAATTCCCAACAAAGAGGTGTGTGTTTCACATTGGAAAAAAAAGTATACAGATGCATTACCAACAGAGGACTATTGTGTTGCATCATTAAAGCTTTTCTCATAGAAGCGTTTGTGCTGAAGTCCGAGTGTGCTCCATGAATCATTCGCAACTATAATCCTAAACCTTGCACTTTCCCTCAGAGAAAATTGCCCTCTCCAAGAAGTGCAGCAGGCATGTGATAAGCGTGCGTAGCCTGAAAATAAGCATTTAGCCTACATTCCTAAGCCTCAACATCAAAAAGGCTTCAGACAGAATGCAACGGCCACTTTGTTGTAGGCCACTAGTACTTAGGGCTGAGTTACATGGAACTATATTCCTCAAGGCCCTGTAAACAAGACAAACTTATAGCAACTGCAAGGTGGCATTTGAATGTGAATGATAGCGCTGAATTGAAAGCAATGGCAGCTAATGAAAAACGTGCCCCTGTGTGCATCTATAAAGCCAAAAAGGGGCGACAGTTTGTGGCTTTCAGAGCACGCTGAGTCATATTCAGGTTTTCTGCAGCAATTCTGCCAATGGGCATTTACTGCTTAGACGCTCTTAATCAATTTAGCATGTGTCAGGCTCCTCCAGGCTGAGCCAGGATGGGGCAGAGCATCCAAAACATTGGCTGTTTTCGGCATGAAGGTCGGCGAGCCAGCTATGGCAGCTCCCTCCAGGCCAGTGAGTGCTGGCAGCATGCCCTGAACAGATGGCAACACGTGGCAAAATTACAGCACTGCCAGACAATGAATGTATCCGTGATACTAATTGTGCCCCGATCTATGCACCAGTCATGAGTCAATGAAAAGATTATTCTAGCACAGACATAAGGAACGCCTACAAGGGTGCCTCAGAGACAGGTTACTCTGAAATAGCCTTTCTCAGACAAGGGCAACACTAACAGACATTTAATAATCACAAACTCTAATCCTACTAAAACTCATAATAAGGTTTGGGAAAATAAGGATGAATTAAACTGATATGTACACATATTGGCTGACAGACAATGAGCAGGGGGAAAAAAAACTGTTTATTTTCTCATGTTGCAAAACAATATCAGTGCTTCAGACAGCAACAAAAGGTGGCAGACACCGAGGAACATCATCTGATGCGGCTGCTGTTGTTCTTTACATTGCACCCCATGCTCACTCTGACAAGCAACACGTAGGTTATCCAAACAAATCTAAGCCTCAGACAAAAAAAATCTAACCAAAGCTAAGGATAAAAAAGTAGTTCAAAAGTTTTTTTTTTCCCCATCAGCAAAGTAATTCTCTAGAATTCAAACAGGCCTCAAGCAGAATTACAATCAGACCATGTCAACGACCATCAAAGAAAAGAACATCGCAGTGCAGAATGAAAATAAATATGATTGTTTTAAAATGATTAAAACTTATCAAATATTAAGTCTTCTAACACATATTATGAGTGATCTCAACCATTCTGTCTAAGCTCTGATTGGCTGCTCAGAATATGAACGTCCACCTCAGAAGAAAAGCAACTCCAGAGAATGATGAGGGTTAGTGATGTTCTGTTTTAATCTCATCTGACCGAATTACCTTCTTCTACATCTCATTGAATATTAATCCCTACCTATATTAGCTTATTCAATATCTATTTACTGCCAATGATAGTATTTCTTACAAAATTTAAATAAACTTTAAGTGATAAATAATAATTAATGCTACACATTTCTACCATAAAGCACTTAAGCTTACACACAATTTCACATTATCAGTGCTGTGTAATATTGCAAATTTTAGTTAGGAACATGTTCAATAGTACAAACATTTTTGAAAGTTGCTAAAATGACAAGAAAAATCTAGTTGCTGATTTTTTTTTTTCTTTTCAGCAGAGGCCACGACAAGTGCCCATCACTTCCACCACTTGAAGTTTCAACACCAATTCCACGCAGCTCTCAAACCTGCAGTCCAGAGAGGTCTAATGTTCTGAAACAATCAAAGCGCGGCTCTTCATGGAGGACATGGCTGAGGTGAGTCACACAGACACGGAAGAGGAGAGAATTAATTAAAAAAAGGTGAACATTGCATGGAGAATAGGGTCAGGGATAGGTGAGAAAAAATGAGTTTCATTTATTGTAATAGAACAAGCCTGCCCCAAAATGCAATAATTGTGAAACATTTGTAGATGTTTTTAAATAAACATTCATTTTGTTTTTTTGTTTTTTTATCATTTAAAATGTTAATTTTTTTCCTGTTAAATTTGTTGTTAAATTATTTTTTTAATGGAACCAGGAAAAGGGGCCTGGAAATTTCTTCACCAAGAAAATCCCTGATAAAATGAATTTAATGGTTTTCATTTTCATGAAATCATAATTGGGGTACTGCATTTATATTTATTCAGTTTAATTTAAACTGAATTCACACTACTACACTGTCTTAAATAGTGGCTGATTTTGTTATTTTACAGTGCATTTGTTTTTGTTTTTTTTTGTTTTTTTTTTTATATCCACATTCTATGTTTTGGTCATTGCAAACATCATCACAAAGCCTGAGCCAAATGACTGAGCATGTGCTGAGCTGCGCGTCTTGTTGTGGAGCACTGGCCTCAGCTGTGGGCCTGGCCTCGTCTCTGCTGCTCTGCTGATCATCCTCTGCGCTCCACTGATGTTACAGGTCAGCCATGTGCTCACGCGACGCGAAGCACAAGAGGAAATGAGCTAGTGTTAGCCCGATCAGAGAACAACACCTTTCTGTGAGTGTTAACAGGCACTGTGATCGTGACACCGCATCAAATTTCACAAGCTCGTGCTGGCAGCAAAAGGGACGTCGCTACATTAACTTCAGACTCTCTGGACCGCTGGCTCTTTCCGGCCGAAATCTGGGCTCACTGAGTGAATGTAACACAGCCAAATGATCACATAAGTGGTTTTCTTAAACTCCTCTTGAATAGCAGCATCAGAAATTTGAGCCCCGTGTTGTCTGTTTTCCTTGAATCATCAGCACGGCAGCAAACAAACATTATGACAAAGTTGCAAATACAGACTAATTTGTGGGCAGTGAAGTGGTACAGCTGATGCTGCTTCAAACAATTTAGTTGTAATTGTACTGCCATTTAAAAATTAGGCAACTAAGGAGACAAGTGTGCAGATAATGTCCACAGTTAACAACACTAAGTGTACTTGGAATACGCTTGAAAGTGGCTCAAACTGGGGGGTTCATCATATCAGAGTCTAATCAATCATTCTTCTTATTCCTGGCTAATCTGTTTATCTGACATTTATAGTTGTTTTCAGACTCCATCCATCTACTTAATGTAACATTTCACTATCTATATTCATGCAGCTGGCTATTTAGAGGGGAGCCTATTCAGCAACAGCAGCAAAACCATTTTCAGCAGAATGTTTGTGTGTCTATAAAAATGTCTATCACTGTTAAAAGGTGAAGAGTGATTCAAACTGGGAAGCACCTACTATTTCACTCTCTTTAACCACAACAAATTACAATGCAGGAGCTGTATATTTTCAAAACCAAACACTGTGGACTGGTATTGAATGAATGAATATATTACAGGCTGTGTTAAAGCGGGACTGAAAAAAAAAAAACTTCCAAAAAAAGGGGAAAAAAACTATTTTGAGGAAAAAGTTGGAGTCAGCTGAGGGAAATAAATTCACCTGCCAGCTTGCAGGTATAAAAACGCACCAGAGAAGAAAAACAGGAGTAGGGATTTCACAGTCAAATAACTTGTGACATTTTTGACTAGAGCTGTTGATGAGATAGCACAAAGAATTACCTTGGTGTGTCAAAACAGTTTCGTTTTTTTCCTGTGATAAGCCTCCCAACATGCTCCGGTTTATAAAAAGAACAAGAGAGTGTGGAAATTGGACTTCTCAAGAAAGTTTTACAAATGTTGCTGTGAGAACATTGTGCAAATTTGAGGATTTTTTTTTTTTTTTTTTCACCTTAACGTCCAGACAGTGTTATTATATGAGCTGTGTGTATAGGCTATAAGATCACAAAGATTTATCAAACATAGGTAAAAATGTCAACTTCTTAGTGGAAAAAGGAATACAATTAATCTAGTATTTTTTTTTATTTAGTATTAAAAAAATAAGCTCAGCACGCAGCCTTTGAGAGGCCTGAATACTCTTCTATGAAACAGAGACACATAATACTGAAGGTTTACACACAGCAATTGAAATCAACATCCTGTATTTATCTTTCTATCAGCTGAAGTAGATTGACTAAACAGCATTTTTCAAAACAGATAACGCAATTCCACGTTGAAGATGTTTAAATACGGTAAATTCATGTTTTTATTTCCATTTGGCAAAAGTGAAGAGTGAAAAGCCTTTTAAGCAGTCTCTTCTTTACATTAAAGAAAAGACCTGGAGCAGCAGCTGAAAATTCAACACCATAAAATAATTTGGACAAAAAACTAAAGGACCACTATGAGAAAAATTCTTCTTTTCTATGAGCCCAACTTGGCTGAGCAGGCAACCCACTAAAATACATTAAAGAGGGTTTTGCCTGAGTGCTTATTGAAGGTCTAAATCAGAAAGAGGTAATCCCCAGGAGACATTAGTCAAAAATTACTGTAGTTCTCCTTATGCTTTCTCATCATTATCCATTAGATATTAGGAGAAAAGCAAACAGCCCTTCACAGGAGCAAATTCATACAAAAGCATTTCGGCAGCCTCCTGAATCCAGTCATGGCTGTTAAAAATAGCTAACTTTTTAAGCAATTCAAAACATTCCATTACTAAATGTGTTCAAGAATGGTGCTGACTTTAATGAAAACTTTTAAGTAAATGATACTCGTTTTGCATGACAAGCTTGTGGTAAGCATATCTTCTAATGGTGCTTTTCTAGGGGATGAGCATAAGACCTACACATTGTCAAGGGCAAACTTAAAATATCTAATGCAGAGAAGCGAATTTGCCCTTAAGGCAAACTTGATGGCTGCTCTGTATGTGTGAGTGTGCATTTTTCTGCATGCAGGAAACAGAGATGTGGCCCAGCTTATGTTTTGCCAACCTTATGTGATGCTGATAATGAACCACAGGAGTTGTCTTTAATTTGCATGATTAAGTCATTTGCATGATTAAAGATTTTGTGAGCTAATGCCATCTATATATATATATATATATATATATATATATATATGTATATATATATATATATATATATATACATATTCTGCCTACATTTAAACATCATGAGCCCTAAGACAACCAAAAACTGACTAACACTGCCACTGCAAGGCTTCAAACTAGATATTCCCCAGATGGAAGTGGCCACTGTTAGAGTGTCACAGAGTATCATAAGGAGCAGAGTGACAGGAAGAGTCACAGAAAGACATAGAAGTGGACGTCCTTCGGTCGCATCCCACACCAATTACTGCTTTATTGCAGAACCGAGTGATGAATGCCTCCATTAAAAACTATTTACATCAGTGTGGTCTATGTGGTAGACAACCAGCAAGGGTGCCTGTTCAGGCTTCAGGCTTCACCTTGGCCTCTTGCACAGCCCAAGGAGCTTTAAAAGCAACACATTGTTTTAACAAATAATAACTTAAGAAGAAAATAAATAGCTTCAATTAGAATTATTTTTTTTGTTTTATGTTTCTATCAATCTTTTACATTCATTTTGTGCCCTCAAGGCCATGGTCTTCTTTGGTTAGCAAGTCACACTGTTCATATGAAAAACCATCACTGTTCATAATGATATGGCAGTTATAGTATCAAGTGAAAGAATAAAAATATTTTCTTACCAAGTCTGTTGTCCAGTGCTCCAAAGTCCAACGAGTACTTGACAACATGATAGTTGTTCCACACGTACAGCAGATTGTCCCTGGGATTATAATCCACAGCAGCAATGTACTGGTATGAATTGGGGAAAGGTATGTCCAGAAAGCCATCTTTACTGAGCTCGGTGTTGTAGATATAATCAATCTTGTTCCCTGTTGCTTCGTTGTCATCGTCCTCATAGACTGACTTCACTACGTAGAGGATCCCACATATCATGAAAGCGTTAGAGGCCGAACGCTTATCATAAGCCGTGTCCCAGGTCCCTTCGACTCGCAGCGTGTAGGGATTTAGCTGGCTGATGACAATCCGTCCATTGTTTTGCTCAGTGGCATAAATCACCCAAAGTCCATTCTCATCCACAGCCAAGTCAATGTCTGACTTTCCTCCCCACCGGTAGGGAGAGGTATCGTGGTAGTTGGCGTTGGCAATGATAGCCTCACCGCTCTTGATGCGAGTTCGCAGGTCAAACTTGACAATGTTGCGTGTGCGCTCCTTGTTGAAGAACAGCGCCCCGTCGTAGACCACAAAGCCTGTGCCGTCGACACGATGTGGCAGCTTGTAGGTTGTTGTTGGCCTTCCAGCAATGAAGTCTTCTTTAGAGGAGTATTCAGTCAGGGTGTCCGTACGGTAGGGCGTCCAGGGCATGTAGTAGATCTTATCAGAAGCCTGGAGAGGATCCTTGCACCAGGCTCCGGACTGGTGGTCTGACTCAAACAGGTGCTCGCTCTGGTATACCCTGCGCAGAAGCCCTGGGCACAGGAATACTGAGGAGCCAAAAATGGGGAAAGACAATCACAGAGTTACATTGCCAGGAAATAGTTCAATTGAAACACATGAAAGACAGAGACAGGAAATATTCTAATATATAGCTATGGTGTCAACAGATGTTCCTGCCTGAGCTGTAGATATATCTATATGTTCTCCAGATTAATCTGTCTGCATCTTTAATCAATGCTCTCCTTGTTCTATTTAGGAGAGTGGCCATGTCTTTATAAGATGTTGAGTTATGCATTTTCTTGGCTAACCTACTTAAAGGTCTCCACAACTTTGTCCCTGGCATGCCTGCTGTGTTCCTTGGGTTTTGTGGTGGTGCTTGTACAATAAGTTACTTTTGTGAACAACACTAAAAAAAGGCTAGAAAGCTTGGAAGTGTTTTTGAAAACACCTTTTGATAAATCATGGAAAGCATTATCTGACAGAACACAATAAGAGGGATTTCATAACTTGCCTAAACATTTTGTGGAGTTAAATTTTTACAAGGATTATTTCTAGTTCAGGTTGTTTCCCTGACCTTGAAAAAAATATTTCAAGGTCAAATTTATTTAGCAAATTTATAATTGCTAAATCAATTTGACTTGTTTGCAGAGAAGGGGATAATAAACTTAGTGAAGGTTATGTTTCCTGACTTCATGAGTACAGAGGAGTCAGAAAGGCTGCTAAAACTAACAGCATGCACCATTACTCGCCTACACACAACCACAATTGTTTTTTTCCCTTTGTCTACATGCAACAACTTTTCTACACAAGCAAATGTAAAAAAGTGGAAGTGGTAATGGCTTCATTTAATTTTCTGCTTTCTTGTTAGTGGGAGTTAAAAAAAAAAAAAGCATTAAGCAAACACACACATCCCAAATTTTGATGAATGGCACTGTGGCAATTATTGGCCAAGGCAGGCTCTTTGAGAAAATGAAAACAAATCAAAAGAAAAAATAGATAAATAAATTACTGTGCCATCATTTCTATAATGACTGCCTTTCCATTATTTCATCTGAATGACGTTTTTAATCGGAGTTATGATTTACAGCCCGCAACACACACACATTAAACTAATCATAAGTAAACCGGTTAGTGTTTCCGTCTAATCAAGCAAAGCCAAGGCTGTGCAGGTAAGGATGGTCAATAGAAAGCACCATTTGTAAAAAAAAAAAAAAAAAAAAAAAAAAAAGAAAAGGCAATATCAGTTAGCTATTGATTACTGTGGACTGTGGCAATAATGATTTTCTCTTTTCTAAAAGGTGACTTCTGAATTCTCAGTTACAATGCCTGCAAAGTCACAGTAATTTACCCTTTGAAATGTAGATTTATAAATACAATATTCAACACAAGAAAGATAGCAAAATGAAATTATGACTGGGCCCTGAGTGTGTGTGAGCAGGCTGAGATGGCTGATTTGAGTAAAAATGGGGCAGCAGCCTGACAGAGCGCTGACAGCTTCGAGCTCCCGCAAGCTGCCCGCTCTGAAGGGGGAGAAAGAGACGGGGAAGACAGAGGCCTCCCCCACCTCCCCTTTATGTAATCTCCCAAGATTAAACATGTTGTCTACCTGCAGGGTGAAAAATGCGCCGAGATGCGTCCCGGTGACACAGAGCCTCAGCACACATCTCAGCGTTTGCACCGCTAAATGCTGAGGGAGCAGTTTCCTCTGCTTGGGAGAGGTAAAATAATAATAATAAAAATTTAAAAAAAAACTCAAGACGTGCTAGGTTATGAGGTCAGAGTCTGTGTGCTTTGTTCTGACAGCACTCTGGGCTCAACGTGGGTTGTGAATAAAGCTGCTTTTTAATGATGTGACAGGAGAAATGGAGGCTTGTGCATGAAAGATATTAGAAGAGCAAAACAGATGTAGCTTTCATGTTTTTTTTTTTCTTTTCTTACCTAGCAACTTATATTTGTCATTATTTTTTGGCCAACATTTTTTTTTTAAAATATTGACGTTAGCTTGAAAATTCCCTGCCCAGCCATTAAAGTCTGATTTCACTCTTATCCCCAGCTTCAATCTTTCAGTTTCATTTCAGAAGCTTTAGAATATATAGTCCAGCTTCATACACTGCTGATAATGTAAGACTGCAACTGCAATAATCTATCTCCTGTATTGACTGGCAAGTCCCTGAAGGTTATAGCCATCATCACGTTAGAGCAATCTGAAATATGCTGACAGCCCATCGGACAAGCTATTGATCATGCCGTATAGCTTTCTGCTTTAATAGTATGCAGCTGATAAAGCAGAGCTGGGATAATTTTCCGTTATTGCAGGGAATAAAAACATGTCGGTGTTATGGGATTTCCACTGGGAGCAGCCTTGTAAGAGCATTTTTCACATGAAGGAATTATCATATACTGCACGTGAATCAACTATTTCATATGCAGTTGTTAAAAATTACAACAACAAATTACAACAATAATTACAAGAATTTGGGGGACAATTTCTAACTTTTACATCAAACAACAGTTCTTCACTATTGAATTAAAGTTCTGGTCAGGCGAACAATAATCAGGAGATTGGAGGTCATATTAGTTTGGGAATTTTAGAGATTTGTTTCAACAGTTTTTCAAGTCTGTGATGATTATGCAGTTTCAATATTTATAAATAATAATAATGAAAAAAACAAAAAACAATGAGTACACATTCTTGTTGATACACACATGATCAATATTAAAGCTAAAAACCAAAATAAACTACTACACCCCAATTAAAATTTGGTTAAATGTAACTTAGCAAGTTGCATTTTAACCACAGGTATAATTAATTAATCAACAAGCTCCTATTTCTTGCTGGATGTTTGTTCACTTTTTTTTCTTTTTTTAATTGGTGAATCTCATTTGAATGGGTTGATTTTATTGGCAATAATCTAACTAATAAATAAGACCCATAGATTTTCACTGCAGTTTATCTAATGGTGTTTTCAGATGCTTAATGGTGCCAACTTTATCCATTACAAAGTTTTTAAGTGTATCTGTATTTGGTATTGTACATTAACATGGACTTAGAAGGAGATAAGCTAATTAAACAAACAAATTTGAAACCCCAGACACACTGAAATGTTCAACTTATTATAAGAATATGACAAAAGCCTCTTCAGGAAATATTTTAGGATCAGATGAGGAAAAATATTAAGCTATTTAACCACAATAATAAGACATGTAAGAAGGATTTAACATGAGGCTTTCAGACCAGAGAACACAGTACCAGGTGCTAAGCATGGGAGTGGCTGCAGCATGCTGAGGAACCTGATTCACTGTCAAATGGTACTTGTTCATTGTACAACTTGAATAGAATAATAAAAATAGAGAACTAAATCCACATTATTCAATCGTAAGCAATCAGGTGTTCCAATTGGACAACAATCCCAAATACAAAAAAATACAACTTCATTTTAAATCAAAAGCTAGACAAGTGAAACATTGGACAAAATTAGGTGTCTCAAGAGGATAAAAAGACAAAATATAAAATAAAAACAGTGTTGGAATCAATAAAGTCGGCTATCAATAATTCTCTGGATGGCCCTGACTTATCTAGAACTATGCTTAAATGTTACATCTGTGCACAAACACCAAACATTTGTTATAAACTACAATAAACCTTTGGGTTTTGGCTCTCCTTCCTAGGGGACATTCAACCAACTATTAGTGGGAGTCACATTCATGAATGCAGTTAACCTTCTGTCCAGAAGTGTACATATGTAACCCGACTGACCAACAGCGATACAAATTATGCCAGAAACCATCTGCAGCGACCCATCACCAGAACATGCAAAAGCTCAGAATGGAAAAGCAGGCGAAAAAAACAAACAAACAAACAAACAAAAGTTGTTGGCATTTAGTTACCTTTTTGTTCCACTTCTATTTTTAGGCATGAAGGGGGAGAAGAAAGAGAAAAATAGAGAACAGATTAATTACCGTAGGAACTGTCAAATAAAAGAACAAGAGAAGAACTGGGTGAGTGGAAAAAAAAAAAAAAACAGTAAATATTTGATTATAAGATTCCAGAGGAGATACAACATATGAAACCAGAGAAGAAGCTTGCTGAAAAGGAGGCAAGATCAAATGAGAAACAATAGTTAAACTGTGCATCCTCTGGAATATTAAAGAGTTTCAAATGAAATTAAGGAATGCTCCTGTAATGTAATAAAACTAAACTGCAAGGGTCTGAAGTTCTGATTTTAAAGAATAAACTCCCCCAGGTCATCTGCTTAAATCTCAGTTGAACATGACCCAGGAAAAAAAAAAATACATCAAAATACTTCACCCCTGGTTAACTAAAACCTCAGCTTAAAATAAAAAGTTTTCATTGAGACATGAGGACCTCCAAAATGCCATATTATTGTCTAGAAATAACGTTTTTGTGCCATTTCCTCTAATTTGAATTAAAGGACAGCGATTTAGTTCATCAGCGTGTATGTCTCTAAGTCAACTGCTAGAAAAGGTCTAAAAATTGACTTAAGAGCAAAATTTATTGTCAAATGATCTTCTTGTCTAAACTTACATTGAGTAGTACAACTTGACTGCTAACCAGCCCATAATAACAATTTCCATCATTTTTATGGTTATTTGTTTCACATTGCAACATAAATCTTGCTTTAAATGTGGTCAAATTTCAAACTCTAGAAAAACAAATTTGTTAAGGGGATTAGAAATGTCACTAATTAAATGCAAACTGTAACTGTATAACTCACTGTTTGGAATTATATATACATTTATTGTAAACAAGACAATATTGCACATCCTTAAATCCATATACACCAGTGAAGATGCCCTTATGTAGATCTATGAGGTATTGTTTTAATGTAGAAATTGTTCATCTCATAAACGAAGCGAGTAGAGGAATATTTACTTTTTATTCACTCCAATTAATGACTGCAAATAGGCCCAATGCAGGCCTAATTCAGACTGAGCTTCACTTTAAAAACCTTTTTTGCTACAAACATAAAAAAGCAAGCCCCTCAGAGGAAATCTCTCTCTTTAGCCAATTAGCAAACATTTTTTGCTCATCAGAAGTTGACAAAATACTTCTTGACCCAAGTACAGCACCCTCAAAACCTAGTGGTGCAGCGGAAAATCAATAATCTCACACCAGAACATTTGTTGCACTCCTCTGTAAATGATCTTTGGAGTTTTTCTTCTTTTTTGCTTCCCTTACCATCCTCTTTAGCATGTGTGGTCTGTCCAGCCTCGTTTATCGCAGTTCCCGATGTTTCAAGCTTTTAACTTTAACAATAGATATGCAGGTAGGTATTTTCTCGTACCCATCTGATTTTCTTGAACAAGTCTTCTAATTTCAAGAGTGGCGAAAACAACTTCACCTTTGTGTCACGTAACTTGTTTACTCGAGGGAAACAGAAAAACATTATTAATATCTAGAAATTCTGGTAAACACTGCTCAAATTTATGAAATACAAAAATGCTTTGTCACTTTTGTTTGACAGGACTTACCAGGGTCACATTAATTATTGCAGGGATGATTTTATTAAAAATACAGTAATTTCCCAGAAATATTTTCACCACTGATTTATTTTTTTTTGTCAAATTAAAGGCTGGATTATCTTATTTTTTCAGTGCAAAGTTATGCTAGAGCAATAAACCATTTGTTCATATTAAGGGTTTTTACACATTTGGAATAAATATCTACAACCAGATATAGAGTTCCAAATCAAACATGTGCAAACTGAATGACAGAGAAGAATAAATATTAAACAAGGCAGAACCATCAGTCTGGTGCCTCTATGCATGCTTCCACACACATTCATTGTACCCTGCACCGGTACAAAGCTGCAAGAGAATATAAAGTCCATGGACCTATCAAACAGTCTGTAGAGATGAACTTATGTTTCAAGCATAGAGAAAATCACATTCATGAAGAGCTTAACACAGAAAGTGTCTTGCAAAAGCATGCATAGAGCAATGTTTTAATATTTTGCTACATTGCAATTATTAACTTTATAGTTAGCTCAAGTACAAGACTGGAAGACCATCTGTCAGATGCTGCTAAAAGTTAAAAAAAAAAGTTAGTGCAGAAATTCATCTTTCAACAGTACAACAAACATACAGCCGTGGATATAATAGAAAGGGCAATATCAAAACATCAAAACATGTACTTGTGTCACAATGGGGAGTGGCAAGATTAGTCTTTGTGAACATTTGAAAATGGATGTTTCATTAATTTTAAATGAGCTTTGGTTATTTTGCAAAGAAGAAATGACAAAAACTTCAGCCTTTAGATCTGCAAACCTTGTAGAGACATACTTTAGAAATTGCATCTCGCAACTGTTGCAACTTGTAGAACCACCAGTGACCAGAATGGAGATGCATGACACATATTTCACATTTCTATTTGCAAACTATTTTGAAAGCCATGCATCATAGAATGGTAATGGATGCTATTGACACTTTTGCAATGCCCCCCAAAACACCTCTTGATAAAGCTAGTACAACCTCAGCTTCTTTAATATATATCTCTCAAGAAATGGAAACAAACTGGTAACAATGAAGAGCCTGATCTCTGTCACTTAGACAAGCCAAAGCATTTTGGATGTCTCTCCCATTTAAAGGTTCAGGTTAGCATCCAGCCAGCATACCGGCTTCAACCCCTTTCCCTCCAGTAATCCAGCATCTAATAAGATAGGATTAACCTCTGGTACCAGAGCTTACAGGAGTGCTCTCCTCCAGAGAGTGCAATAGAGTGAGGTATGGAGGTCAGCAGCTAGGTGAAGGGAGGGCGAAGTTTAAAAGATGGGAAAGTTATTAGATGAGAACTATATTATTGCGAGGCATCGGGCCAATGAGATGAAGAGAATCAGGCAGGTGAGTTGGAAAAAGAGGGAGAAATAATAGGGAGAACCTCTCAACAAGTTGTCTGTTTGTCAGATCATAAAGCCCTGCACCGGAACAGCGAGACACCTCATTAACAGCAAACACTCAAGCCGTCGCTTAGGCGCAATAAGTTTGCGGCTAGCACGAGCAACAGTTGCTTAGAGCTACACACAATCCACTAAACATGGAGCTGCATATGGACTCCATGCATCAAATCAAAGCAAACAGCCTAAACGTGCCCTGATCGACGCCTCCTCGCCTCCCCGGGGCAGCCGCCACATAGCAAAGACCACGAGGGAGGCCTGTGTTTCTGATTGAGCGATCGCTAACAGTGGCGAGGGGAGAGCAGGGGTAATGATCTATAAAAAAAGGCATTAGTGGTGGGGATGTGAGAAGCCAGTATACGATGCAATCACCGGGGGAGATGGTGTGAGAAAGGGAGTAAAGGATGTGGATGAAATCCCCAACAAGGAAACACAGTGCTCCCTGGGCTTTGGTCCAGCAACGCTGGCTCTTCCCATGACCGGAAGATGCCGAGGTGGGTTGCAGTAAGGCCAGCCGTTTGTACATTCAGAGTAATTTGTTCATGTCATGTCCGATCATGTTTCTGCTCAGACGGAGATATAACTGAGACGTACGGCTCTCGGGTGTAAACGTTTTGCTCAAGTTGGAGACACAAGAGGAATGGTGGAGAGAGAAAAAAGAAAGAGGCAGAATTGATTTATCTGAAAAGCTTTTTTTACTCCACCCACCACCTCTATTGTGACCCTAATACGATTTAAGTCATGGCTGTCACTGAGTCACTGAAAGGCACTTAGCTCCCTCATCTCTTCCGCCCCCCCGGATACTACTTGTCTTTTTTGTGCCCTGTCTTGGACATGAAAGACACTCAAAAAACACTAATATTTCAAATAAAAGAGACCACTTCAGATATATTCCCGCATCTGTAAAAAAAAACTTTTGTCATCATTTCACCAAAACAAGTCCTTGAAAACTAGCTACAGAAGTTGTAACAAACAATTATTTATCTACTTTCACACACATACATTTGATAAAATGTTAAAAAATATTTCATTTCAGCATTTTGAAAACCCTTTGGCAGATGTAAAAAGCTTCAGTTGAATTTTGGGAAGCAAAAAATACTTGAAAATGATGAAGACATATCTGTGTAATGACAACAGATTGAGACCAAGGCCAATCACTCACCGGTCCATCATTACTCATAATTAAATTTAAGACACTTAATAGCGTTAGGGAAAAATTAGCTGAATAGGATATTGTGAGTACTCAAGTGGTCCTTATGTAAATTCAGTCTGGTCAGGTTTGGGTTTCGAGTAGCTACAGGCTTTACTTGAGCTCGCCTTTTAATAAATGATTGAAAACTGCTTTTGTGGTGGGAAGGCCAGGTGGTACTGCTTCAATCCACAAAATAGCTACATTTTTGCTTCAGAGGAAAAAAAAACCAGCAGTGATTATTATCTATTTATAGCTAAAAGCAACAGGAATGAGACTTGACAATATTTCAGTTTAAGATTGGCCAAGACTGACTAACATCTTGTTCAAACGGGTGCAAATAGCAAACAAGAAAGGAAGCCCAGTCCAACCTGTTTTGTCTGATGAAAATCCCAAGTTTTGATTTGCAGTGGACAAAATAGACTTTTAAGATGCAAATTAATTTCTTAGAGCAGCTTTAAGAAATTAAAAATACTAAAATATGATTAAAAATACTATTTAAAAGCAATTTCTAAAGTTTTTGAAGCAGCTCCCGAGTTCATGCATGACAGTTCTCACTGCTGGCGGATTTTCAAAATCTGTCCAAATAAAATACCAGTTTGCGACTGCATATACAATATGCACTCACCATTTGCTTTACCCAATAAATTTCATCCTCTAAAACCTATTGAACAGGATTTATCAAAGTTCAAACCAAGCCTCAGAATGAGGTAGAAAGAGAATTTGAGTGACTTTGAACATGACATGGTTGCTGGTGTCAGATTGACTGATCTGAATATGAAAACTGATGACCCATTGAGATTTTCACATACGACAGACTCTCTCAAGCTTCGATGAAATAAAAAGTCCTTAACTGCCTTTTAAAAGTGTCCATCAAAACTCTATAGAAAAAGAGGGGTACAGCAGCACTAGGTCACCCAGGTTGGAAAATCATTACCTGGTTCAATGAGTATCATTTACAGCTACAGGATGTTCAGATGTCAAAGTCATAACTATTCAAAAAAGCATGGGCTGTATTATATAAGTGGTTGAGGCAGCTGGTGGTGATGTAATGGTATGGGGGATTTTTTTTGTCAATACACTGTCAATACACTGGCCCTTTAGTATCTTACAGGCAACAGAGCAACCTAAGCATTGTTGCTGACCATGTCCATCTCTTGGACCAGTCCACCCATCTTCTAATGGCTACTTCCTTCAGGAATGCACCATTTATAACAAAGCAGATGATCTAAAACCCATCTATGCAACAAAGACTGGAGGCTGTTCTGCTGAAAAAAATAAAAAATAACAGTCCAACCTAGTAAAAGCAGGATGCATTTAATAAAATGAATTTTCCAACCTTAAAAACTTGCTGCTCACTACCAAAGATAAATAGTGAAAATAGTAGAGGAAAGCTGCCAAGAGCTGGTCTGCAATTATAAGGATTTAATTGCTGTGACACTAATAACAATTAATCTACTGCTTATTGAGAAGGTTTAAGAAGCTTGTTGTTATTTTCAATTTTCAAATAAAGAAATACATTTTCTTTTAAATTGATACTCCTTTCACAAAATTTTTAGATCTTTTAAGAGACATACATCTAAATCCTTCAAGGGATAATTTTAGGATCAACTGCAGAAGGGCAGACAAAGCTAAAACACTTCTCCTTTGCCTCCCATAATTTCAGAACCATTTCTCTGACGGGGGAACGACGCACTTCAGTTTTTGTGCGATCTGCTTCCAACTAAATATCCTCCGATGCCGCCGATGTGAGCCGACCTCATCATATGAGCGGCAGCTGTATGAATTTTCATTTGAATAATTAATGCTTCTCAATTTCACACTAATGGTTGAGAGGTATCAGAATGGTATCATTAGGCACTAATAGAGATTCATGGCAAAATGGCAGCAATATTTTCTGCAGCACCCTCCCCTCAGACTCTCCAGCCTTTCCTTCTGTCTCAAAGAATGAACTGAAGAGTGAGCCCCCCACCCCCTCCTCCTCCTTAACTCCATCCCATCAGCTTTTTAATTAATGACACAGATTACAGGGCTTTGAATAGCATGTGCCTAAGGATGGGGGAGGACACAGTGGGCCCCCCATCTCTCTTCTTCTGTATTCCCACTCATTTTATCCCCCACCCCACCCCTATCATCTCCCTCGGTCGGCACTCGTGTCTCCCAAACCATCATTACAGGTTCCATTTCTAAACATCCTCTTTTCTTTTCAACCACTTGTCTGATCTCTTTGTGCTACCTTCAAACACTTATTCAATCTCCTTCCCATAGCGTCTATTTTCTGTCTCTGTTGCTTTGCTGGTGCCCCCCCAGCGGGGGAAAGAACCATGCTATCTTATAACCTTGACGATTCAGGTTGCCGCCAGTGTGCTAGCATCTCCTCATCCTGTGAGACTGCATGTTTGAGTTTGTCTTGCTTTGAAGGACGGCTGCAGGAAATAGATGCTAACCGAGCCACATAGGGGCTGACCAGTAGAGAGTGAGATGACATGTGGAATCCAAGAGCAACACAATTAATGATGCTTTAGTGGAACATGGCAGCAGCCGGAGCAATAATAACTTAACTGGAGCACCTAAAATATGACTCAATTTGTAAAGACCTTGAAACCAGGAAGAGATTCATGAGAAAAAAAATGCAAAAATTGCTCAAAGACCTTGTTAGAAGCACCTTTAAGGTTGGACTGACTCTAAGGTGTGCAAAATTGTGAATTGGAAAAAACAGATAAATGGTTTTCTTTTTCGTTTTTTCTTTTAATAAGAGTCAAAAAAAGTTTATTGCGCAACTGCATTCACTGGCCTAACTCAAAACGTCATAAAACCACCTTCCACTCCTTTACAGCTGGACATCCAGATACTGAAACTTCCACCCATCCTCCTCAGAAAGAAACTAGAACTTAATTAGATTGGACAGAGTGCCTGCAAACACCTATTGTAAGGTTTCTGCCACCAACTCTCAATAATGGGACTTTGACTAGGCCGTTCTAACAAATGCACATGCTTTTCCTCTAAATCACAGGTTTCCCATTCCAGTTTTTAAGAACCAGTGTCCTGTATGTTTAAGATGTTCCAGAACTTGATGATGTACATTGGAAGAAATTCGGACATTATTTCACGTCTGAAAAATGCAGGAAACTGCTTCTCTGGTCGAATGTGTTTCTGAAAGGTGAACAACTTCCACAACCTGAAGTCATCCAGCAACAGTTTTTTTTTGTTGTTTTTTTTACCAAGGGCCTCTTTACTACGTCTATAATAACATTCTTCTTGTCAGCCTCTCTGTTTAGGTGGACAAACCTATTTCAGATGAAAAATTAAACAGCTATTTGTTACATAATCAAACCTTGTAGATTGTTTTACAAACTAACTCATTTAAACTTGTCCACAATCTGTTGTGATCCTTGGTCTTCTTGGTGCTGTTTATTCATTAATGCTGCAAAATCTTTGCGTCCCTCAGAGAACAGTTGAAGTTAAACTCATTAAATTACACATGCTTTGATGAACTTGTGCTGGATTCTACTTAAAGGTATCAAAATAAACAAACCAGTCTTCCTCTTTTGTAAAAAAAAACAAACAAAAAAAAACTATAAATACAAATATAAAAAAAAAATAAAATTATTTATATTTCCATTTTTTTATTTTAAAAATATTTTTATAGAGAGCAAAATGGAACCAAAGTAAAATTCCTTGTTGATGTGCACAAATGTAGTGAATACAGATACATTTTGATCTGTCACATACAACAAAATATTCAAATGTTATAAGTGTAAAATAGCCGGGGTATGACTACTTTTTAAAGTCACTATATGCTTGCAGTATGGCAAAAGTGAAATGGAAACAATAAAATAAAGAAAGACAAGAGAATAGTAAATGAGCTATGATTCACAGGGTGATCATTAAAAGAAAACCCCTGAGGATACTGGTCTCTAATTAGTGCTGTATTCTCAACACTTGGCACTTTAAGAAGCAGGTTCCTGAGTGTGTTTGTAGCCCATGGAGAAAAACACGAAGAAAACACGCTTTCCTCACAATGTATTATATCACATTATTTATAGACATTTCTACAGCTTGTACGCCATTTGCTCAGATTTTTTGCAAGAAAAAAAAAGGGAGTATAATCTGTGTTTATGTTATTAGCAAATAGTCGAGCATCTGCTAGAAAATCAAGACCTGATAGATTACAGCCGCTTATTTAGCTATTAGTGGGGGAGAACAGTTTCTCTGTGTCCAGATTCACCCCTTTATCACAGCTATTTATCCACATTGGTGATCACCGCTTAACCATGCAATTGTGCCGCCTCTCAACAAGGGAAATTTCTTTATTTTTTTCTGCAAGAGGACTGTAAATCCCACCTGGTACTAACTGCAACTGCACTTTTAGTAATCTCCTTGCATAAAAGTGATCTTCCTGATTCTTAGATGAATCCAAAAGTGACATTTCTATTTATTCAGTTAGTTTGTTATATGGTTGCCATGATATCTGTCTATTCCTGTATCCATGTATTTTCTTATGTATTAACCATATGAGTTAATATATTTCTCTGTTGATTTATTTATCTGCTTATTTGTTTTTTGTAAGTTATTTGATTATATGTCTATTTATTCCTCCATTTATCCCTCTACTTACCCACTAATCAAGGTTTCTCGTCAATTAGTTTTTATTTGTTTCGTTATTTTATTTAGTATTCATATTGTTTTTGACTATTAACCTTACAAATTAGTTGAATGAAATGTAATTTGTTTTTACCAACTACATACTGGTTCACAATTCTGTTGACCTAACCAAACCAAACATTTATCAAACTGTCTTTATTATTTTAAACTTTTTTTCTTTAGCATCCAACTTACAGTCTTTATTGTGAGAAAAACCCAGCAGTAGATAAATTTTAAATTTTTAAGACAAGTTTATTGTTAACAATCATAGTGCTATTTCTTTGCTAGCTAGCGCTGTAAGGCATTGCTACCCTAATTGTTGAAGTATTTCTACCTGTAATTGATACTTTACTCTGGTACTAGCCAAGAGAGGTATTGACATGTTTTTAAAGCTAACAACCAACACCATAGCTAGCATCAAGCACCTAGTGACCAAACTGTGCACATTGCCAGCTCAGCACAGAAGCAACTGGCTGTTATGTTCGCAACATTGCCTAAAGTAAGGAATATGCTAAGCTGACAACTTAATGTACCATTCTTAATGCTACATTTCTATCAAAAGTCCTGTTTTACACCTAAAAGAATTTGGAAGAGAAAATTGGCTTTTGAAACTCTTTTCAGCACTTCTACATATTTTGCTTGGGAAAAAATGTAGTTAGGAGACGTTCTGGGCAGGTGAAAGGCGTTGCTGTTTGCTTGGTAGTATGAGAGCAGCTTGTGGTACATGTCGCAAGGAAAGTGCTATGAGCCCACTGGACAAATAAGGCCTATGCAGACATTTATAAGAATAGAGATAAAGTGAGAACACTTTTTGAGGTTTTTTTTTTTTTTTTAGAGGACATTCTTTCATAAGTTTGATCTGTCAATTCAAATTACAAATAACCTGATTGTTACATGTTCTGCTGTCCCTGCAGAATAAATGTACCACTGCAAGTGATCAATATGTTTATTCCCTAAAATTAATCATTACAAATAATGTGCATGGTTATTTGAATAAAATGTCACCTTAACTGACAGTCTTTCATACCAATATATATTCTTTGTCTAGTATATCGCCCTTACAGCCAGTAATTTCTTTACCCTAAAGTGTCAGGCTCTTAGTTTGCTTGTGCACTTTACGTTTTGATAGTTTGACTAAAAGTCAAATGATTTATAACAAATTGTAGGCATCTCTTGTTTTTAACACAATACCGTGGCAATTTTTTAGAATGTTAGTAACTGGCAAAAAAATAAATCATGCAGCAAGTTATTTTACAAGGGCTTCTTGACACAATAAAAGTTAAAATTGTGGAGTGTCGCGTAGCGCAGTGATTAGAGCAGGCGCTCCATATATAGGGCCACAGGTCCTCTAGAGTGATGTTTTAGGTTCCTTTGCTGCATGCCTTTCCCCCTTTCTCTCTGCCTCATTCCTGTTGAATTACTGTTAAATAAAATTCATAGTGCTGAAAAATTTTATAAATCCCCTTCCCCCAAAAAGGTACTTAACTAAATCACTAGAATTTATGTCCAATATTTGCCTTCCAAACTGGATTTTTTGGTAAAACCAATGCTATATTAGTTAAGTTGTTTTCTTACTTAACAGACCTGCCAGACTTCTCTCTTTTGAAAAACCTGCAGATCTCTAAAGTAAACAGGAGCATGCAAGAGGGCTGCATCACTTTTTTTTGTCCCAGCACATTTGCACTATGTCACATATATTCTGACATTTCAGAATGCAGTAAGCATCTATTAAAATACAAGCCTCAAGTTTTCAGGTCACTGGCTGGTAAACATAACTGCAGGTCACTGAGAGGCAGACAGAAGCAAAACATCAAAGACTGGATATAGAAACATAATGAATAAAAAATTACTGGATAATCATTGGTAGGTTGCCTGTATCAAGGTAACAAGGTTTTAAAAAATTTCTGATTTCAAACAGTCTTTTCATCTTCATCACAGCTCTCCTACTGCAAAAGTTAAAGGAGTTAAAGGAGGTTTCTGCCACTGTAGGGAGATTAGTGTGTGACAGAGCTCCCTCAAATATTGGTGGACTGGCTGAAAAAGGCTATTAAGCTTGTCTGGAATTAAAATGAGAAAGTTTTCCTCGAAAACTTAAAGGCGAGCCACCAAACATTCTTGCAAATTAGACTTTAATACTACGGTTGGCAAGCTTTGTTAAGCATGTCTGTTAAGCAGCTGACTAAAGGTTGGTTACTGGAGCAGATAGCCCAACTATTTAACCAGTTAATTTCAACATACTTGAACAACTCATTAAATAGCAGGACAAAGAAAAGGACATTTTACATAAGAATTGTAACTTAAAACTACAAATAATTGTAGTAGTAGTTTTTAGTTAATTTGGTGAGTTCTTGATTATAGTACTGTTGTTTATTAAACAATATATTTTTTGCGAAACACTACGCATTACAATCAAAGAGAAAAGAATGGAATAACCCTTTAATTGCCCCTAACAAAGGGGGATTCAGAATAGAGGTAAACAGATATCATTATTATATCTTATAATATTATACACTAATCCTGGAGAATCTTTTCAGGAGTAGCAAAATATTTTCCTTTTCTGTTTTAAATAAAAACAATTGTGAAATTGTGCTGTATACCACGGCTTCTGGAATTAGGAACCCATTGATTATTGCAGTTTATCACTCAGACACTGGAAATAATGGAAGGGTAGGTTTTTATTCTATAAAAGGTAGTTTTTCTTTGTGTGTAAGAGCAACTGTCTTTATTCCTGGAAAAATATCACAATGATGGTAATTGGAGAATGCATCAGACTGATTTAACGGGTGATTGTACTTTATGAGCAGATGTCAGCATACAGAGCTGTAATAAAATTTAAAACAATGGCTTGTGTGGATGAATTATTTATTTACCTTGTGCAATTTGTGGAACATTCACTGGCTGTTTTATGATTTTACATAACCTTTTTCTCAAGCCGACTTTCAATCAAGTTGGTGATAATGACAGCAACAACCATGATGATGATTGCTCCCCTTTGGCAAAAACAATCATTCACTTCTTCCCCAAGCATCTTTCAAACAGCATGATAGTGTGACTGCAACATATACATTACAGTCATGCTAAAAATCTGAACCCTCATTAAATATTCAGTTCTTTTTTAGGAAATTTTTAACTACCAACCATATATATCTGTTATGTTTAAATGTACCTTTGGAAAAAGTGATTTAATTTCACCTGACTGAATACATTAAGGATTGTTTTACTCAAAAACCTCCAGAACTTTATGTAGCACCAGTCTTTAGAATGACCAACAATCTCACTTTCAGCTTTGATATGTCCTTGAACACACACCCTGTTTAAAATTACCTCATAGCTTCTCAACAAGATCAACATCTAGGATTTGACTAGGCCCAGATTGTTCTAGTTCTTTATTCTCAACAAGACCTTGGGGGATTAACTGGCATGTTTTGATTGCTCTGTGTATCTCACTATGAAGTGTACTCATTTCAGCAATCAAGAACACACCCAATAAAACAAGGTAAGTAATGTCATTCTCATTCTACGCTCTTAATTCAATATGCCTTTGTGTAATTATTTTTAAGGGGCATCCATCTACTATCTAAACATGCTTAACCTTCTAAGGTTGAAAGGGGGCCTGGTACTTTTTTCCACCGGTCATTGACAAGAGGCGCAGTGTCGCCTGGACAGGTCGCCAGTCCATTGCAGGGCACCAGAGAGACAGACAGGACAAACAACTATGGACACACCGACGTAAGGACAACTTTAGAGATACCAGGGAGAACATGCAAACGCCACACAGAAAGACCACAGGCAGAGATTTGAACCCAGGACCTCTTTCTGCAAGGCAACAGCGCTCTCAACTGTGTCTTTGTGCAGCCTTGGATGTTTTGCCTAAAGATATTTTCTTCAGTTTTTGTTCTTCATTTATCATACATAAATTTTCCATAATTGTTGAAGTATACATAAGACATGTCCACATATGTAAAAAAAACAAAAAAAAAAAAACAGCCTAGGACAGGGGTGGGCAATCCTGGTCCTCAAGGGCCAGTGTCCTGCAACTCTTAGATGTCTCCCTGGTCCAGTCAAGTTTTCCAGAGTCCTGCTAATGACCTCATTATTTGACTCAGGTGTGTTGAAGTAGAGATAAATCTAAAAGTTGCAGGAGAGCGGCCCTGGAGGCCAGGAGTTGCCCACCCCTGGCCTTGGACCTCGGGTGTTCTTTTTTTCCACATGACTGTATCTTGTTACGTTACATTTAAAAATAATAGCACATATCAGAAAGCTAAGATTTTACAGAATCATTGCCACAAGTTCAGGTCACGGCACCACTGTTTGTCTATGTGACAGGAAGTCACAGTCATCAAAGCATGCTGTGTGGGCTGAGGAGTGGTCAGCTGTCACTGAGTGATGAGGTGGCATTAGCGGCCCCCCTTCACACATGGGAGAAAGCTGAGGCAGTGAGTCAGGCGGAGGAAAAAAAGGTGCCTGAACAAGTTGGACAATGCTCACTGGCATTTCAGCTGGAAGTGAGGTGGGTGTGGTTTGCTGATGCATCGGCTGTCATAGTGTTGACTCCAAAGCTAGATCTAACGGACACACGTTGGAGAACTCAAGGGCAAAGGAACAAACCCCCCCCCCAAAAAAAACAGTGAACTTCCCGACAACCTGCTTAGTAGATTTACTGATTAGATCAAACAGGGGTGATCTGCTCTTCAAGAAGCTTATGAGTAGCTGGGAGATTATCCAAGGTTGAGAGGATTGACTGTGAGCTAGGGAAGGTAGAATGCTGATGATGCTGAATTACTGATGTTGGATTTAGCCTCCGTTAAATCCAAGATCAGAGTTTCAATGTAAATAAGACATGATTTATGCAAAAACATCTTGAAGTGGTGAAGCAAACTAAGTTCATGTTAAGACTTCATCAATTTACATGTTATGATTTGCTTGTTCTCTAATAAAGTGATAAGTATTTGTGGCAGTTATCTGCTTTGCCATTTTTTAAGTGCCTTTCCAAAGTGTTTACATGCATTGAACCTTCTGACATTTTGTTACATTTACTCCCACACACTTCAATTTATTCTTTGTGATGTACCATCACAAAGTGGTGTAAAACTCATAAATGGAAGAAAATTGATACATGGTTGAAACATTTTTTTCAAACCCTATTCAGAATTCATTAGTTCTTTACATCTTTACTACCCAGATTCCAACTGTGTGTAATTTACCTTTTGTTAATGCAGCTCTTATAAGATAGCATTGGAGGTTTCTTAGAGCATCATGAAGACCAAAGAACATAGCAGACAGTTCACTGATAATGTTGTTCGGTTATAAAACAATAACTCATCCATTACAAATATGCCTTGTACTAAATAATTGTAAGATTAAAGCCATAACCATTTGCAGTTTCTCACAAACAACGTAGGGAATAAAATAATCAGATGGAAGAAGATTATGTGATTTGACAGGAAGTTCTACTTTGTCGCCTATAAGCAAAACACTGTAAGAAGGACAACTAACAATGAACACTACTTTAAGTACTTAATCTAACTGGTAATAGCAGGGAAAATAAAAACATATATATGTTTAATATAATCTTGAGATAAATTGTGAAGAAGAATGGGAACAATTGTTGTTTTATTGATGTGTAAAACCACTGGAGACATACTCCTAAAATTTGCAGATGCAATTGTAGTGCAAATTTTGCTCTCTGGATGCACTCTCGATGTGTTCATATCATCACAAACAGAGTCAAAACCCAACCCAATAATGTGCCTATGTTAGGACATAATAACTGTGTTCCTTTACATAATCACTGTGTTGAATAATTTTAACACAGCAAAAGTGTTGAATTGAACACAAAAATTATCTATCTATACAAAACTGTCATTGTATAGATACATTATGGTGTAAAAACATATGTTCAATGTGGTAATTATATGGACTCTGGGGGGCTGAATAATTTTTTGCAAAAAAACAAAATCTCTAAATTGCCACTTTACAAATATGCACTCCTATATTATCAAAGAATTACTGCAATACCATCTGCACTGCCATACTTATGCTTCTAAAAATGCATCACTAAGAGTTTAATTTCACAGTTCCTGGCTCCAGGTTAGTGATAACTGCCTCTACAGACATTGTTGCTTTGGGGAAAATACATAAAAAACACAATGCAACCATGCTGACAGTGTATAATTAAATACCATAAAGTCCAGTCCATGTCCCCAAGGTGGCTTTTATTTGAGGTCTGACCGGTCCAGAGCAGACTCTGTAATTACCCCACATAAGGCCTAAGCTTTAATGTAAGTGATAATCATGCACAGAGCATCAATTTCCTGGTTTTATTTGCCAGTGCAGAGTGGTAGCAGATGCTTGGCATACCTTGCCTAAACAATCTGCACCATAATTCCAACAGGAGACCCTAAACCTTCTTTGTTATTATCAAAATTAATTAAAAACCAATTAGTAAGGCTGGAAATAGAAGGCAAATATGACAAATTACATGACAACTTTCAATGACGCACAAGCCTGCGCAACTTTGTGCAAATCTAAGAATTGATTGCATGATTGTATATCCTGGCTTAGCTTCCAAATTGCGAGGAGTAGCTGACAGAGCTGAGCTGGAACCCACTGTGAGAGAGACGGGATTTTATATTGTCCTTATTAGATACAAACAGTGGGGGGAACTGGTGCCTTATGTATAGCACCAGACAGCCAGCAGGGTTTTTTTCTCCTTTATTCATTCACTCTATCTTTGTCCTTGTCTTTCTGTTTCTACTTTTCATGCACTTCCCTATTGAGCACACTGAAGTGTTTCTGCCGAGAATATAAAGCAAAATCAGCTCTCTGAAAGGACATTTAATTATACCTCATCTCCTTTTTTTTAATAGACTATTTTGATAGACTGCTTGGACAAGAGTTAGCTAATTTGCCATGGAAACCGCAGTGTGAAGGTACAACTAATTAGCAGAATCAGAAGTTTCGAGTCAGAGATAGCCACAAGTTCTCAACATCTCAAAAAAAAAAAAAAAAAAGCTACTTGAACAGCAGAGCATGGCAACACAGGTCCAGATGCCCGATCTTGTGTGACAGGTTGGAGAGTCTGAGGGGCCACCGAGGGAATCTAAGGGCTTCATTACTGCTGAGGAAGATTGCAAGGGCTGTGTAGGAGGAAGACACGGTTGTTCTGACCTCTTATCAACTTGACCTTTGGGAGGAGCTGTTCGAGTGAAAGTTACACTAAGAGAAGAATGGAACAATGGAGGAGGAAGTTTTTTAATAAGCCACTAGGAGAATAGGCTGGCATCTCACCACTGAAACAATGAAAGTCAAGGTGAAAGGATGGGGTTAAGACAAGATGTCAGCTACTGGAGTGGAGTCATGTTTATGAGTCATCACAAAGGTTCGGTTCTACGAAGGTGGTCGTACTTAATAGTGAAATGAATGGAGGAGCATGTACAGTTCCACTCAGAAGCCAATATACACCATATTAAGCCAGAAATGTCATTGACTTTGATGGTTTTAATAGTGTATTTTAAGTAATAATTTTTTCACTGACATGAACCCTTAAAGAATTGTGACATAAAAAATAATTTCGCATACATGCCCAAATAGACACATATTCCCTCATGGATATTTGGTTAAATATTCTTTCCTAAGTTGTCCATTACATTTTTTTTTTGTGCAGATCAAAAATTTCTATTATTCTGACTGGATATTTTTCCATTCCTCTTAAGAAAAATGATAGACGTAACATAAATTGCCTGATTTCCAACCAAACAAAGTTACCAACAGTGAATCTGGAAAGTGCTTCCCTTTTCCCCACATTTTATGTTACAGTCTTATGACAAATTGAATTTAATGAACCTGTTTCCTCAAAAATCTACACACAAACACTCTATTAAGACAATTTATTGAAAATAGAAAGAAAACCAAGAAATCATATTTACGTAAGTATTCACAGCCTTTGCCAAGAAGATCAAATGGGAGCTGTTCCACTGATTATTCTCGAGATAGGATTGTCCTGATGCAAAAATCTGGGGAAGGACACAGAAAAAAAAATCTGCTGCTTTGAAGGTCCCAGTGAGCACAGTGGCCTTCATCACATGTCAATGGAAGAAGTTTGGAGCCACTAGGAGTCTCCCTAGAGTTGGCCACTACTTCAGAAAAGGCGTATTGCAGCCCGTCTAGAGTAGAGGAACAAACGAAGGACTCTCAAACCAAGAGAAACAAATATTCTCTGGTCTGAAGACACAAAGATTGAACTCTTTGGCGTGAATCCCAGGCGTCATGTTTGGAGGAAACCAGGCTCATCCCCAGGCCAATGCTATCCCTACAGTGAAGCACGCTGGTCGCATCATCACACAATGGAGATGTTTTGCAAGAGCATTAACTGGCAGACTAGTATAGCAGACCATAAAATGAATTAAGTAATGTACAGAGAGATACTGTATGAAAACCTGCTCCAGAATGCTCTTGACCTCAAACTGAGGCTAAGGTTTATTTTTCAACACCACAATGACCCATAGCACAGAGCCACTTTGCGAATTTCCTGGAGTGGCTAAGCCAAAGTCCAGGCTTGAATCTGATTGACCATCTCTGGAGAGATCTGAAAATGGCTGCACAGATGTCTCCCATCCAACCTGATGGAGATTGATAAGAACTGCAAAGAAGAAGAGGTGAAATGGTTTATAGGTGTGCTAAGTTTGTGGCATCAAATTAAAAAAGACTTGAGTTTGTTGCTAGCATAGGCTTTGTAAATGTGTTTTCTTGGTTTTCTATTGTTAACAAATTTGAAAAACATTTTTTAGACTTTGATAAACTTTGTAAAGATGCTGTTACATTATAAAATATTTAAAAAGTGAAGCACTGCAAATACTTTCCAGATGCACAATTTATTAAATCTCTGACCCCACTTAACCAACCTTGTAGACCGAGTTTAAACCAACCAGTGAGCTATGCCAGTTCTAATATGATCCAATATGATCTAATATGAAGCAAATACATTTCTCTCTAATAAATTTCATGCAATATATACTAATTTCTTAATTTTCCCCTTCTGTTAGTACTGTTTTAACCTCCTTGATTGTTCACTATGGTTCTATCTCCTTACAGGAAACTCAGATCTTAGATCAAACAATTATTCAGACAGCAGCTCAATTGAAAAATGACGTATTGCCTTGGCTTGTGACACTGCCACCCACAGACACTGCCACTCTTGGCGGTAATTGTTATAACTTCTTTTTGTCCCTCCATTACAACTGATGGAGCGGATCAAATTGCAAATTAATGAAATCAATATTGTATCTGCGGCATGTGTCCATCGATTTAGCACACTCCCTTCCCGCCATTATTAACGGCACATCCGAGTTTGCTATCGTGTCACTTTATGAAGATATCGGTGGAGAGAGTAGAGCAGTAATGTATCCCTAAAAGAAAAAGAGCCTCCCCAAGCAGAACACAGATGTAAAAGTGAAAGTGGTCGAAGGGAAGAGGAGACCACAGAGTGAGAACAAACAAGCAAAGCAATGGTAAAGGAAGGTGTGGAGGACCAATGAGGGTACAGATGAAGGACAGAATTTAAATGTAGTAGAGGGAGAAATTTAAGTAAAAAAAAAGGTATTGGGATCAAGACTTGTCAATGAAAAGGGGATTCTACACAGTCTTAATCTGCAAAGGATTAGCTTTGCTTTCTTATTCTGGAGAGGAGTTAGAAAATCGCTGGATGGACTATGTGACTATGAGAATTTTGGAAAGTCTTTAGAATCCCTTGAAACGAGCTGGAGGGCATCACTGGAGAGAGGAACATGTGGTACCCATTCAGGACCTGTTACCCCTTTCATCCAATCTCAGACAGGTGGAAGCCAATGGATATGTGGAAATGAAGATATTAAAAGTGACAAATCACTCTTTAAATTTTTTTAATTCTAGAATAACCTGGAGTCTCATAAAATTGATGTATTATTCTTCTTAAATGAAACTCACTGAAGTTTACGCAGTTGCTATTATAGATGCTTCATGATTTTAGCACAACTAAATAAATGGGACTTAGCACGGAGTCTTTCTCCTCTGGTTATCAAAGTTTCTATTACACTTCAGTAACAATCAATGACAATCACAAATCTACACATTTATTGCTGTATTTTGTTGCACCTTTCAATTCATTTTAGACAAAAAAGATCTGACTGCATTATTTGGACAGTTAGACATTAATTTCTTTGAATTTTGTCCTAAAGATAGCGGCAAATTTAAGTTGCTCTGCTAATGTTTCGCAGTATATTTAAAAATCCCTGAAAGTCAATCCCTGAAAGTCTGTTTTTTTGTTGGTTTTTTTTGTTTCTTTTTTTCATGGAGATGAAGCATTTTTTCATCCAACAATGATTTCTGGCCACCATCCATAGTTGCACTACTGAAGTTCAAACTGGAGGCAAGAAAATTACAGCAATTATGTAGCTGGACCTTTATTTCTTTACTTTTAGTTCTTTCTTTAACAATTGTGTAAGTAATTTTTTTTCTGCTAAAAGTGCTTACATAAGACTGAAGACACATGCCTTATATCCTGAAGGTAGAACAGAAATGTATTTTGCCCTAAAGGGCAATTATTATTATTATTATTATTATTATTATTATTATTATTGCTTCAACAGGGATGTGGAAAATAATGACCTTTAACATTGGCTGTAAGCCTTTTTTTTTTTAATGGAGCCATAAAGTCTAATTATGTGGCTAAATATGACTATAAAAGATTAAAAATGGTTTAAAAAATTGAACAAGAGTATAGGCTGAACATATTTACCATGTGTGATCAGACAGGAGTAATTTAGGCATCACAGTTAAGGTGAACCAGCCAACATCCCATTGGAATAGAGCTCAATTACACTAAATACAACGGATGAAAACTGGCTGAAAACCAAACCTCCATGTTGGACGTCTCTTTGTCTGGAGCCACAATGTTAGACCCTTTACACAACATCAATCTGGAATAGAACATAACACAAAGATACAATGGTATGTATAATTCTTGAGTGCTCCTATTTTTTTTTCATATTCAATTTATTTTAATAATTGAAACTAGCAGCTCTTCAGGTTTTCTAAGTATTATTTTCAAACATTCATTCTTTTTAAAACAATGTTTCTCTGCTTTTTTATTCATTTTCAATGCAATACTGTAAATAGCTAAACAACTTTGTTTTTTACACCTTTTAGCTCTAACTTTTGAGTTACTAATGCACATATATAAATACATGAGATTACCAGCGTTGTAACAACACAAGTCTTACACTATTCTTAAATATTCATCTTTTGTAAATAGTTTTTTGTCCATCACGTTTGAATTTTGAGAATACACTGCACAATAAATGGCAGTGATCAAGTACAACTCTTGGGATAAAATATAATTTGCACAAAAACTGAGAACTTAACAAACAGCCCAACAAGCGGAAAAAGTATAATCCTGTTCCAGTAATATAACAATATGCGAGTGCTATCAAACTGTGAAGTCAACAGTATAAGTGGATGGAACAAAAGTTCAAGTTAGATCCAACAGGAACCACTGCAGGATATGAAGGACAGGATATTATGTAAAACTAAGTGCTGTTGTAGGCCACAGTTCAGACCAAGTATGTCTCTGTACACCGAAGCAGCCGAAGATGGGTTGGAGTGTTTTACACCTTAATAAAGAAAAAAGACGCCATGTGGCTGGAATGACAAAATGTGCAAACAGGAAGGAGTCAGATATAAAAGAGGTGTTTGTAGGCTTTAGATCACTGGTAAAAAAAAGACTTCTTGCATCACAAGATCAAAGCTGCTGTCTGTCAAACTTCTAAGGGGAGCCGTGTAAAGACCTAACATGTTAGGAAGATGGTTTTGATTTGAATTTGAATTACTTCAATTCTCCTCAATCCCGTGGCTGCAGCAGACCATACATCTGAAAGCCCACTGCCAGATTTATTCAAATATTTTTTTCCCATATCAGCCCTGACAGCACATCAGAATCTTGGCAGGCGACATGACCGGCTTTGATGATACCCTGAAAAGTCACCCTAAAACAATACCCAGGGTTATATGGCAATGTCCATTCCATTTCCTCTGACCTCATGTAGATTTCCTCTTCATGTGTTCATCCTGTAGCCCCATTACCCTTCCCACCCACACCTAAACAGTTCCACTAAAGTTTATTGTAGCTTGAAAAAGTTCTTTAACTGGTGCAGAAATTAAACCATTAGAATGAATCCCTTTAGAAATGGCTCAGAGAGCCAAACATTTGCTTGTTTTCCAGAAAACCAGCAAACTTTATTTTTCTTATCATGTGTGCAGACTTGATATGTGTGCAACTTCTAACAAATTCTTCAAATGCTTAAATAAAGTCTTACAAGTAGGGAATATTTCTTTTTCGAAATCTTCCATGCTGTGATTCTGTTAGACAAATAAAATATTCGGTTTGTAAAATTTTGAAATTTAGCATTGATAAAGACAACACTGAAAGCTTTCCCTCCTGGGTTAAGTCAAATATCTTAGACATCAAATGTTGTTGACATTTCTCTGCTCTGATACACTGAATTTTTTCTTTATCTACTTCAATACACAATCACAAAAAAAAATCATCACAACATCCCCAGAACAGGTTTACCACTGCAATGTGCAATTAAGACATCTTTGAACCTTAAGAACAGTACTGATAGAGTTACGATGAAGTTGCTGAGGAATTGTTGCTAAGAAGGCATTAGAATGACTGAGAGCTTTAGAAATGTATGCAAGAATGGAAAATACATACTGTAGGGCACACATTCGTATTGGACTTCCAGGTATTTGTAGGTTCCCGGGCATGGGTCAGGAAACACGTCTGGTCCGGCTACCACGGCACACTGGGTCCTGTTGTTACATCTGCAGAAATCATAGAATCAATTATCAAAAGGTACAAACAGCAATCAATGGGCACAATGCATGACAGTCAAACACTAAATATTACATATGAACTTTCTCAGAAAGAGATTCTCAACTGTGGTGTTTGAAGACGAAGGCTGGACTGACTGGCTAGCATAAGTGCTAAATATCTCATAGGTGTTGAGTCTTTAATGAGCACTAGAATATCTCCTCCACTGAACATAGAGGTATAAACAAAACATCTACATCCCTGCTACCATTTTCCTGCATATAACCAGACCCTGGAACACCAGGTGGATTAGTTTGTATCTCCAATTCCTCCTGAAAGTAACACTAAGCTTTGCTTTTGCCTGATGTAATGCAATCTCTCGCACTGTGCAATCAAGCTAGAAAGCTTAGCAGTGCTTATAGCTAAGATCTGAAATAGGGTCTTTGCTGTGAACATCACAGTGAAGATCATAGGCTAAGAAAAAGAACCTCGTACCCTCAAAACGTAATGTTAAGCTAGCAAATAGACCTGGCGTCATATTTAACAAGTCTTTTGCATAACACCACTTTTCAAATGTGGCAAAATGACATCTGGTTCTCAATGTGTTACAAAATTACTTTAAACTACTGTTTATTTTAACAGTATAGTAAATTACTAGATTTCCTTTCTCTGTGGTCTGTAAAAAGATCCAGTATGACTTGCATATCATAAAGTGTGGAGGAAAGGATCCCTTAATACCCAGAAACAACTGTAGATCAAACTTCAGATTTTTGAATTTCAGGGAATTATGTAGAGAAACACAGCTCTAAAGGATTTACATAACTTTGCCAAGGAGACTGATTTTAATCAGACATTGATCAAACTAAATAACAGAGCAGTGCCATATTGTTTTCTGAAATCTACAAAGTTAAGAAGTTTCCCTCTTTTTAAGGTTCAGAGACAAATTCATCTTGCTGTGGAGGAACAGAGTTGAAAGTCATGGGTGTACCAACCAGACCATGCACAGGTTGGAGTGTTATTATCACATGATGGATGGTTGTTGTGGTAGGGGGAGGTTGTGGAGAAGGGGTTAGACACAATCAACTGACTGCACAATCATCTCCAGCATGAAATCCTGGTCTTCATTAAAGAACACAATTATGGTGCCTGTGGTGTTCTCCTGTGCCATTTTGTTTTTGGCACTCATCAATCAAAGCGCCACTTCATATGCACGGAGAGCCTCTCGCCTCACATAACAGAAGCAGCACTTATCTCACAACATAAAGTTTTAAACGTTTGGACAGATATAGATCTGTTGGGTTTCTGCATCCATTTGGAAAATAGAAGCGCATCTCAATAATTGATATAATCAATGAGTTTATTTTGCAAATAAAGAGTATAGAATTAAATGGATTATTATACACACCAGTGGATATATTTTCAAGCATCTATTTATATTACTTTCAATATTTATGGATTGTAGTTGATACAAAAATCTAAACTTTGCATCTTTTTTAATCTACTTCTGCAAAAAAGTATGTGAAATATTACATTATAGTTTACGGTAAAATACTGGCAGATGTGGACGCCAGATATTTTCCATATAAATATGGTAAAATCCATATTTACAGAGCTTCCCAGTAAAAACTACAGTAAAATTCTGGCATAACCTAAGGGTCATTGCCTGGCTTTTCAGAGTACTGCTTCCAGGAATGGTTTTAAAACACAAGTGGAAAGGAATAGAACAAGCTGCCAAAGCAACAGGAAACTGCAGATGGCTACATCTGACTTTGGACTTGACAAAACAGCGCACCAATACCAGTGGAAAACATGGCATCCCAAATCACTGAATGCTTCATCATTGACAGTAGAAACTTAATTCTGGACCCCAAGCATCCTGGTGGGAAGTGCCAATGACAGCTTGACAATTGTCAAATTAGCAGTCTGTCCCACAAATACATACGCTGTAACATGGCTACAACATGACATTTCTGTATTAATTAATTTCATATTGTGTTCCCATTCGAAAAAAGTAAACACTTGAAGTGCTGTATAGCTTGGTGTGTAATTAGCACAACTATGTTTATTTTTTTAAACTGAATATGATTAACTTTTGAATGCTTTTTTTACGTAGTTATTGGGAAGCTTTTGCACAATAGCATGCCAAGTCTGATCCTCTCTCTGCTCCCATCTACGAGAGGATTACTGCTGCAGACTGCAGCACATTCAGGGCAGACGTCCATCAAACCTGTACTCATTTACACACTGCCATTACCCTCCAATATACAAACATTATTTAGACAGTTCACAGTCTAAGTCCTGTGAAGGTCAAGGAAGGGTCTGACACCATGATTCATATGCCACAATTAAATGATTCTCTACACCTTAATTAACATTGATTGGCTGCTGACTAATCAATCGGAGCGGTGAGGGACAGGCAAAAAAGGGACCCATCTCATTTCAGGCCTGAGCCGGTAATGAGATATGGTCCGCCGACTTCCTCCCATGTGAGCTTTATGGGTTCATGAACCTGACCAGTCATCCGTCTTCCTCGCTCAGCCACAGCGGTCAGCTGTTGGTGAGCTACAGTTCCTACCTACCAAGAGCTAATGCAAAGGCAGTAAATGACAATCAAATAAATAACGGGTCAAGCCGATGAAACCGAGAAACAATTACCAAGGCAGGCTTATGGTCTCCCCGTTCTCTTCCTGACTGAAATTTATCCATCAGTCTGTTTGGAGGTTGCTGGATTGTAATAAACAGGTAAAAGCAAGCTAAATTTGGGTGTCTTCACTGTGGATTGAAGCGATGGAACCAGCAAAAGTTTTAAATGGAGACATAAACCATCCGATGAAGCAAACTCAGACACACACACAATACACCAATTATTTTTTGTCTGACATCATTAAGTGCCCGTTGACTCATTTAGCTGCACATTCACATTTAAAGGGCCAACATGAACACAGCTTTGCTAATCCATACCCTTTGAGGTAAAGGCTATGAACAAATCTGGACTTTTAATCACACGCCTTTTCAATTTAACTTCCTCCTGGGGGATTAAACATCGAAATGTTTATTTAACATGGATTGCAAACTTAATCTGAGCCTATCTTGCCCCACTTAAAAAAGAAAAACAATCCATGTTCATTTTTACCACTGCATGCACAAAAACAAGCAGCCACAGATGCTGTCTGATTAAATGTTGTCTGAGCAAATTTCCAAAGGGGCATAAAAGGCTGGAGAAAGAATGATGGGGTTTCTGTTTATTTTTCAGTGTCAAATTCATGAATTTCTGTCACATATTTGCACAGTGGTCAGGATTTTAATGTGGAAACTGCAGAAACTGTAGGATGAAAAGGAATCAGTAAATAGCAGGACAGATCCCTCGTTCCATGTTTCCACTAAGGGTTTTAACTGCCAAGCGAATTTCCCAACCAAAATACAGGTTTTTGTCCAAAATGCTATGGTTTAATTATTTATAGATGGATGGATAGATGGAGCCAATGAAACATAAATAATATAAGCATTTTTTAGTGCCTTTCCAGATACTGAAAACAGTTAAACTCCATTCTTTTGAAGCGGCATAGAGACCTAAACATATTAAGCATGAACCAATGGGGAATTCAAAGGGAGAATCCTGTTAGATCGAAGGCCACAGAACTGTCACTGAATCAAAACGTGGAGTTAAAGGATTGCAGCAGACATTTGGCTATTATAGACCCCTTTGAACTAACAAAGAGAAGGTGAAGTGGTTTAACTCTGGGTTATAAGCTGAAATATGTACTAAAATGCAGGTGGTCTGAAGCTGATGTAATATATCACAAGTAAAGAATGAAACACAAGTGGTATTAACTTGATGTAGCTGTTCTTTCTGCTCTTTATCAGATAAAAATGGCACCATAGGATTAACACTTACAAAAGGCCCATGGATATAATCACTGACCACAAAGGGTTTGAAAAAAGAAGGTGAAATATATGTTACTTTTCTCCTGATTTTCTTTTCCGACTGCCTTTTTTCCCTTTCCATGTTCCTTACATCTGCTGTTTTATAATTGGCAGATTAGAAGTCAGGGTGCCAGCTGATGAGAGAAGATAAAGCACAAAGCACCAGAGCCTAATGTAAGCACAAACTGCAGTTGCTGTAATCACAGGCTGATCCCCACTCTGGCTGAAGCTCACTCCTCCTGGTCGCACTGAACCCAGTCAAGGTGCAAATAATACTGAACATGAATTGGTGACTGAATGAAAGACTGTACCATCTGTAGCACAAAAAAAAAATAATTATAACAAGAGCAGATTTTTTTTTTTTTGTTCCAAATCTGAAGGCTAACCATTTATTGCTGAATCAGATTCCATGATGCCAAAATACTTTGAGCAATTTTCCACAAAAGAAATGTAGCCTGCAGAGAGCCAAAAAAGCACAAAGAGCTGTAATTCTGAATCTGAACTATTAATGTTCTGGATAAATCCCTTTCTGACTGCTTTTGAAACATTGACACCAGCACCAGTCCACATCATGTGAAGCTCCTGCAAACTCTCGAATGGATATTTGCTCACAATATTTTCCATGCTATAGTTATTTCTACCCCTTATCTACCAAAGTTTTTCTTCCACTTAACTTTTTGGTGTTCAGTGGAAGAACACCAAAAAGTGTTCTTCCACTTACCATAAGAAAGTAAGTTTGATTTCTTTGCCTGCTGTGGACACACATTTGAGAGTTTGTGTTTGTAAGAAATGTGGGGAAGGAGGAGAGGGAAAAAAAGTGACAAAAGGGTCAATATCCTGACTCAATGCTACAGTGATGGTCTTCAACACTCCCGGTAGAATTGACTCATTATCTTGGAGATAATGAGAGCTTTCCTAGCTGCAACAAATGGCGTTTATCCTTTCTTATGGGTTAGGTGATATTTTTGGTTGTTGTTCTGAAATGCGCTCAGGGAAAAGGGAAGGATATCTACCACATCATCTAATGTACACCGTTTCATATTGGTGTAAGGTCCCTACACATTTCATAATATCTATAAATCTATTCTTTTATGAACAGTTTTAGAACTGCTTATTTTCCCCCTGAGACCAGAATCACCTCAAAGCCATACGGAAGTCGCTGACCAGCACTCTCCCCAACAATTGGAGCCAACTCATAACCAGGTAGGGGTCAGTGGACAGCGCCGGCCCTCTCTTCACCAGAGTACCCAAGGCATGCAGGCGCAGATCAGATGAGACAACAATAAAGTCGATCATCGAACTGTAGCCTAGGATGTCCTGGTGCTAGGAGCACATATGGACACCCTTATGCTTTGGATGGCTATTTCAATTCCTCCCCGCAGTTTATTATAGTTGGGCAAAATATTATTGCAATAGTTTACAATACGAGTAATTATGGTAACTTATACATACCCATAAAAAATGCTGAAAGTTGTCGCTTTAACAAATTGTTGAAGTCATTTTCGTAACATAGGAAAAGAAACTAAAACAAACTTTTGAAAAAGTTCTGCGTACTTGCGCATTTGGCTCAGGATTAGTGAAACCTAAAAATGATCACATGTACCCCACCAAACTGTAGACTCATTGCTGAATCCCACTCACAGACACTCCCTTTATTTTAGATCTGAACACTTTGTTTCTCCAACATCAAGAGATCCGCTTAGCGCAGATTAAGAGGCAGAGCAGAAAGATCAGGAATGAATGTCTACAACATAGACACAATAGCCGAGCGTGGGCGCAGAGGATTTGAAGTATGCCGCTGAAGGAACTCGCTGTTCTCAAATGCTTAAGCTCGCATGCTGCTGTACAAACGTGTGAACACGTCCTCACAGAAATGCAAGAATGAACCGCTGATTGGATCAATTTGTTGAGCAACACATGACAAGAAAAAGGGAGGTATCAACAGTATTGTACAAAACTTAAGAGAACCATCAAGCTCTGTCAGATGTGCATTGCTATAGGCAATAAAGCACAAACCATGTTTAGTTTTTATTGGATTAGCAGACTGGAACTAAGCGGAAATAAATAAAGTGCACGAGGAGATCTGGGCATTTTTCTGTATGTCGGTATGTATGAGCAACCTTTATGGAGCTCTGCTAAGTGAAAAAGAGAAAGTTTAATTGGGAATGGCCAAACAAAGGTCAGTATTAATCACTCCTTGTAAACTCCTTACACTGCTTACAAAAAAAGGCTATTTCAAGCTTTTTTTTTTTTACTACCCGACAAACGTAATCCCTCACAGCCATTCACAGCGATTAGTAGGTTTCATAAGATTTGACATCAGTCAGTTTGCTACCTCTCTAATATTGCATTTGGAAGATAAGATGCAGTTCATCCTAGACAGGCGAAAAGAAATATGGACGTGCTGAAGCAGCGTGGCTAGTTTGGGTGAAAGATGATCAACTAGGTAGCAGACTACTCCAATATTTTCAGGCCCCTAAGTTGATACAGAGACTTTACAGACTCATTCATGAAGCTCTGCTTGGCAACAATCCAGAAGCCTAAAGCACAAAGACTAGCAAAGCTTGATGAACACATGGTAACCATGTGCTAAGATAAGTGGCCACTTTACAGAGAGCTTTAATTAAAATTATATTTTGTAAAAAAAAAAAAACTGTGGGACCGAGGTGCTTATGGATCAATAATCCAGTTTATTTAACTTCTTGACTTTTTCAATGTCTGTGGACACTTTTTGTTTTTATTTCTTTAAACTTTGACAGACACTGTATTCTTGCAACAAAGTGTTTCACAAGAAACTCTTACCTGAAAACATGGAGTATTTTGGAACAGGGCAGAGTGTTTTACTTTTAAGAAACAAGTACTGAGAAGTAGCAGAAGTGGTGCATGAAATAAAAATGGGAAGAGTCAGAAAAAACTATATGCAACCGTTGAAGATGTATGTATAATAGTACATGATCTTGAAAAGTATAGGAAAACATTTGCAAAGACCTTAAAAAAATAAATAAATTATATATATATATATATATATATATATATATATATATATATATATATATTATATATATGTTGATAAAATTGAAAAAGATAAAAAAAAAAATAAATAAATTATATATATATATATATATATATATATATATATATATATATATATATATGATCTTTCTGTTGATAAATGTGCCAAAGCTTAAAAAGAAATTATCTCAAACTTATTCAAACGTTTTTTAAGACAAAAAAAAACAAACTCTATTTGCCTTATAAAGTGATGAAATATATTGAAATTGTGAACACAGAAACTACTTCTAGATATTTAAAAAAAAAATTATTTCCTTAATCATGCAAACTTATTGGTTAATTTTTTTTCTTAGGTATAAAGCAAATTATATTCCATAATATTGTTCTATAAGTAATGGTAAACCTAGAACTGTAGCCTCAACATTTTAGGAGGTGTGTGGGTTCATCTTTGTAGAGAATGGAAGACAAGAAATCCAATACAAAGAAGGAACGGTATGTGCTCTAAAAAGTAATAGATAAGTATTCATTGAAGTATTCCTATCTGCCTCTACTAGCTGGCTCTACTGGGTAGAAAATAAGCTGGTAGAGAAACAGCAAATTTATCAGGGAGCAACAGCAGCAATTACACTCCCAGTCAAAGGGTGGCGCCAAACACAAAGCAGGATGGAGCGAGATTTGCTCTTTTAAACAATGGATCATTCAATAGCCAAAAAGTCATAAAATACAAAGCACTGAGAGCAGTCACTTCATTTGTTCTTTTCAGTCCTTCTCTTCATAATGTAGAACACAGTAATAAAACCATCACGTTATCAACCCTCTTTAATGGTTTCCGGTGATTTAACTAATCCCAAATAACTATAAAAATGGTAGCAGGAGTGGTGGAGAACTGAACCAAATGGCCATTATTAATGCCTGTTCTGGACACGCAACCTATTAGGTCCGATGTTCAATATTTAAGCTTAACAATATATTTTTGCATGTCGCATAGTTTTTCTGCCTATATTTTATTGTGTACATGGTATGACTGTGTCAGTGAAGAATGGATGTATAATAGCAATAAGTGGTTGTAATTGAACTGTTTGACTTTAGACGTTAATGAAACCTGACATCTTTTTAAGTGATCTTCTATGGTTATTTAAATACAATGCAAACTACCAAAATTAAGAATGTAATCTTACTAAAAAGTAAAAAAGACATACAGTATCAAGCACAAGAAATTCAGGTGTATACCGGTCAGACATGTCCACTCTCTCTCTTAGAAATTAATCCATCTGTTTATATGCCACCAGTATTGGGTGATGTAATTCTTCTCTCCCCTTGAGAGGTCAGCCTGTGATTCTGCACATGGTGTGGACATCCATCTAGCTCTGCACAGCAAAATTCAATTAAAGTATAAATTTGGCACCTGCTGCAGAGCACTAGGGGAGTCAGATGCTTCCAAATTCAACATCAAGGAGAGAAAAAGAACAGATCCAAACATGAATACATTATATCTGCTTTTATGCAGCAGTTACAGTTTATATAGCTGAGGTACTGTTTGAATTACACAATTAAAGCTTTTGCGTGAATTAAAATTAATTTGGAGGAGTGTATGGACTTCCTTTTATTGCAGTTTAATTGTAATTTTTTCAGATGCTGGTAATATATAGGTACAGTGCAGTCTGGAGCAGTCGTTGCAAAAACAATAGAGCCTGGGTGTAATGAATCCTCACTGTCACAAATGCTCGGCCGCTTTCTTATATGCTCTCACATGTGCAGCTTTCTTCTGCTTTCAAGGCAGGGCCGCAGCACGCAGCAGACATCAGTGTCTGTCTCTAAAGGCCAAACAGAAACTCTGCAAAAAATCCCCAACCAGTTCCTCAGATACCTGCAGATAAAGATCTTGGAAATTCAACGGCTACAAAGAGTCCTAATAACAATGTTTGGTTTCAACTTGATAGTGATCCTCAGCCTCAACAACAATGGTTTTGACTTTTCATGGGGGAAAAAAAAGAATTGGTTCTAGTAGAAGAACCTAACTAATACATTTTATGCTCTTTTTTCCCCTTGGTTCCATCCCAATGAGTTAATTGATAGAACACTACTATTAATATGGCTGCTGCAATTAAACAACAGTATTTTACGTAGATTTTAATGTAAATGCACCTCCAGACACATGTGATTTATATGTTTCAACAGCTATGACAGTAACTAACTAAAAGCACGCATCAGCATGCCTGTTAGATGTGACTGTGGCTCATTTAAAACAAGGCAGCAGGGATTTCTGCCACAGTGGACTGACAAGTGAACATACACCCTGTGACAGTTCATTTGATGCTATGCTCAGTTACGTGTGATCATGTCCCAGGGGGAGTTGTTTCCTTCAGACTTGAACATTAACAGGACACTATCTCAGTGGATTTACATTTGGTAAAAAGCAAAATGTAAAACCAGGGTTCCTTAAAATGCGGTACACAAACCACTAAGGCTACAGATATTTTATGTGACAGACCCAAACAAAGCATCAACTAATTGAATAGAAAATGATGCATTATTTTTAATGTGTGAAGCAAAGGGGTCAACAGAACAACAATTAAATGTGGAGCACTTAGATCTGCCTTTTGTGGGATAATGGTAAGATGAAAGTCATGGCTGACAGAAATCGTAAGGAACTAATTGGCTGTTATCACAAAGAATGACAGGTTAGACGAGATTCATTATCAACCCACCATCTACATGATATGACAAAGTGGTGGAAGCATCATGGTGTTGGCATGCATTTTCCCTGCAAGTAGAGTCAGGGAAGCTGGTCAACACAGATGGGATAACAAAGGGCACTAAATTCAGGGAAAATATGGGGAACAAATTGTTAGACTTGACATTGGACAGTCGGTACAGCTACCAACAAGGCAACAATCTTCACTTATCGCCAGAGTGGATGTGTCAGAATGGTCAAGTCAAAGACTTTTTCACCTTTAGTGTTCAAAAAGGTGGTACTCCAAATCAGAATCTTAAGTCAAAATATGAAACACTAAGCAAAGTTTTTCTAAAATTGCAAATTGAGGTTAAATTTATTACTCTGACAAAAATAAAAATAGATGGGGATACAAATTGTACTCAAATTTCAAAAATACCTCATTATAAGTAAATAATAACAGCTTTAAATGAAGCTGTATCTCTGATTTGCATATCTCCAGCTTTCAGAAACAAGCCACTAATCCTTGGCTAGGCGCTGTCATGTATGGAAATCTTAACGCCCACAGCATCTCCTCCGGTGCCTCCAAAGACGCACTACAAGGGGAGGATTGAAACTTGCGCTAACCTCACATATCAATTTGTTTTGCGGCTGAAGCCTATTCACTCCAGCCGGTCTTCCCGATGATTTACGATTGCACAAGATGAATTTTTCTATTCTTGCCAACAGATGATGCTGCTCCATATCTTTATGGTGACACTTGATTTATCTTCCAGCGAGTAGCCCCAAGGGGCTTTCAGCCTGTGCAGCCATTTTTGGCAAACCTTTTTTCTTCTTGCGGAGATGTGCTAAAAAAGATTTTTACCAAATGTGAAGATAAGGTCATTTGCAACCATAGTTGCATTGATACTGATGTGTCACAGACAGAAGAAACTTAGAATTCTAATTTATAGAGACAATCAACAGCATCTCTCTTTTCCGTATGGAGTCTTTCACCATTTTATTGCTGGTGGTTAGGGTTATCCCTGCAACTCCAAAACCCTGGGCTTCTCATGTTTTTCTGTGCCGTTTTTTTCTTCCTTCCTCCAACAATAATGCGAGATTAAAATTCTGAATGTAGTCAAAATAGTTTCTGAGACAAATAGCCTTTTAATGACTTTAGGTTTAAAAGGCTACATTGACTAACTTCAATTAATGTAGCTTGATTAATTCTAACCCTTGCATCAATAAGTACTCTACACATTAAGTGTGTTTAATTTTGTTTAGTTGGTTTTAGCTAATCTCATACAAATACATACCTTATAATGGAAGATTCAAAACCAATTTAATTCTTTGTTAGTGGGTCATATTAAACTTCATTTTTCCTCTATAATGTGTTAACATTTCCACGCTCATACAAATAACACCCACTTAAACAAAACTTAAGAAACAAAAACAATCTTCTGTATTTAAGTGCATATATTAACTCCTCAGAAAGGTAGAATCTTTCAAGCTACAGATAGAGTTAAGTTAATTTATAGATTTTAGGAGGGATTAGATTTTTGATAACCAATGTGACTGGTTGAATAAACACTAACAGTTTTTCAAAGGGGATGATAGGCGGGATAGGCTTTATACAAAAATGAAAGCAAAGAGATAATCTGAAATATTCTGAATCATCCCTGCAGCGATTTTAAGTGCATCTCAAAGGATCGCTTCAAGAAAGAGATTCCTCATCCAGATTGTCGGCCGTGCCACTGCTGTGCCGGCCTTCAGAGGGACGTAGGGGGAATAAAAACAAAAAGGGCAGAAAGGCCACGACTTAGAATTTTCAAGACATCAAGTCATGTCTGTTATGCACAGAAAAAGACATCTGTTGATGCTTTGAGTTCAAAGAGTGCTTTGGGGAGCTTATGTGACAACAAAAAGATTCTAATCCTTCCATATAACTCTTATTCGGTTGATTTGGAAAGGGAAAAAAAAGGGATGGAATCTTAAGGTTTGTCTGCACAAAGCATAGAAACCCTCCATCAACATCCAAAAAGGAACCAGCATTCCATTCAGTGTATTTTAAAATCTCCACACAAATCAATAAGTACGCTGCATCACTGTACCCCCACCGCTGCTTCCATTGCTCTCCTCACACACCGCACAGAGGCCTGCCTTTAAGAACAGATTTTTTTATTTCCAGTCGCTGTCACCATGGTAACTTCCAATGTCCGACTTGGTCCAGTCTTTGCTTCCAGCACTTTCCTTCTTCAAAGACCTTCTTTTTTTCCAAGCCTAAAACCGGATTGCTTCACAAACGATCCCCCACAGCGCTCAGCTTCCAGAAGGTTGTTTAGCTGCTAATTGCCTTGTATGACAAGAGAGCAAACTATGCTCTTCTGATAAACAATTTTATCTACTTACACCACATGGTTTATTGTGAAAAGACTGAAACATGTTCGGAACCGTCTTCATTTATGTGCACTTTGGCTTTCTTTCTTTCTCTGCACTACCTTCATATGGTGTGCTTCAATGAGGAAGAGTGTCTTGGCACAGGCACCCAAGCAACAATCAAATATTCCTGTGTTGACCGATCGATGAGCACCACCCCCCTTCTGCCCTTCCTCATTCACATCTCAATAATGAAAGACGAGCAGGGGTTATGAGTAACCTCAGTGTTTGATGCAGAAGGGGTCAGGCGTCAATAGCTCGGCCAGGATCCAAGGGTGCATTGGCATGCACGGTAAACACATAGGGTCTTAAGGATTTTGCCTTAGGGATGCATGGTTGGGATTAAAAGCTCAGTCTTGACTGCGATGTGGCATCTCCTCATTGTCGATACGCCCAAGGTACTGTCAGTCACTGCACACAGCTTCAGTCAGAGATGTAATTCACTGACCCACAAGAGCACGGAGGTGCTAATTCACTACAACATAGACCAATTATACTGATAGCCAGCAGCAGGATTGGAAGTTTAACAGAATGCACTTTATAATGTATTTTTCAGTTGGAAAAAAAATAGAATAATAATCAAATGCTCAAAAATTTAGGCAAAAACAACAAAATAACCACTACTGTTTTTAAGTGTAGATGTACTAATGAGAGCAAGTATGACACATATTTCATCGCAAATCTTTTGGAAATGTAAAACTAATTGAAGTCAAAAATAGAATCAGTAATAAAACAAAAAAAAAACAGCCATACAGATTTAAATGAGTCAGAGCAAAAAAGGACAACATGCACACCAAAATCCATTCATCCATTCATGGTCTATACTCGCGTATCATCGCAGAGTATTAGAGAAACTGGTTTACTTGGCAAGAGGTGGGTTACACCCTTTACAGGTCGCCAAAATAAACTGCTAAATGCATGCAACTAACAAAAATAAAGGCCCGCACAAAAAGAGATCAGCACAGTGGTGTCTAACAGCAGCCCTAAAGGGTCAGGATCCTGCATGTTTTAGTTTTCTCAGCTGTATAATTCAATTCACAAACCAACCACTTTGCACTCAAAACCAACAAGTACTGATGGGTGCAAGTTCTCATATTTAGTATCTACATCAAGTGTAGTCACGAGAACAAAAACAACTAAAATCATCATTGGATTTTCTAATCCATTAATTAGTTCTTTGTTTGTGCACAAGAGTCCATTTTCAGCACTTTCAATAACATCTCTCTATCACAATTTACTTCTTGGACACCCAGTGTTGGACACTCTGCATTATCCACAGCTTCCCTTTTACAGAGCAAGGAATTCAAGTGAGGAGAACAATGAGAGAATGCAGTGTACTATGGCTGATCTAATTCTGGGGCTTTCCTCTAGGTGACAAAGTACTCCTTTTATTTCAACCCACCCACCACCAGCGTCCTCCTGAATTTGTCAGGGGAAGCCAAGACATTTAGCTATCTTTTAACCTCTCCTCCATACCAACTGGTCTCCCAAGACACAAACAGAGGAGGAGAAGAGGAGTCCTTTGCTTGTAAAAGCAAAGTCTGGAAAGTTTCATCGTGTCGGCTTGTTTCTGCTCTGCTTATTTTCCATCTCCGGTATGAGCATGATGTCTGCTCATCCCTACCTAAATAAATCTTTTCTGGGGTAGGTATCAAGACCATATGGCTCCTTCAAGAAGGAAGATTGCTTTATTCCAAATATCACCAATAGGACAAAATATAGTTCTGTTATTGTTTCTACCACCAACTCCTTTGATGAGTAAAGTAAGCTAGAGCAACAATTTCAACCAGGTCCTTAGAATGCCTGTTGGCTTTTATTTTGTTTGATTCTTTTCTCCCTTATTTATTTTTTTTATTTCTTTATGTACTTGTGCACTTATACTGTATTCCTTTTTCTTTGCTATATTACAATATTTTATGCATGTATCAAAACCCAGTTTCACAGTTGGAATCAATATTTTATTTTGCATTAAACATACTAAGAGCAGGCAAAAGAGCTTTTTAAAGACCTTACTTCTTTTTGTTAAACATGCATAAGGAATTAAGATTCATAAGTAAAGAATACAAAGGAATAACAGAAAGTTTCAAAAACGGTTAATGAAGTTAGGTATACAGACACTGCAGTGAAACAGCCTTTATTTGTATCTGACCAACATTATACAGAAATTACAATCTGAGTCTTGCAATGAAACAGATTAATATATCTTGCTTCTTCTATGTTGTGCTTCGTAAAATAATTCAAAAGAAATACTATACAAAGAAGTTCACACTAAAGGAATACATCATTTAAAAATAACTTTCATTTTATTGTAGTTTGCATACATAAAATAAACTTCTGTGAAAGGGGTACCAAACTTGCTCAAGCCCAGGATCCTACATCCTCCTAAATCAGGCCTTGGGTTCCACAAATCACTTTTCTGAGCTGCAGCACAGAGAACTCCAGAAAGACATATTCAAATTATAAAACAAACACCAACAGATCTAGTGCACAGAATTGTAAGCAGGTGTATCAGGTCACTGCAGATGCAAAGTAAATCCCATAAACTTTCAAGGTGACATGAAAATCCTGATTGTGCTGCGGCGATACCAGCAGGGAAAGAGGATGTGGTGGTAATTCATGGGAAGCATCTTTTATCTTCTGCTGCGTCCCTCATTGTCATTGTGCAACAATAACTCCCTCTCCTTATACAGATGCTGTGCATCCGATATACTTTTCAGCTTCCATGACACAGAATACACTCAGTGGAGGAATAAAATATACCTACATTAAAACTGTATGAAATATGAACCATTACTGGTCTCGGGTTGATAATATCTTTCTGTCCATCGAGTTCACTTGAATTTACAGAGCTGTGAAAATGTATTTGCTCCCTCAGATTTCTCCTGGTTTAGCTTATTTTACTCACACTTAAATAATTTAGATCAGAAAACATAATTTATTATCAGACAAAGATAACTTGAGTAATTATGAAAAATTATGAAAATAATTTCAATTTAAAGAAAAAAAAAAGCTGTCAAAATTTGGCACTACGTCAAAGAGTAATTGCCATCCATCTATAAAATGATGAAATCACCTAAATGTAACCTATCTGGCAACATTAGACAAAAAGATCTTAAAAGCATTTTGTGTTCCAAGGTTCATGGTTCAGCAATTGGAAAGAGATTGGGGAGCGCTGTTCTGAGAAAACCATTCCATCCTGAAAACAAGACACAGATCACAAAGACCTTTGAGAATATATGCTAAACTCTGATGCTTGAAGACGTTCCAGTGTGGCTCAATTACAACCAAGAGCAAGAAGAGTGGGCCAAAAGTCTCACTGCCAGTTGTCTTAATGGAGGTTACAAAGAGCCTGTTTGGCATGGCTAGCTTTTATCTCCTAAAAAAATACTATAATTAAAAACTGCATGTCTGTACTTGCCTATGCTCTTTGTCTGATATAAAATTTAGCTTTAAGGTTTGAAATATATATATATATTTTAATGTGTAAGTAGGAAGATACTTTTTCATAACACCTAAGGTTATTAACAATATCAAAAATGCAGGGGAAAAAAAAGCTCTTATGGACAGAAAAGCCTATCAATCCATACTCTTTTTTAATTTTTTTTTCTTAAAAAGAACAGATATCATTTTACAAAATCTTTACCATCAACTTATTCCAAAGCCTTCAACCTCTGTTGGGATCATCCATCCATAGTAAACAACAGAAAAGCCCATCTACTCCTTCATAAGACACATCTTTGAGCATGTGGACAGGAAGGCACAGGCCTTTGTGAAACTGAAGTGGGTTGCCTGTGGCAGCTACATGCACTTTTCCTAAAATTACACTCTGGTAAGAAGCCACCACGGTCCAGTGGCCGAGCAGGCCATTGATGGAATTAATGCTCATGAATAACAATGCAGCGCCATAATAAGTGAGAGCTCTCCCACTGTGTAATATTGACATGCTCCCTGGTCAGAAAATAGCCTGGCATAATTAGCTTTCACAGGCGAGTCTGGGGCCAGCAGGAGAGGCCTCTCTAGATGCAGACAAACCCCCTCAGCAGGAGTAGTGTGAAAGGCCGAAAATGAGTGAGGGGCCGATTGAAGAGGAGGGCCAATTCTCTCGGTCTGCTGCACAGTCCATCTACCTGGATACTAAATAATATTGATATATTTATAAAACAAAAAAGCAATGACGCATGACAGAGTGTGTGGTCATAGCAGTTAATCAAATGAAGATGGTATGATAAGATGTTAAGACTTTTGAACAGCCACAGAATGGCTGACATGCTTGGATGTATTCAGCCATTTGTAATATATTTTAAAAGGTCAAAAATTACTATTTTTCTTCTTTCAACCAGCTTAAGTAAACTGCTTAACTGAAGCTGAAATTATTTAGCGGCGTGGTGGAACACTGCCCCTCTAACGCCTGCTATTGCACATTTCTCCCACAGTAAGTACAAGTAAAACAAAGATGTTTTAAAACTAGAATTTGAAAGCTACAAATGTCTTGGTTGTTAAAAAGCAGACTGTAGGCAGGCTAACAGAGTAGACATCCTGACTAATTAACCAGAAAGCATCAACTTGTTTAATTTGTTTTATGGCATAGCAAACAAGCCCTAAAGGTTATAACATTCTGTGTATTTAAAACATCTACAGGGAATATAATAACCACAGGCCAGACACTATAAAGAAACTAAGTACAGATGTCTAAAATCACAAATGACAACTTTATTCTCAGATAAAACTTAAAAGTTTATTTAGTTAGATTTATATATATGTAAAAAAAAAAAAAAAAGAGGGATTCTGCCTTGATGCAAGGTTAAAAAGTGAGCATTGAAGATTGGGGGAACGGGGACTTGATTTCTTGGCGCTATATTTCAACCGAGGGATCGCCAACCATGTGCAAGATACATAAGTAAATATAGAAATAAATAAATACTTCCATTTGTTTATCATTGTTTAAATTCCCCTGAATTTATACAATACAAAGAGTCCATATAAACAAACACTGAACCATATGTTTGTTGGATTGTGTGAATGTTACGGTCATTGTAAAAGCAACATGTCCAAAATGAATTAGGCAAACCAAATACATATTTTACAAACATTTGACAAAATACTTAGCTGCTTTGCCTCTTTTGGTATTTCGTATTATTTTGGTTTTCAGTGGCTGGGTTGTTTAGTTTACTAGTCATCTGATACTTCTCCACTCAACTTCCTCCTAACATGCACCTCCATAAATGTTACACGTTTAGTTAATCAGCATCACCTTTTCTTACTGCAGTGATCACCCCTTCCAGATCACACTCACTTTCATTCCGCGTTCACCAGATTTTCCAGTGGACTCTCGTATACTCCTGTGAGGTTCTAAGTTTGGTGCGCTGTGCATTATAAGAACCACACAAATCTGTTGAGCAGTTGCTTGAACAATACAATGCATTTTAGCAACCTGAAAAATAGCTGCCATATTATAAGCAAGGATAGAATGTTTTTAAGTAAAATTAAACTCTGATGTTGTCAAATACATTCTTCAAACTTGTACAAATATGGATGCTTTAAGTCATTCAATTAAATAAATAGCACTTTTGAATAAACTTTGACATTATGGGCCACAGTGATTTTTTAAAATCCCAACAAGAATAGCTAGAAAGTTCACACAAGCCTATTAATTATGCATTACCATGTGCAGTGTTCAGAATAATCTTGACTGCCAATCACTGAAAACAGAGAATATCTAAATTGCTTCCTGTAACTCTACGTGAACTGCAAATTGTGTGAGCACCCCTCAGGATACAGGAATCTGCTGGTGAGTGTTATGAAAATGCATGGAGTCCAAGTGGTGCAAACGTTTTGAATATTCAGCAGCTTTGGTGAGATCAAAGTGAATTATGCAATTGTGTTATGAAACATTGATTATAAGAAAGGGTCATCTGATTTCCAGATATAAGATTGATACATTTTGCCCCACGCAGATGGATCCAGTATTTAATGGCCCATGCCAAACAATCTATGGAAATAACATTCTCTCTTTTTTCATGGCATTCCCTAGACAAATCCCCATAATGGGGAGAAATTATCAAGAAAATGTTGACCATTTGAAATCGGAAATCTACTTCTATAAATCTAGGCGAATAAGAGCTATTTATGGCAGGTTTGAGGTGCAAGCTGTGTGTGACCATCAGAAAGTTAAGAGGTAAACAAATTAAAAATACTTTCTTATTTTTGCCTCCTTGATTTTCCCTTCAGCAAGGTTGGAGGACATGAGTTGAACCTGTACATCTCACTTCCCCTGCCTTAGCAACTTGCTGCAGCTGCAGACATGGGGATCGTAGCTCATTCATGCCCATCCCAAGTATCGTTAAAGAGAGGTGATGTAGCAGTGACACAAAGTAAAACTGAATCATTAAAGTGAAAATAAAGAAATGAAGAACTGAGGGAGGAGTGATAAGAGGAGAAGCAAGGATTCTGAGTTAAACGGTAATTGAGAGGAGAGGGAGAAAGACAGAGACAGGAAGATAGTGGGATTAAGGTAGGTAGAGTGTGTCTTGTAACGCTGAGCTGAGCAATGACTAGAGGCTTTCCCAGCCAAGCGGTTTGAGCCATCTATCAGTTCAGAGGGACTCCATAGGTCCTTGCGGCATAAACTCTCAAAGATGACTCATTTCCGACTGACGTTCAAGGCTGACTAAAGCAGCCGAGGAACACACGAAAACACAGTTATAAAGGCACTAAGTTAAAGCAAAGTAAAGCTACATGGTTAAAGATTCACACCATCATGAAAAACTGAAAACGCAAAAGAAAGAAAGAAAAAATCTTTATCAAAGCTTTTGAGGTTTGATAACATCTTGAGATACGGATGTACCAAGAAATCAATTAGTTACAGACGTTAGGCAGTTTTCATTTTCATCCTCTCTCACCGGCCAGCTGGAAACTCAAATATTTAATTCAAAGATATTTAAACTTGACTCATCAATTTAGTGAAACTGTGTTACAGAAATCAAGATAATGGGCTCCAATCAAGACGCCCTATCATAAATCTAATTGTTTTTAATGGTTTTGACCAAAATCAATGACAAATGTAAAAAATATCAGTGTTTGATTCAGTGTCATGGGAGCTTCTTTTCACATAGACAGGCTATTTTCAATATCTGGGTTATGAAGACAAGGTGTGGTGATTAATCACCATCTTCCTGGCCAGACAAATTATTGGCCTCAGACATTTAAAAGCACTTCGTCTAGTCGGAGTTATCAGCCTGTAAAAACAAATTTGTTCTGCTCGATACTCTGAAGAAAAATATGTCACAATGCATGTTAAATATTGCCAAAGACAACTAAACATGCCTTTGTGTTTGTGAAAGCAAAACACAATAATCCTCAGTTGACTGTGTAATAAACTCAGATTAATTATGTGTTACAATATTTTCCTGTTTGTCTTTGTTTCACTTAAGTGATTTATGAGGTTGGATTGAATTAGACAATGCTTACTGTTATATGCAACAACAGTGCAACTGCTGCCAAGAACAGTGGAGCGGTTTGTTTAAGATGTTTATAAGACTGCAAACTGGTGGTTCACGAAATTAACACCAATTGAAGAATAATTCAGAGCAAGTTCTTGGCTGTTTTTCCTAAAAATCATGACATTTGAATCCAAGCTGTCAGTCATCTTATTGCAGCTTAACATTCAACACCTAATTTACTGTAAATATAAAAGAAAAAGGTGTGACACTCAAAACTTACATGTGCAAACCATTAAAACCAGATATGTTCAGTGTAGTATTCAGTATAGGTCAGTTTGGAAAGTACCAAAGTTTGCTTATCTTAGGAAGTAAAGTAGCAAACGTTATATTGTACATTTACAAAATAACAATGTAGGTACTCTATGGATTATTTAGAAAGTAAAGTAGCAAAAACGGTCTAGTTAGCTTGGGAAGAAATGTAAAAAAATTCTTAAAAAATAAAGTCACAACTCTAGTGTAGGTAACATAGGGAGTAACAAAGTAAACCTAGTTTTCTTCATTCAGAAAATAAATTTACTAACTTTGTTGGGGGGACTCTCATGCATTCTGATGGTGTAGAGTTGGTTCCTCCTGAACCCGAAGCTCAACTATCTGATGGAGCCTCCTCTCCAAAACCCGTGATTCGACCTTTCCAAGCAAAACAGAAAAACTACTACAAACAATTTACAGGTATATTTCAAAGACTACCAAGGACTACAAAATAACGCTGAACATACGACCAATGAAAAAGCAAATGTTACTTTGATATTTAATATATTTTAATTTGTAGTTGATCTTAGCTTAAAACATTCTTGTTCTTATGCTTTGATTGTCCTGCGATAATAATTATCCCCAAACGTTGCAGAAACAAACAGTACAACTAAGGACTATGTTGAGAACCGAGACCAGAGGCACACTGAACTTACTGTACTGAGGTAAACTAAAGAGATAAAAGACCTTCTGGAGTTGATCCCGTCCAAAGGGTTTTGCTTTTTATCTCTGAGGAACACTGATTAATGTCCCAAAAACGCATTCCAGGTCACTGAAACTTGTACCTTTTTGGGTCGTTATATATTCAGCACTTCATGTCAGAAGAAAGAGAGTTAGTGGTCGACATCAATTGTTTACTGGCAACTGCCAGTTGAAACGAGAAAGGAGAGCCAAAGTAAAGAACAAGGATAAAAAAGATGAGCAGAGAAGGGCAAATATCAGATAGAGAAGGAAAAAAGGCCTAGAAGATTCACTGCTGTGTGACCAACCACCTGCTCCCTTGTGAATTAGCCCTTTCTTCACAGTATGGACTCATCCAAATGAGTGCTCTGGTTGACAAATGGACTGAGCCTTCATACTTTAGTTTTTCCTCCAACACATGATAACCCCCTTGTTCTGAGACGTTCCGTTGTGCAAGCCTTTAATATGATAGCAATATTCCCTTTGAGCAGCAGAAGGCTTTATAAGTATAAACTAGAAATAAAAAAAAGTCACAATCAGAAAACTTACTGGTTTCTCTTGGACACCTCGCTGCTTGTAGGGACATAATAAAGTCTACAGGGCATTCAGCTCAGGGTCTGAAAATGGCCACCGTTATGACAGATTTAAGCCACTGCCTCGTGTCAAGCCCAACCCTCCCACCATCCAGCTTTTATCTCTCGAGGGGAAGCAATTCACCCTGTACACTGGGGATGTTCTTAAACATCTCCTATTTCCCGGCATGGGCTTCCTTTTTCCTCCTTCTAATAATTGTAGCATTTTGTACATCCAAGTCTAAAAGATGCCCACTGACTTACTAGGCTGCCAGCTTCAAAATTACAGCAACTAATTGAATGTGGCACATTTCTACACAAAAGACAAATTTTGGGGAAAGGGAAAGATGGAAAAACGTATAAGAAAGGATAATAAATATTAGGTGATGTCATCCAAAGCAGGAAAATAATAACATGAGGCAAATTAAGCTCTTTTGCTTTAAAACTATTCTTTATGAAAAGAGGGTTATGCAGGGGCAGGAGGCAAGTATGCACAGATGGGAAGGCGGTTTAAATTCCTGCAGTAATCCAGAGAACTTCTTAGTGCCTTTATCACTTTTATTAGAAAAAAGGGAAAACTTTATGTTTATTCCTCTGTCAAAGCTTTCATTAATTCCTTCTGCATATTAATGGCAGCTGAAAAATCTCCCACTATTCTGTTTGTTCACACCATTACAATAGGCAGTTGTCCCACGCTGTGCTCATTGCTCAGATCTTTGTTCTGTAATTGTCAGGTGCTCAATATGTAATTGTATCATGCAAAACCCAAATAAATAGAAGTGCAAATAAAAAAGCTTTTAGAAACTGAAACGGCTTTTGTGGACCAATAGATGTCATTACTTTAAATATGTATTGGCTTTTGTTACAATGTGCATTTAAATAAAAGCAGTGTTTGCATGGATCTATCACAGAATAAGTCTTAGTTGAATTCTAATGGCAGCAGTTTATTTGTTTTTTGAAAGATTTAGAATCTACGTCATATGCTGCGTATGCATTAAGTACTTTGTGTTTCTGCTCCCTTTAAAAGCACTGAGAAATGTCCTGACTTGCTCTATTCTAGTCTAGTCCCATGATGCAACCTTGGATAATCTTTCATCAGATCCACCGAGTAACTTTGTTTAAATCCCAAAGCTCTGTTTCTACATGCAGATGTGCTTTAAAAATGTCAGCCTCAGCCAAAGCTGGGAATAGGATTTTCACTTTTTTTTCTTAACTTAAGAGTAAAAAATAAATAAATACTGGGCGTGCAAACATGTAGATGTTGTTCCCTTTATCTGTTGTTCTATTTTCTCTAAGTTTATTTATTCATAATTAATGTCTGTATGTTGTGAGCATGTGAGACCAAAGTCAAATTCCTTATTTATACACACAAATTTGGCCATTAAAGCTGATTCTGATTCTTCTTTCTTCTGATTTTAATCCTATAAATAACACAATAAACTGCAACTGACGATGTATGCAAACCCAAAACCTGATAGGTTGTTTTTTGTTTTTTTTTACTTTTGCTGTCCAAAGTATATTTCCATTGTGGATTCTGTGATAACACAATAATAACACTGGTTATCTTTTGTAGGTAGTTTTTTTTAGAACAAATACTCTTTTACGCTTCAACTTGTCCATTTTCCATAATTTACAGGCATACTATCAGATACAAAGAGTAGAAATAAAGAAAAGAAGCCAAAAGCAAAAGAAGGGAATCTGCTTAAAATATGTACAGATGAAAATCAACTTAAAACATAACTAAAAAAATCTGGCACAAAAATATCAAAAAATGATTCATGTTATGAAACTTTTGCAAAGAGGTGTACATTCTGAATAGATCACACAAGTGTTGAAAATCAGAGTCCATAAAGGGAAACACTGATCACCATGAACACATGATCCTCTCAATGAAACACGGTTTCCTGTTAGAGGCTGCAAAGGATTTGAGTCTGGGGCAGAACTTGAAAATTGATCTTAGCAGATGTCCTCCGTTCAATATGACTGAGCTCGAGATACACAGCTAAGAAGAATTCCCTCATTTCCTGACATCTGATCGTCCTCTTGGCGGTTGCTGATGGCATGGGTCTCTTTGGGGTTTTCATCTTTTAAGAACTGCCCCTGATCATCAGATAACAAGCAAACAAAAATCGAGATAAAGAAATAACCAACCCATACTGAAGCAAACCTTGCCTGAACTCCTTAAAATAAGGTCAAAAGCAAAAGATAATTAGAACCGATGCATATGGAAAGGATTATCATCATGAGATGTGATCCTCCCATCTGCTTCCCTCTTCCCATCCATCACTCATTCATAAGCCCCCATCAGCTGCTTTCTATCCCAACTTTCCTGCAGCCATCGTCCTCCTGCATTTGAGAAACAACCCACAAGCGTTTGTTTTCCACACCATCGTCATTAACAGGAGCTGTCAAATGTCAACCGTCACGTGCTGGGGTGGGTTCAAAAAGCAGGTTGCTTTCATTTTGTTTTTATCGTCCTCGTGAGACTCTTCAAGCTGCGATATCTATTAACCTTCACCGTTAGTGACATGCACACAAAGACAAAGAGCTTGTACAGACATAAATATGTTTGGTTCGTCTTTGTTTGCCGAAATGACAAGTGTGGTGACACAGCAGAGGGAGCAATCCCGAGGGGGGGGGTCAGACTGGGGAAGAGAAATAAGAGTGATAAGAAAGACAAAAGGATAGACCGGACAGATAAGGACGTGGAAGGTACATGCGTGAGTTAGGCAGGAGGAGGGGGATGCCCTGACCTGCTTTTCTCCTTCAGGGGTCATGCACAAGCCTGCCACGATACTATCAGCTGTCCCTTATGGTGCCTGCCGAGGTCTGCTGAGATATAAGGTGATATATAGTTTTGATATAGCCTGTAATTACTGGCTGTGAAGGCCACATAGCCTTGAGGGGGGAACAGAAAAGGGGAACACACAAAAAGAGAGAAGAAAGACATTGTGGCTTTGATGAGAAAAGGGTCAGTCTTGTTTGATAGCAAAAGTGTCTGCGAAGCCCATCCCTGAAGCTACTTCGCTCATTTGAAAGTGGGACTAGATCTCGACATGTCTTGAGGAGACTCAGACAATTCTTCAACAATAACTTCCAAGAATATCCCACAAGGGACTAGGGGTTGCTGCAAGACTCACAATCTCCAGCATGTGTGTGCACACTATGCAAATGATGCCAGATTGAGCTAAATTAATCATAGGTTGCACATTTCAATTATAGCATCATTAGCCTGCACTGCCAAGAGGAGACATGTTTATCCAAAGGCTTGTGCACAGCCATGATGTTCAAAACACAAAGACAGAGCCAGCTGTTGAAAGACATCCATTCATTTCATCCTGCCATGGCATCATGTGAGACAACCTTTACTTATAAGCTCAGTGACGTGCCATTACTCAGATAAAAGGTGCTTTTGGCTCCATAATGGACGTTAATGGAACCAGGCACCTCAATATACGGTGCCTCGGAAATGCATCCATTCCCCATCAACTTCTTTTAACATTTTGTCACATTACAACCACAAATTTCATTGTATTTCATGAGAATAATAGAATACACAAAATACTAAGTATAGATTCTGCAGAAACACCTTTAGCTACTGTTGCTGTGGATGTCTCTACAGGCTTTGCACTTTCTTGTTTGCAAAGTAACTCTGTCCCTACCAGACTGAATGGAGAACAACTGTGGGACATCAGATTTTAGGTCTCACCACAGATCCTCATTTCTCTTCAGGTCTTTGACTGGGCCACTGAAACATGAATATTCTTTGATCAAAACCATTCTATTGTAGTTCAAGCTGTGTGTGTGGGAAGGGATATGCACAGATAGACACTAGGTGTTGCTAGAGCACCTGCCCTTTTCCCTCTTTGGAAAAAAGTGCCCTTTTTGATTTTTTACCAGGGTATAGAGTACTTTCCAAGGAGGTATTGAAGGATTTTATTTGAAAGTATACAACTAATAGGGTCTCAACAGAAATGTACGTAGCATCAAATATGAGGACTAGGTGTGAGAAACAAAAGGAGAGCTAAAAGTGACTTTTGTTGTCACTGCTATTCAATGTATGCAACAACAACAAACAAATACTAGTGGCACTCAGACAAATGTAAAGAACTTTGCAGTCCCAAAGAGAGAAACTGACCCTGCACATGTAAATTATGTCTAATTGGTTTGATTGCTTAGATTATATAACATGTTGTTAAACCAGTTTCCTTTGTTACATTAAAACAGACATATCTACATTTCCCTGTATTCTATACAGCAATATAGATTAGAGGTTTTGTTCTTGATTTTCATAGAGTTGCAAGCTTTTTTTTATTATTATTTCATACCGAGTAAAGTGGAAACGATTACACAAGTAGATTCGTAGAAAAGGTACTGATGGTGCGGACAGATATTAAAATGTAAATGCTGAGCCACTACAGGAACTTTTCAGGAGCAACATACAAAAAGTTTAAAGGCCCGTCACAGCAGAGGAAAACTGCAGTCTGCAATATACAATGAACCCAAACATAAAGTTTTTTTTTTTGGAAGGTGTTAATGAAGTTACTTGCTTTCACATATTCATTTGCCATGGTAACATTTTTTTAAAAATTAGAAGTCAGAGGGTTTTTTTTAATTATTATTTATTAAAGTAGACTGGTTAAAAAGTCACTTAAAATGTTGCATTATGCAGATGGACAGCTGCAAACTTTGATGTTTTCACTCTGGAAGTTTTAAGAGGAGTTTGAATTCCAGAGGAAATGCTAGCTACAGACCTCATAAGGAGTCATACCTTTATTAAACTTAAAATTATTATTAACTATGAAAATAATATATTTTTCTGGAAAATATTAGTGTTAGCAAAAGTAATCACCTATGTTAGCATTGTATATAATGCCTATGTTTGTTAAATAAGAAGCTAACATCATGTTATTTAACTGTACCTATTAATATGTGTAATGCTAAGAGCAGCTTAAAAGCTATACCACCTGTGTCACGATCATGTCAAAATGAATTCAGAAATTTAAATCCAAGTAACGTTGTATGCCATCCCAAACAATATTATTGCCTACATGAGGCTCAGCTTATCAACATATTTCAGAGTGGAGGATCCTGTGTCTCCTTCCTGTGGACTCCCACAGAGTGTACTGCTACTGTCTTTACTTTAACTCACATCCCTAAGTCACTATTATGCTGCAACTACATAGTACCCTTTAAAGTTCATGGTGGTTCTGGGTTTTTGTCTTCCTCCTGAGTTTGATCAGGAGTGTCAGATTGATGAGTTGACTTCAACCCACCATTTTGTGTCGAGACCTTCCAGTTCATTACAATGTGTAAAGTGTGCTGAACACAGAATGAAAGTATTGTCTGAAAGGAGCTTTTATGAACTAGTAACAGCAGCTTAAATCTTAAAATGCTAACATTAGCATCTTGGCTATAAATGGCAATTGTTATTAACTATGCTATGGTCAGACAGCATGCAGGAATTTTCCAGTATTTTTGCAAATAATAATATCTTGCTCTTTTATGCTAACACCAGCTGTTATGCTAACATGCAATGACATTAGCACATATTTTCAGGCTCTAGATATAGCCCCATTTTAAAAATATTTTTCCAAACCAGACCCTTTTTGCCTTTTGTTTCTAAACAGCTGCTGTAAGGGGAGGACTAAAGCATGACTGGAGGTCAGACCACTTGACTTGTGTGAAACAACTGACTGATGCGACCATGATCTACCTTTGTTTAGAATACTCCATGAGCTGTGAAAGAATCTAAAGGATCTTTTTTTATTAAGACAATAAAGCAAAACAAGAATTTGAGAAGAGTTTTCACCTCACCTCTGGGGATGATGGAGGAAACGTTCTGATCTGCAGTTAAGAAGTTAAGTATGCTTCATACACATTATAAATATTATGAAGCACAGAAATAGAATTCGGCTTGAGGAAGAAAAAACTCAAGTTGGCTTCAAGTGAGTCAGGGTACTCTTTGTGGATGGCCTTGTCACCACCCCGCTGTGAAAGCGTTGACCCCTGCAGTTTCTGAGCTCTGCAACTACAGCTCAAATGATTACAATTCTTTCAAAAAAAACATTTATATTTTCAGGATTCCTTACAGACTGCATCACTCTGACTGTTTGAAATTTGAACAGTGTCCATCACCACTGCAGATGAAGAGGGCAGCCCTGGGCACTGATAATCTACTGCGCTGTACTGGCATGTCTGTGAGCAGATAAGTGCAAAAAGAGGCTTATTTTTCAGTTGAGCGCAATGTACAGTACAAATGTCTTAAATCCTTATCAGGCACAGTGCATAGACTGGCTGATTTATTTATATATCTTTGAAAATGTACGTCATATCGTTCGTTTTAACTCAAATTCTTGGAAGCAAAGTAAAATCCAGATGATTTCCATCTTGGTTTTGTTTCACATGGTCTGCAGAACATCTTTGTACACTTTAATCAAACGAATGTATAGAAACCACAATAAAGAGGAAATCAGGCTACTTTGAACCATTTTGATGCTTTAATCACACTAATTTACTGTTATGGTGTGCATGCAAACATTGGAGACCATGACATGAGATGGCAAAGACAAATTTCCTACACAAATGCTGATGGAAAGTATGTTGGATCACAGTTCAAGGAGTCTCACTTTTGTTAATTAAGTGAAAAAGCAAACGAGGAAATAATTAATTTACTAGACAGAGTTTAATATAAAATGAATCAAACTCACTGCACATATCATCAGGCATACCACAAACATATTTTTGATGCTTTTGACATTCGTTATACATTGTTGATTAATTGAACTAACTAACCAAAAACAACCCAACACACTCCATGTATGTCAAGTAGAAAAATCACTAAAGGTATACATCTGTGTTTATAATTATGTTTTTTTCCATTAGTGCTGTTTATTTGTATTCTTACAACCGCAGCACACATTCAAGGGCTATGTGAGAACATTACAGTGACTCAGGATAATACCGGCAAGAAGGCTGAATGTAGAAAGAGAAGCTATTCTTTGGAATATTTTTTCATATAAAAAATTACTTTCTCTGTTTAAACGACTTGTTTCTGTTCTTTGACCTTAATGAGCTGAGATGCCTAGCAACGGCCCTGACAGCCCGACTGTGAAAAGGTCGAAGGAGGTGGCGCTCATTTGTTGTGCTAACCTTCACATGCTAATGCGTAGTAGAGTCACCGCAGCCATAAATATCTTTGAATTCTCTCACCTGATCCCGACTAGTCTTCCTCATCCATTTTCAATTCACAACACCCACACCCTTCATCCACTTAGTCACTTCCTCCGCCAAGAAAAAGTGCCCTGGCTCTGAATCGGCTTGTACTTATCTCTGAGCATCATTTAAACGCCCCTGCTAGCAATGAAATGCTAAAAAGACGGACTTCTTCTCTGTGTTTTATGTTCCCTTTGGACCCTTTGATTCATTCCAGCCAGGATTTTTCAGTGTGAGTGGGCAGCCGGGAGAGAAAAAAGGGAGCGACAGGGTGCATCAATTATGTGACAACTTGTTTCAAACTACCTCTTTTAACTATCCGCTGCTTTTCACATGGGTGATTATCTGAACTCTATGGTACCAAACTAAAAAACCAAAGAGCAATTGTTTGATAAAGCCGAAAAGTCCATTAGTATTTTTCTCAAAGGGGCAAGTCAAAAGTGGAACTAAAGCTCTGGAAATAAAAAGAAAATGGACATATGTTTAGCTTTTGGAAATAAAGTGAGCTAGAAAAAGTCAATTTAGAGGAGCAATTTAGATAAAGCCTGTCCCTTGGCATTCCTCAAGGGTGCTTTGACCTCAAAGGAATGAGTACCCATGCTTAGAAAGATCTCAGCATGGAGCTTTCATTCTGCTCTTAATGCTGCCATACGTCAACAAAATGGCTCCTGCACACTAAATGTACACTCAATCCGCACTCCCCCTGGAGTGCAATACTTTCTGAAATTCAAGCTTATTTAAAACTACAAAACAAGTGTATGTATTACACTAATGTTAGCAATAAATTACACAGTGAAGGCCATCTCACAGTTAGGCTTTATTGTAGCTATTCAGATAAATAGGTTCGGGTGTCAGTTTTTGTTTTTTTTTTACTCAAAGTGTTTGTAATTCTGGGGACACAGCTTCAGTCTGCCACAAAAACTTTTTAAGAGAGTAATTATTTTTGACAAACAACTGCTAAGGATTATTGATACATGTCAAAACTAATTGATGACCAAAATAGTTAAACAGTGGTGAGGTTTTTGTTAAGAGAAGTTGTTTATGCATCACTGCGACTCTTTAAGTTAAACATCAGCAAAGATAAATACACATAATATATAACAACATGAGATTTTATTGTTATATCCCCATGTGATAAATGAATCCATTCAAAACCATGCTGGTGTGGGATTAATATATGGAATTATCATTTTTGCAGCCTCCATTCTCTTATGAAATAAGATTATTTAAAAGACTGATTTAATTGAAATTTAGCAAACCTAAGGTCATATTTTCTACCTCCTTTAACCATTTTTTTTTAATATGAAAAGACCCTCGAGTCGATTACTGAGCAGCATAAAGCAAATTATGCACAAGTGCGCGCACACTCATAAGGTCATGTTCTGAATTAGTCCCAAATATCACCATGTTTATTATCCTGATTTCTACTGCAAACACCAAAGAGCCGGAGCATTACGAAATGAAAGAACTAATTATAAGCATACGCATGATCTACAGGCAGGGAACATTTAGACAAAGACAACCTGAGCAAATATATTTATTTATCCATTTATTAAGGAAAATGTTGTCCATACCAACACAGCCTTGTGAGAGAATACTGCTAAAGTGAATTTACTTTGATTAGCCGCATTTTAAGAAAGCCCGGTTTAGTTTCCATAGCCACGCCCAAGGCTGATTACTACCAGACCAGTAGAATCAAGAAATGTCAAACTCATCACCATAACTTCCCTAAAGCTTTCAGGTTTCTTGGAGAAAAAAAAGAAAGAAAGAAAAAAAAACATTAGCCATCAGAATGTTTTTCGAAGTTTAAAGAAGCAATTTGTATTTGACTGAATAAATTTAATGTTGCTGTAGTCTGCTGCCCTTTAACTGTTAAATGTGCCTCAGTAAGTTTAAAAGCTCACAGAAACTATGAAAATCATCCCTGAAGACTATATCTGTTACAAGTTTATACTGAAGTGAGGCAACATTTTCTTAAGGAAACATATCTTAATATGTTAAAATTCTTGCAGTAATCAAGTCGAGGTGTTTTCACACCTGAGATATGCAGTAGATTTGAAATGAACCCTAGTTTGTTTTCCCCCAATGGTGCGGCTCGTTTCTATACATGTGAACACAGCAATCGCAATGACCATGCCACAACCGTTTTAATAACCGTTTTACAAACTACCTTTAGAACCGTTCATTGAGTTTGTTCCAACCTTAGACAACACAGATACCATACACTCTGAAGTTTAAACTACCTGTAGCCAGGTATTTGTTAAAATGTGGGATACAGAAGAGTAAAAACACTAATAAAAAACAGATCCACATCATTTTTTGAAAGGATAAAGCCCGAAATATCCATTTGGTAACTTGTTATCCGGTATAATTTTTCTTTAAATAGTAGTCAGAATGATGGTAATATGAATACATTTTGATCTGAACTTGTTTTCGACAAGCTTGGAAAAAGCTTCCTGTTTTTACATTTTGCCCCATACATATCTGACTGGATGTTCCTGCATAGTTCATAGTGATACCTTTGTCTGCTTGAAGTTTTCTCTATGTGACAGAAAAAATTGCGAATTAGTAAAACTCATCAAATGATTTGTACCAAAATAACTGTAGGTGAGACAACACCCTCGATATAGAAATTAAAAATGGAAAGACACTGAAAAAAAGTTTTAGCATCAAGACAGCAATTCGGACCCTAACCTCTTGTTGTATTACTTTAAACCTGTTGGCTATGTTGTGATAGTCATATGACAATAAAATGAAGTGTGTGCATACATGCATGCTTAATCTAAATCCTCTTTGTCTTATTTTTACTTTGTGTCAACACAGCGTTTTAGCATTTTTATACAAGAGAAAGAAAGCGTTTTACTTTCCTGTTTAGCTATTGCTCAATCAGTGACAGATCATTGAGTGAGAGAAAAAAACAGCCAAAGGGTCTGTTGCTAAACATTGTGCTTATTCTAGTACTTTAATGTGTTAAGCAACTGTGCTTATGAAAGTTTCACTACTTAGTGACATAAATTAGCATTCTTGACCATTAATCCAACAATCAGCAAGCAATACTGAGTGTGGGTATGACTTCAAGCTAGCTGATGGCTTCATTCCCACGTTTAGCACTTTAGTTCATTTGTATGTGCAATTACCTTTGAGACATGATCTTGTAGGCATCTGGAAGATAACACCGCGTGTTCTCCATCTGCGCGGGGTCTGCGTCGCAGATTTTGTCGTCCGTGCGGCCATAGTTGGCGCTCTCGATCATGATGACATCCGTGCCCGGGCAACGTAGCTCGATGGGGTAACTCTCGCAGGACAGCTCCCTTCTCACCACCGCCATCGGGATGGGTGCTCTGCTGAAAGCTGCAGAAAACAACAAAAAAATAACGAAAAGAAAAGTATTTTTATTCCGATGCAAGTTGAAATTTCCATAAAAAATAAAAATAATAAAAAAAAGAAAATAGCTAAAGCAGCTTCATCCTGGAGTTGGCTGCATTTGTTTGTGTAGACCTGAATAAAATTATGCATATCTCAACTGAAAAAAAAAAAGAAGAAAAAAATACAAGAACAGATGGGAAGACCTGCAATCAAAAGGTTTGACACCGAGACATATGCAAAGAGGTTCTCCGCCCTTCTCTCAGGAGTGTGGGCTGATAGGACACGAGTTGTTTGGAGTAGGAGGATGAGCAACACCACAGGGGCCCTCGAGAGGCCAGAAGTTGTGGAAAGAAGACTGAGTACAAGACTGATCACACATAAAGAAGTAGTGTTTGTTGGCTTTCCTGTGAGAAAATATACAGTTCATTATTTGGGCATTAAGCTGGAAGATTAGAGTGAGAAACACAGAAAACTGTGTATCGAGGAAACATGAGAGCTGTAGGGTTTATTGTGTTTTAAGGGGGTCACACGCAGGCAGGAAGTAGAGGGTCGAGATATGGCTTAAGTCAGAGGTAGGAGTCAAATTGTTATAAAAAGTCTCATGTTAACTGCCCCGAACAAATAAATGGCTAAGAAACCATCTATTTATTGGACTGAGTGAAAAGCCGTCTGCGGGTCACTGTTTTGCTGTTGCATGAGCATGCAGGCCCATGAATGTCTGCAAGCTGAGGCTGCCACACGAATGAGCATGTGCACAACAGGCTGGAGACTTTCTGTGTTTAGAGCCAGATATTAAAAATCGAGCAGAAAGCTCAGAGACAGTAAGGGGAAGTTTCTAAGTTTAAGACCTTATAAACATTCTTTCAGACAAGTCTCTGGGATGCGTAAAGGACCGTAAGATGACGCCAAACAAGACAGAAAAGGAGCAGCGAGAGACAGAAAAAACAGGAGAGTAGATTAGTCTTAGTGACAAAGAGAAACATACTTACAATCTGTTTTCTTTTAGCTAAGTAGCAAGGCATGGGGTTCTGATTTTAAGATTTTAAAAGTTTGAAAAAGATTTAAAAGGTACTAAAATTTAATATGTGACTGGATAATTTTCAGCAATTTTAGAGTAGTAGCAGCAGAGAAGTACTATCCACTTCCCACCTGATCCCGTGGGCTGTAAGTCAGTTGTAGATGACTTCCAAATGAGAGAAAATCTAAACATGCAACCTAAACTTTTCCTTTTTCCAAAGACGGATGCCTGTGGTTTGGTCATCAAAGGACTTCTCTTGTTTTATGAGAATGGCATTTTGAAATAAACACTGGTAATGACCTATAATGAGTCAACGACATGTTGGTAAAATAGCAAGCCTACTGCAGACAAAGCGGCTAATACAGCAGCCGCAAATTAAGTTTGCCAGGCTCACGGGTCAGGATGAAATTAGCGCATCTTTCTTTTTGTGTCAACTTTTTTTTTTTAATTATTGGTACTCAGGCTTTGTTCAAGTTCCAGTGGCTAGTTATGTCTAATTATACTTCTTGAAATCTCTTAGTGCAACAATGTCAACCTGACTCTTGGCGTACAAATCACACCAACTCAAGGATGCTGAGATCAAGGCTCCGCGGGGGGAACAGACCATCTGTTGCAGCACTCTTTGTTCTTAAGCCTTCCTGATGCCATTGCATGATGGATAGGTGTAAAAAATAAATAAATAAAATCCTTATGTGCATAACACAAGAACAGCAAGACACACAATCTGTAGCAATAAAAGTCAGCCAGGTACTGCTCTTTATATTTCCCTACAAATAAACGCAGCAAACACAAAGAAACGCAATGAGGTGAAGCGACAGGAGAGGACCGTCATTATCGTGTCATTTCATTTTGTCTCATAAATCATTCAAAACCCAACACACTACAGCGCACTTGCTATTGAAACATCACAGATTGGAATAATTATTTCCAATGCAGGGATGAAAGCTACCAATTATCTTCCTCTTAGTGGGAAGATTTATTCCGCCTCCTAAACAGCACTGGTGTGAATCAAACCAAAGTTTGCTGAAACAAATAACAGCACGCGAAAAAGGGAGATAACACAGGTTGACTCAGGCAGGTGCACTTAGGAAACAGAAAGGCGCGTAATTTAGTTTGATTAAAACAGAACAAATTGTTTTTGATCCTTGCGTATTTGCATTTGGTCTTTAAATGAGAGCAAGAAAGAAAAACAAAAATATGCATACATAAAATAGCTTACGTAAAGAAAATTGTAATTTATAGAAAATCTTAACTCCTCTGTTCATAATTGTAGGGTTTATCATATTTTGGCATGTTTTATCAGTGCCAAAATATGACACTCTCTTTTAAAAAACAGAGGAAAGTGAACAAATAGAAGACAAAAGGGGACCTGCATAAAAAACTACTAGCCAGTGAGCAGTATCTGAAAGTCAGAGATTTTAGAAGTAGAATGCATCATTCTTCCACAATTAGGACCCTAACATGTTCAAAAATTCTGTAAATCTGGCCCAAGTGTACAACAGAATCAAGACTATGTTGACAAAAAAAGAGGGTAAAAACCATATTTGATAAACTATTATATAGAATCACATTTATATTGTATGTGACAAATTTCTAGAAACAAGTCTCTAAAGATTCGACACAAGATTTAATTCAGGTTTAGGTCTGGCCTTAGGGTTTTGTTTTTTTCTTTTAATTGTTTTACATCTCCAGAAACATTGCCCTACTCATGAGCCACTTTCAGCCAAGTATTGTCTGCTGGAGAGTCGCATATTTAACTGTAGAATTGCATGGAGTAAGCATAAGTTCCTAATCATTTCAATGATTGTCAAGGCCTCAGGTCACATTCAAATCCCCACCTTTTTCACTACCATGCTTGGCAGTTTTGCTAAAATGATGAGTTTGGTTTTTCCATTGCACAATGGCCAAATATCGCTACCTGTCCCACTTGCATCTTCAGTATTATGCTAGGTGTTCTGTGGTTTATTCACACACAACATTGCTGAAGAGTCTGAAATAGAAATCTTTTGCTTTTGCATTTTTTTATTTTATGGTCAACGTAATGACATACCCATTCCTGGGAAGGGTCTTAAATGTTTCCCAATTGTGATTAATTAATGTTAAGTTTTCAGCCAATAGGTCATTGTTAATCTCATTGTTGGTGTTAAAATGTTCTTTAAGTCAAACTGACTTAAGAGTACCTCCAAGGAACCTGTTTGGTTCTAGCATAGGGACTCAAGAAATCACTCAAGTATACTGACTTCTTATGTACAAAGCTTGTTTTCAATTTTTAAAAAATTCCTAGCAGAGTAAAACTTAATGCTTTAACTTAATATTACAGTATTGTACAAGTTCACATGGAACAACTTTAGATCTCTCTCCAAAATCCCTGCAATTGATGCTAGCATTCCCAAAACACATTAAAAAAACATCAGCGAACACAATGCTGTTGATATGGGCACCGGCAATCCTCTAATGCAAGTGGGTAAAAGCATGCCAGCGATGGCTCAAATTACCCAGATAGTCAACAACTGTAAGTTTAATTACATCTGTGTCTGGAGGGTTGTGATTGATAGGGCTCATATTGCCCAGGTAGCACAGCCAGCATCCTGCCCCCTTCTCTCACACACCGTCTCTGCGTTGAAGCATACCAGCACACACCATCGTCCCATCCACTGAAACTCAAAATTAGACTCGTAGAAAGCCTTATCTGAGCTTGTGTGTTCCATCTGTTTTCTCCCTCAGCTGCGAAAACTTTAGAGCTGTATTTATATGCAGCCCGTATCTCTTTTTAGCACGGCAGATTCTCCCTGGATAATTCTTTTGACAAGTGTATGGCTGAAAATGGAAAGAAAAGGGATAGAAGATTCAGTTAAGCAAACCGAAGTCGTTATAATGGAATCTTCTACCACTTCTAAAAGGTATTTTTCATTGTGACGCCTGCATGTGACGTAACTCGCTAATGATTATTTCACAAATACGCAATTACTCACCAAAAAGGGCAACAGAAAGGTCAGAAAGAAAAATGGTCATTTGGAAAATGTCGCTCCCCCGCAGAGCCGCAACAATCACTCTAAGGAGAAATTCTTTGATGCACTTATTGGGTGCTTGCTAATGGTAATGGAAAATAAGGAAGGGGAAATATTTCACCTAAAATGTTCATTCTTGCTTTGGTGGCAGATTTTTTTTTTTTTACCTTTCCTTGAACCAAAAGACTCTAAAACGCAGACAGAGCAGGATATGATATTTAAAAGTCATCACTGGGAACAAAACAGTGGCCATTGGGGGCTGGCTTCTTTTTCATCTCTGGTGAAAACATGTCAGGGTGGAGCTGTTAAAGTCAACTCTTGCTCACAATACACTGAACTCTGCTGAATGAACCAAAATCTGGTGGGACAAGAGGTAGCTTCTAAGGAGAGATGCATCATTTTAGATAGGAAAGACTCAATCAAAGTTTTCTAGACTGATTTCAGTCAAGAATGGATTTGTCCTTTATCGGTACTTTTAAAATGTCTCTCTAAAATTATGAATAAGGACATAGAGGCTGATGGTATCAAAGACCACAAGAGTGCCTGCAAAGTGTGCTGCAGTAATAGCAGCAAATCCTGTAAATGTTTGGACCTTTCTAACAACTGTCCATTAGATCCAGCATTATACAGTCGACACAAAGTCATGTGGTTTTGGCACATTCGTATTTGCACACACCTTTTGTACAACAACACAAACCATCTGGGGGGCACAACCTCACATGACCTGCAGGGGTTTCCCCTCCTTTCCCTGCATCCTCAGTTTTGCTTTTATGAAATGCTCAATGAGATGGTGCCACACTTTTCTGTAGACAGCCTCTTTCGTGAACAACAACAAGGAGAGTTATTAACCATTCACCAGTCTTTATAGGTCTTTTTATAGGTATTATGTAATGAAGAATCATACAAATAAATGTACATGATTCCTCATTGCATCAGATAAACGTCCCTCAAAGTATTTATTTCTCCCGGAGATAGAAAAACTAGAGAGCAGACTAGTTCAAGAGAAATGTCAACATTGATGCCCAAGCACATTTCTGCATAAATAACATCAACCAATCAGACAAGCTCTGTCTGTCGAAATAATTCAACCCTTGTCTGGTGTCGAGTTTGGCAGGTGGATGCCTCTCTGCGAACAAAATGACGCAATTTTCATCAATCAGAACCGACTTTGGCAATTTGCACTAAGTATGTTGGGGCCTTAACTTTTCAAAGATACTCGCTACTTTAGACCAGTTTAGGCCAGTTTTAAAAATGTTCTGATCAAATCACTTTGACATAACCATCACCTTGTCAAACTTTGTAAAGTCCTTGAAATATTTCCTGCTTCAAACACATCACATTTGAAGACCCCAGTATATTCCACCTTCTAAGAGAATACTCATCGCTTCTATTCATATTGTTATTACCATTATCATGATACTGCAGTTATAAAAAGCAACAAGATGTTCCCTAACGTCTAAGTAGTTTTAGTGCAAAGAAGGAGTGTAGAGATTTTAAAAAAATGTATTAGGTGCTTGTTTTCAAATATCTCTTAACCCAGAATATTGTGAATGTATGTTGGAAGAGGGGTGATTGATTTCAAATGAACTCTGGCTTCATCAAATTAACGGTACATAGATGGAAGAGGGGAGGAGGAGATTGCAAGGGAGCTGATTCAACAGATCAGATGTCTCACTTTCCTCGGAGCAATGCCGGATGGGTCCAGCCCCCAGAGCTAGTGATTAATTAGCACATGAATCTGGGAGTGGTTATTTGATTAGACCAATGGGAGTCTGTCACACCAACTTCTTAGTTTGCAACAAATGACAAACTAGTGGGTGTAGGAGGGTAGGAAGACGTTTCTTGAAAAGACTGCTGTGCAACAAGCAGGCACTCTCTTTCAATAATACATGAGCGATTATTTATCTTGAGGTGAGATGCAGATCAGTCAAATTGTTCTCAAATAAATTATGTTTACCCATGGCTTAAGGCAGGCAAATCTTCAAGGCTCCCTCTGTTTTTTGTTTTTTTTGTTTTGTTTTTTGATTTTTAAGAATGTTAAATTATCTAATAGTCTGACAATTTAGTGTTTCAGGAGAAAAAAATGCTTTTTTTGTGGCATGTGAAGAATGTAAGACTTAAAAGAGTCAAATTATTTTCACCTCCCACTCAAAGGATGGTCAAATAACTCCCAGGAAAAAAGGCTGGAAGCTTGAAAAATAACACCAAAAATATTTGTGTTATAGACACAGGTGTAAAATGGTGAATGCCCACATGGCAGACATTTCAAACATCCTTGTTGGCTTTTGTCACTTTTGACCAACGATGCTGCTGAGAACAATCAACATCTGACAGGATCCAGACATCCGTTAACGCAGCGGCCAAATCGGGCCATTTGTTTTGTTTCAGCTTGCATTTGCCGACACGCATCCGAACGCATTAATTGCCAACAAGGAACTTGCGCTTGGAAATTCTAGGGAAAAGGGGGAGAGAAGACTGATGGTGGGTTACTGCAGGGCGGAAAAATGTACAAGTACGAGTTTCAAACTGTCAGTCAAACTGCCCATGGTGCCTGGAGGGAATGAGCTCGTCAGTGTTAACAAATTAGCACAGAGGGGATGCAGAAGCAGTGCTGTTGTAATAAACTACTGCACCTAGAAATATCAGGCTCCTTGTGGTGAGAGGTGGAGTTTTTTTTAATATTATTTTTAGAATAAACCATATGCAACATCCATCCACAAGATAGTAGTCATTACATGGAGGCAGAATATTACCTTTCCTTCCCTGCTGCTACCATGTGTCAACATAGTTAAAGTTAATAACAGAGATGCAATAAATTAGTTCCTATATATGGAGAACATTCAAACCACAGCAGCTTACATATACTTCATCTAAATGTTGCATATACTCAAGTAGATAAACAAGTGCATTTCCATCACTCCTTACAGATTCTTTCACGTACTCCAAAAGAAGGGGTGAAGTGTCTTTTCATCTAGGAGCCACTTCAATTGAACTAATCACCACTTTAATTTATGAAGCGCAAACAACACAAGAAAAAAAGGGGTGCTTTCATAATGATCTAATGTTAAAAATCCTCATGTAAACTACATTATATCATTAGGTCAGAACAAGTTGGGTCACATTGAGATGTGAAATACTTCGGACAGAATAAAATAGAATCAAAATATCCTTTATTGTCCCATAATGAGGAAATCTATGTGCAAAAGCAGCAAATTGACAGACAATCAAAACAAGTATTTCCACAAAGAAATATGCAGTATATAAAAACAATAAAAAATAAAAAATGTGTACTTCACATATGGTGTACCTACAAAAAATAGTCTACGCTGGTCCAAAGTGAGTTGGTTCATTCAAAAAGACAGACTATTTACAATTAGTGACAATAAAAATCTTAACCCTAACCTAGAATAAAACTCCTTGAGATCGAAGATCTCTTTTACAAGAGCGTCCTGACAATCATACAGATTAAATGGAGTAATTGAATTGCTTTCCCAAGCTGCAAGCTGTATTGTCCAACACAGCGACGGCTTACAGCAGGTCCACTAAAAGTCCAGATCTACACCGAATTGAGAACATGTGGCAAGACTTAAAAACCCTTGTGCACAGATGCTACGCATGAAAACTTACACTTCAGATTTTCTTTGTGCAGAAAAAAATTCAAAAGCCATGTCAACCTATTCTTTTCCAAAAATGCAGCACTTTGTGATCCCGATAACATTAACTGAATTTTGTAGTAAGGAAGGTGATAACATTGAAAACAAAAATAGGTTTGATCCGAAGGCAATGTGTAATCTACAGAACTTCACATCGAAACAATAACAAATATGTTCAACACTAATCTTATCACTTCACTAATCACTAAGACTTAAAGTCTTTTCTGTTTTTAGCTCTAATCAAAGTGAGATTTGGATCATTTCCCATTTCACTTAGCCACGTGTAATCAAACCATAGAGTGTGTGCTATTTTCTAGAAGCAAAGCGGTGCACTGCCAGGAGGTCCAAGCCAGAGCTGAATGTGTACAGCAGGCAAGTGCTGCGCCAGCGGCTCATGACAGCGAATAGAGCTTTGTTCAGCTCCAATCATGTCTGACATCGTTTTACTGTTCTCCCTCCTTTCGTTGCCTTATCCTTTTTTTTTTCTAGCTCGGTCTCCCTCCGCTCCTGCAAACCACCGACCCACAGACCCACATGTTCGCCATCACTCGAGGGAACATCTCAGCCAAGACTAATGCACCTTGGCCCCCACCTACTGTACAGAGCCTCCTCGGGCTTAAGCTAACACAATCCCCTCCACACAGTCAGGGGAGGTACACAACTGCACACAAAGACCTACAAACATGGCTCCCAGAGCAGACATGATTCAACATGGCCCTTCAGTAACACATGCCCCGGTAGTAATTGAGGTCAAAGAGAAGAAACAACAGGCTGAAATTTCGTCTTGTGTGAGAGGAAAGAGGTCTTTTCCTTACTCTTCTTTGACTCCACATTACCTGATGGAATTGCCTCGCAGCATACCAGAGGCAAGAGCTCGGTTAACTTTAGCAAAGTGAACTGAGATAAACTGCAGTGCAGGTATGCTAATACGACAATTTCAGGGATAGGAGGTTCACGCGAGGCCGGGAAAAGAAAGCGAGAATATAACCTACCAGTGTACAAATATCTGTCCCCTTAAACATTTCTTCTGTTTTTGCTTTTTGTTGCAATTAAATATTTCAAAACACAAAACCAAAAAAATGAGTAAACAGAAAGAAGAATTGAAATGATGGTTCCATCTTTAAAGATAAAAATATTACACATGTGTTATTCCGTACTGTCCCTTTAAAATTATTTACTTAACCCAAATAGCCAGTGCATATTAATTTATTTTGCTTAATAACTTAGCATTTAAAAAAAATAAGAAGGAGATCAATAGTCATAGAAATGCTCAAATCAAATCAAAATGATAATTTAATGTTATACTTTGGAGTGCTTCTGCCAAGATGACATCTTGGATAATTGCTAAATCAAAATATTAAGAGTGTACAATATGTCTTCATGCAAACACGTCTCACGTTTCTGGAACTCTCAAGTGCAAGTAGATTAACAGTTCCAAGGAATTAAACTAAAATTAACAAGTTCTTAAAGAGAATCAGTTTTTGATTCTCATCCCTTGTGGCAGACAGCGCCTCTTGTATCTGAAAATGTCAGGCACAAAACTGCTAAAACTGCAAAAGCAAGAAATGATGAAACAACTTAAAATGCCTGGTGTCCGTGAAAAATTAAAAACAACATAGCCACTTATAAAAATGGCCGTCGACACTAATGGAAAATGCTGTTTAACGTCAGTCTTTAAAGCAAGCAGCCAGCTTTCATGTTGTTATAAAATGTCCTGATTCCATTAAAGCAAATATTAAATTAGCTTTAACACATCTAGAGAATCTAGAGTATCGGCATGTAGTTATATTTCAAAAAACTCTTTAAATTTTAGTGTCATCTTTGTTAAGAAAATGACATGCTGGCATGTGGACTGTGTGGTTTTGTACACTTGTGGTTAGATTTAAGTACAAAGTACTTGGCAAAATAAGCAAGTTTGCTGTTTAAGTTCACATACTTATGTGTTTTTTTTAAATTCAGCTATCAAGTAAACTTGAACAAAAATAGATTTTGCTTTTTGAATTGTATCCAACAGCTAGTTAAAATCTCAACAAATTGACAGAGGGCGTGCAGCTAGATGTGAGTGTACTTTGTAGTTCAACAAATCTTTGTGAAGACTTCAATTTTGTACCTTTTGAATCCACAGCAACTAGGGGTTAATATGAGTAGTTTTTGTTTACAAAATGAATAAATAGAGAAAAGTCCTTTCAGTGCATTAATTGACAGATTTGCTGGAGTCGCTTGTTAAAAAAAGGACCATTTACCTTTATGTTACAACTCAGGTAGCGCCATTCATTTTAACACCTCACCGGGCTTCTTTCATTCCCATAGCAACCTGCAGGTTTGTCGAAGGTCCTTTCACATAAAATGTAGCCCGGGCTGATGACAGAATACTTAGAAAATGTGTTCTCTTGTAATGAAATGAAAACCAGGCAATATCACCATCTGAATGGATCCCTGGGGCTCGACTTATTATGGATGTATTAATAGAGCGAAATGCGGAGCATAAATGGAGCTGAACTCCAACACACTGGCCACCAGGTTAGTGCTCACCTCCTCCTACCCCATACCAGCTGTCACAACAAAAAGCCCTTAATGACTTCTTGCTTTTGGCTAAAGCTGATTTGTGTCTGGTAAATGTTGAGATTGTAATGAAAAAAAAAAAAAAAAGCAAGCATTTAATCCAACTTAATTCAAATCAACGGACAAGAAGAAGCACCACCATGTCGATTGTACGCACAGCAGCCTGTAACTTGGTTGTTGCAAATTGATAAATATATATATAAAAGGAAAATATGGCAGAAACATTAGAATGACAGACCATATTGTTTGCTGATTAAATCCTTTTTAAAGGCAGTATGGAATATTTGGACCTATTTGGAATTTATGGTGTTTGGAAGAAAGGATCCTTCAATTTCCCCCCTATTTGTGGACGGGAACGGAAAATCGATGTTCTCCTTCTGTCACAGCATCTTGTGTGAACTTGTTTGCATTCTGTTTAATCAAAAGTTGCCTCGTATGAGCACTCCGGCTTTTTGTATTGCACCGCACTGATTTGTTTCCCGTGGAAGAGTACATTCAGAAATAGACCAAAGCCAATTCTCTTGCTCATTCTCCTGCAAGTGCAATATTTTTTTTTTTTTTTTTGGCAGCGTAATATCTGAGAGCAAAAAGCATGAATTAATACCAATTAAAACTCAGTGCCGTAATGTTGACATACATAATAAAGAACAAGAAGATATATAGAGAAAATTAAAATTGTAATTTCATGCATATTCTATAACACTGTTAGATTTTTCAGTTACAGTCAGACACTTTTTTATCCATTATTAGTGCCACTGGAGTAATTTTTATATTACAAAAGGGTTGAGGGAAAATTTCATGTTTTTCTTCTACATACAGTCCACAATGCAGCACTACGTTCTTTAAGAATTACTAATGCGTTCAGACACATAAAGGAATTTAATGTATGCTTTTTGTCTCCATGTTAGAAAAAAAAAGTATTCATAATTCTTTAACTTGTTCACAATTTGTCACAACTTTAATATGTTGGGATTTTATGTTAAAAGTCTGAAAATCAGAATTGTGTGGTATATACAATTGTGTTTAGACCCTTAAGGCAACACCTAGTAGAATCACTTTTTGCTTCATATATATAGTTGCCAATCTTGACCAGCCTCTCGACTGAATTTAGGCATGTACTTTGACTAGGTCAATTGTATAATCTAAATCTTTTCATTGTAATTCTAGCTTTATGTTGTTGACAAGGTCAACCTCCACCACTAGACCTAAGTCTTTTGCAGTCACCAGCAGGTTTTAGTCCTATACTGCCATGTATTTAGCCCTATTCATTTTTTCTGTCAGATTTATGCAACTTCTACAGTTCCTGCTGAAGAAAAACAACCCCCATATCATGATGCTTCCACCAACATATCTCGTCTTGGGGATGGTGCATTCAGGGTTTATGTGCAGTTTTCAGCCACAAGTAGTGTTTTGCATGAAAACCCAAAAAGTTCAAATTATAAACAAATCATATTTTATACAATTTCTCAACCACTTCACAATTATGTTGCACTTTGTGTTGATCCATCACAAAAAAAATCCCCAGAAAATACGTTGACATTTGTGGTTGTAACATCATTAAATGTGTACAAATTAATCCTCCTTCACTAAAAAAAAAGAAAAAGGTGTAAGAGTGTAGTAGAGCACAAAGTGTATGCTTTACGCCTGCATTTTAGAGCAAAGGAAGGTAGATTCTAAAGGTATCTGAGTGAGTAAAGATGCAGGATGAGAGTGAGCTGAAGCGAGTGGGGGGGGGCTTGCCCTATATTCTGTAAGACTCCAGCGGCTGGTGAAATTTGATCCACTGGATGGCAAGAGCAGATTAAAGGCTGTACTTAATAACAGCTGGCTTCTTTGGTTTATCTCCCTTGTCATTTGTTAATTCCGACATGCTCGTCTCCGTGTGCAAGTGCGATACATTAGCCACCGCGGCGCTTTCCTCACAGGAATATTGTTGTTTTGCAAATGCATACAGAAGATGACGTCAAGGCTGGAAGTTTTTAAAATCAAAACCTCCCCGCTTACTGTGATCCACCCCCACAGTAAGCAGGGGGTGCACTGATTTAATCTTGTGTCCTTTAATTCTTCAGTTGTGTGCCCAGAAGGAGAGTACACAGGCACTTTCCGTGGGGTCAAAGAGCCCAGAGAGCTTATTGTGCGACGCTGTGGTGAAGGTACATACCTAGCACTGGTGTGCTACAGCAGGAGACAAAAATTAGATGACAAGAGAATGTGTGGGTGACTGTTGTTAAAGACGGCATGTGAATAAAAAAAGAGCTAATGAGATGAATAAAAAAAGAGACAAAAATAAAATAGCAAAAAGGAGGGGGAAAAAAACATTGAGTCCTGGAGGTGGATGCTAAAAAGTGATTCCCTTCCACCACCTACAGAGCATGAAGCAATCCCATTCCACATGTATGCAATGAAGACATTGCTGCAGAAATTAGCCTGGGTGGCTACGCTGCATCCACGACTCACGGCCATGATGATCTCCTTTGATCGTTTTCTTTCTTGTGCATTCAGGGTGACGGGTATCAGACAAGAGCTCATTGTGCAGAAATAACGAGCGCGGAATATGTATGAAGGAACATGTACGTAGTTATAAGGCATTAAGTCAACTGGCGGCAACCCTTTATATGTGGCACGTTGGGCCGCTGACAGCGAGCAGGAAAAAAACCGCAGCGGTAGCAAATGTGGCGAGTGGCGCTGAGAGAGGCATGTACTGCTCAAGTCGGGCAGATGTGGAGCTTAGCTGCTATAGCAGGGAGGAAGGCTGCCACTTCAGATCTCAGATTATTTATTTTGACTTTATTATTCAATGAGAGAAACAACTGTTACATATCCAAACAGCTGCCAGTTCAAGATTTTGAGTTTAATCCCAAAGTCATCAATCTGGTCAGTGAGATAAACCTGGCAAAATTAGAGTTTGGCGGTACAGCTTCTTAGCTGATTTAATTTGAGTCTTAATGCACTATCAGGTCTCCAGGAGTGTCATAAAAACCTGCATTCAAACTGACAGCCTCTAGATTTCCTGAGATAGGAAAAATAAAAAGTTCAATGGTGGGACTTCATACCTGCTCACAGATGGGGAAAATGAATTTGAGTGTTTTTAAAACTTGTTTCAGTGTGAAATAAAATGAAAGATAAAATGTCCAAACTGGGGGGGAATTGAAAATGTAGTTAACAACAATAATCCAAAATTACTGGACTTACCATGTGATGAATAAGAATAATACACATTTGCCAGTGCTATTTTGAACCAATGTGACCAATTAGCAATGCTGGACTGTTGATGTTCTTCAAAGTCAAGCTTTAGTTTCGTTTTGCCACACTGCACTTCTCATTCCGGGAGTCACAACTGACAAAAACAGTGTGGCTCCACAGCAGAAATGGCAGCAGAAGAAGAGGCTCACATTTTGCTTTTTTTCTGAACGTTTTGGCATTTATATAAATGAATATTTAGAAAGGAATGCATCTAGATTTAATCAAAAACTGCATCTAATCACAGATGTTCTCAGACAGATGCACTTGCATCTTTCACTCATGTCAACTCTGGTTATTTTTCCCATCCATCTTCTATAAAAAAAAAATAAAAATCTGAAATATTCATTTAGATGATTGATTATGTTAGTTTCAATTTACTTAATTTGGTGTTTCCTTTTGATTTAAGGGGTTGTGCTGCCCTTCTGTGAGGTTTTGGGGATCCAACAAATAAATGTAGCAAACGTTTTATGAACAACCTCCACAACTCCTCTGTGGTTTTTCATCTATTTCTATAACTCCATAATGTCACCACACAAATATCTGGCATAGTTACTCAACATTTTTCTCTCAACTTTGTGTTGGTGAAGGCATCTGTAAAAATAATGTTTTGGTTTTTTTGGTTTTTTTTTTAGCAAGGACCATTTCAGAAAGGACAAATTAATATTCTTGAAAAAAATGTGTATGTGGAAAGGGTAAAAAAAAAAAAATATGAAGTTTATGTGTAACTTAGTTTGTTGTAATTTTACTATCATTAGAAAAAAGAGCAGGTTGGGAACCTACACTGGCTCCAGCCTTGGGGGCCCTAATCTTCCTAAATCCTGCTTCTCATTCCTTTTTACTCTTATGTAAAAAAAGAAAAAAAGAAAAAAAGAAGGAAATACTTTGAATGCATCATTTCACTGCCTTTCCTTTAAAGTACTGTGCAGAAATGTTAAGAACCACCCTTATTAACATATACTTTGATTACAAGGAACCAATTTTTCCTCCAGGCTTTTGAAGTTATCTTGATCAAAAGTTCTCCAGGCTTTCTGAAGATTTCCAAGTTTTTCCATTGCACTTAGGCTGCTATTTTGCGACATATCAGTCCAGTCCTTCCATCTGATCAAAGCAGCATATTGTGAGTAAGTATTTACCAAGTTTACATTAAATAGATACCTAGGCATAACCTTGTTAATCTGTGTGGATTAAACAGAGGATGGACTCAAGCCTGTTTGGATCATAACTATTAAAGGATGCGAATGGCAAGAAATATTTTGATGCTCACAACAAAATATCATAGATAATTGAGTTTTTTTTTGTTTGGTAAATTGTACATTTTTCCCTGCTGACCAAATATTGCTTTACGGCATAAATAACACGAGTAAAAACAAACCAAAAAATTTTAAAGCCTTAAAAAACATGTTTAAATTTGATCCAAATTTGCAAGTGATTAAAAGGTCCGCCCAGACTCATAAGTTTTTCCCTTATGAGATATGCGTCCGTGGGGAGATTAGGATTTAAATCATAAGCAGCCAGTTATAGGGGTGGTCCCTGTGATCCTCACCACTAAATACCCTCCATTGTGTTCCCAGAGCCAACGTGCAGCTGAGAAACATCTGCAGAGGGCCCATAAAAAGCGGCATGCCATATTGCGCGATGCCTCTGCCTGCTGTGGAGTGACATCGCTCACTCTGCGTCTCTCATTTCAGCCCTCTCCCAGGTCCATCTCGTGGAGGAGAAAGGACTCTATTATCACAGTGAAAGCTGATCCCCTCCCCTTTAGCCCTTCCCACCCCACCGCCGCCACCTCTTTCCGCCAACAAATGAGGGGGCAGTGATCAGGAAGACGGCGTGTGAGTACGAGATAATATATGTGTGGAGAGTGGGAGTGCACTGCTGGGGAATGTGCACCTGCAATTTTTCTCATTTGACACAGTTGGTCTTTTGTAGGGTTCCCGACTACAGGGAGTCGTCTGGGAGAGGTTACGGCTCCTGCACTCTTCCCGAACCTTCCCAAAGAATACATCTCTGATATGGGATTCTGCATTCCAATGCCCGTCTACAATCGGAGAACAGCATATTTAAGACAGCGCCGAACGAGTCCTGCTGCTAAGGCGCTATTACAGATAAACAAAGCTGGTAACAAGCTGCTCTAAAACAAATGGTTGTAAATGTGTTTGGGGGTTTACAACATCATTTTCAGGACTGACAAACTATGAAGAGGAAGAAAACAACCCATATGTCTTTCTTAGTGAGAATTTAATTAATCTGACACAATATTTTTAATATATATATATATATATATATATTTAAAAAAATTCAACTAAAAAAGTAGACGATAATGCAGAAAATAACCAGCTCTTGAGCTCCTGACTCTTATTTCTGATTGCAGCATTTATATGTGTTCACATAGCAGCCAAAGCTGGAATGATAGTCGAGTTTTTTTACTATCAACCAGAAGTAGGCTTAAAGAGGGTCAGGGGCTACATCGAGGAGTGTGTTTGGTCTGGATATCTGTGATCCGTGACCTAATGTGATGACTCTCTTCACTGTTAATAGCTGGGGTGCGAGACTGAGGCCAAGCTTTGACCCCGTCTGAGCTCTGATGCTATACATCCACAGAGGATTGGAGGGAGATTTGTGTTTCTTTCTGTGTGTGGGAGGGTTTGAGAAGAGGAAGATAAATGAAGGGAGTGCATGAGTCTTTGGTTGCATGTGTTGTTTGTGTGGCACAAAAAACCCCAACACAAACTACAAAGTATCCGGCGAGAAGAAGCGCAATCGTTCTCGACCTTGGCATCCTTCCAAGCAGCAAGGCCAACACCGAACATCTACCATTACTCTCGGGCTATCCATTTCTCCTGCTCTGCTTCCTTTTATTTTAATGAGAGCACAATTAATAAGGAAATGGACCAGCTTCCCAAAGGGGGCTAGTTCCTCCACAATGGATGCCTTCTTTTGTCAATGGCTGTATTGAATTCCTCTAGTAGGCCACTGGGGCATGTGGAGGCCATCTCTGGTATCACCGCACCCACCCTCCACGCTCCTTCCCCTCCTGAGTTTGATCCCCCTTCGCTTCTCTCCTCGAGGTCTCATAGGCTAACTGTGCCAGTGTATCATTTCATCCCCCATGCTCCTCCTCTTCCGTTTGCTTTTGCTTCAAATCCCAAACTTCCCAACTCTTAATATTGATTTTCTCAAGCAGGATCGGCAGTTACAGTGCATGCTCGGCTTATTCAGTGACAGCACTGAGGGAAGACAGAACAAGGTCCCACACCATCCTGCCCTTAATTGGGCTGCTTCATCTGAGGCACAACTTTGGTTCAAGGGAGGGGAAAAAAAAGATATCCAATCTTTGTATGAACATTAAATATTCACCCTGATTGCTCTTGTACTACATGAGGAAAGAAAGAGATCAAAAGAAACAGAAGCTAATTAATCCTTTTACACAGTTTTGTTTTTCAATTACTTCCTTTGTTGAAGAAATAAAGATGCTGCTGCTTCATGCCATACACAAAGGAGGGCACCTGTGCTTTCTTTTTCTCTCTGCAAGCTGCTCCCAATTGCCCTCAGGAGGGCAAACAGCAACTGAAATGCCTCATAACCTGCAAAGTACAAGATAAGCACCAAGATTTACTGAAAATAATAAAACAAGACCTACAACAGCTAGACCTTATAGCAAAATGGTAAAAAAAGAAAGTGCACCATCTGCCAATTCCATTGTTTAGCCATGTAAATGAGCTGTTCATTACTAGCGTCTCAAATTATTTAACCCAACCTCAAGTGTACAACAGATTCACAGCATCATTGAGTAGAGAGTAACTTGAAAAATGTTTGTGTAAAAACAAAGTACACCCTTGGTGATTCAAGGAAAGCACCACATTGAGGCTGCTAAAAAACACACATTTAGTCAACTGAAAGTCAGCAAGTTTGACCATATTTATAATGGTCATTATGTTGGAAATTTGCTGCTCAGTAGAAAAAAAGATGAGTGTTACCAAAATGCCAATTTATAGAGACATCCGCAATGAGCTTGGAGAACATGTTGCTCCTCAAAATGGGACTGGGCATAAGGGCATTTCTGAACAAGATGACAGTAATAACTATAAACTGAAAAGCATTCAAGATTTCAGCTACACAATGTATTGAATTACAGTCCTCACAATATCATTTTTTTTGCAATATCGCAAAGAGCTGCTTGAATGCAAATATTTAGTGCCAACAATATATCTGACCTTTTCAAAGGACTTTTACTGTCCTTTAGACAAACACCTAAAGGTATTCTAATGGTGTTACTGACAAGAGTTAGTATCTTTTGCTTAAGTGCTAGAGGGTTTTGGGGTACATTTGTTATTTAGGGTTTATTTGTAAGTGATTCATCTCACTGTTGAATGCTTCTTTAACATTATGTAAATTTGGTCGAAATGCTTGGTAATTTTACCAGCGGTCTGTCTCCCCAGAAAATTCTCCACAAAAATCAAGCCTACTACAACCCTCAGAAAAAAAATAAATAAATCATAGAACTCCATCTCAGGCTACAAAGATCCCAGTTAGGATGTTAAATGTTAAAGTTTGTAAGTAGAATCAGAAAATGACTGAAGAGACTGACTTCTTTGGAAGGGTTGTCAGAAGAAAGGATCCTTTCTAATGATAATATGGCAAGCAGGATTTTGATTTTCAAAGTTGCATCTGACTGCACCAATAACAATATTCTTTGGACAGACAAAATAAGTAACACTGTACATTATGGACATGGTGGCCATAATGTACAGTGCCATGTTTAAAGGAAATAACATGCAAAAATGACAGAATCAGGGTAAGCCAATAATGCAGAAAGGAGCTCAAGTTATGTTCTTGTAAGGGGGCTTCTACAAGCTACTGACTCATGACATGAACTGTGTTTATCCCTTTATTTGAAGAGCATTATTCATGCTGAACAGGAAGTGCTATGATAGTATCATCAACAGAAAATGACAGTGTATCTCAGCACAGTCAAAGGCAGGAGGGCAAAGCTTTTTTTATGTTGTAGTCAACCATCACAGGATCTGGGAGAGCATGTTTTCAACCACACACTAACAATGCTGAAAACAGCACAGCTTGATCAATAGTCTCCTTCACGTGAGAAAGAATCAGGCAGAGGGAGCTGGAGAGTTGCACAGACTTCTAAAAAGAAACCTAGAAGCCAGTAGACAGAATCTGAACTAGAGGTCAGTTAGTTTGAGCAGTGATTGTTAAAGCCATATTTCGTCTCTCATTTTTTGATAAGTGCAGCCCACACAACTTTAACTTTAATTTATTGGGGAAAAAATCATCAGAATTGTTTGTAAAATGGTGAGATCTAATAGATATACATGTATTTCTTCAATTAATGTTGGTAGACTACATTGTAGCTACATTGCTTTTGTGTACCCCTTGTGATCTTGAGAGCTATGTTTTCTGGGTCTCACTTAATAAATTGTCCTCCAAATTAGTGTCAGATTAAATTATTTAAAGATCTGGATGAAGGAAAGCCACAGTTATGGGCAAACCTTTCAGGGGCCCAAGGCAACATCTTAAGGTTTGGCCTGCAGGTAGAGATTGCTGGTGAGCACTAGTGGTCAAGTCTTGGCTCCTGAGACTTGACCTGAAAAAGCAATAGATAGCCCTCTTCCTGTGACCGTCTGGCAGTGATCACCCCTGGCATTATCATTTTCTAGGACGCTTTTCTTAACTATACTTGCATTAGCTCATACCAAAGTCAGAACTTTCACAAGGCGAGTAAATGACTTCTCTGTCTCTTTTTGCCGTAGTATATAAAATAAACAAGAAAATGGATGAATGGCGTTTGGACAATGTGGCAGCAAAAATAAATCCAAACCAATTAAAAATGCATCCAACTGGCTTTGAACTGTGGCGTGCTGCACTGCATCATATAATCTCTTTTATTCCTCTAATCCTGATGAGGAAACACCTAACATCAGATAAAGATCTAAAGATGGATGCGAGAGCAATTCCCACACATAAAACTATCTACTGATTAAATGATGTTATTAGTAGCACATGTTTTGATAGGAAGAGATTCTAATCGGAATAATTAGTAAAATGTATACAGCACTGCCCTGAGGCGTGTTTAAATGACGGCTTGTTTTAGAAGGGCTTCATTATGTGGGTGGTTGGGGCAGCCTCACCATGTTTCACTGTGCGTAGGAGAGGGGCTGCCGAATCTTTCATGTCGACAGATTTACACACAAAGCCTTGTGGTGTCTAATATCCCAACATGTTGTGATCTGCCTGTTCAGTCACGGCAACAACTGTTATTAAAATGCAAATCGGCAACATATGGAAACATATATTTTTTACAGGTGAGGGATAGGCATCACAATGTGGCACTGAGAGGAGGAACAAAATGCAATTAAATTCACAATTTGCGCAAAGCAGAGGTAACTGCATTGTCTCTCCACACATGCTTTCTGTTTGCCCTTCGTGCTCCTCGCTGTCCGCCCACACCCTAAATTAGCGGCCGACCCCTGCTGATACAGCGTGTGGGAAACCCTGTGGTCCTGTACACCCTCCGTTTTTCTATTTTTCTCAGCCTCTATGAGGAAGCTCATCTGCAGGGTTACTTTGCATTTCTTCCTCCAGCCTTCCCGACACAACAGTCACACACATCCACTACACACACACGCGTATTATGCAGCCTAATGTAAACTAACATCCACTGCCACTTGACCTTGCTGTCGATATCTGTCCTCATTAAACACCGTTTGGGCAGCTGCGGGTCCACTTTAAATGGCATCATTCAGCGCTTACCAAATTATACCTTTTGCATCGCCGTCAGCCCAATTCATTTGTTTGGAAGATATACACAGGTGGCAGCGGGGGCACCTATAAAACACGCAGGGCTATTTAACCCAACCTCCACCAACCTTAATCCCACTGCCATTCATTCCTCTTGATTTGCGTGTTCTGACAGCCATTTGGCATTGTGGAGCGGTCAGAATTGATGCCGTGGGCAGCAAAAGGCCATTGTTTTATTCCCCATATCAAGCAGGTATTGATTTTTTACTCATTACGGAGGGACATAAAAAGAGTAAGGGATCTGTGAGTGCCAAATGTCACAGAAAAAATATGACGAAAAGCGAAGGCAGTCTAATAAATATTTTAAAAACAAACTGACAGACTGCTGGGATTTGTTTGAATAATGTAGGACTTTTAAAGACACATTTGCGTTCAGAATGAAGTTGTTTTTTTTCCTTCTTCTTCTCTTTGACAGCTGTGTGAAAGATCCTTTGGTTTGGTTAGAAATTTTTTTTTTGCTATTTCAGTGAGCTTTGGGAAAAACAATTCCCAAAATTGGCTTTTGGCGAAAGAGAGATTAAACCCATGGTCCCTTTGCAATATTAAAAAAATATAAAAAAAAACTCTGTTTAAAACAAAAAAATCTCTTCAACACATTTTGGTTAGTATTATTGTTGGTTCTAACTTTAGGTTTCAGATAAACACTATTAAATGTTCTATATCTTGTGCCCCATTGTTGTTTTTACTCTTTTCAAAATAACATATTCAGACTAGTATTAATATTTCAATATTATGTTTTCACTTTTTCCTCATCATCCCTAATGTTTATTAGTGGCACCATAATTTCAAGAGAATCAGGACTTTTGTGATGGTGCCATTTGTAATTTCAGCAGTTAATTCAACACTTCAAAATGTCTTTCTAAGCATCTCATCTGCTCAAAACTCACATTCTCACATTAATTCTACACAATTTTCTTTTCCATATTTCTTACTTTTGCAGATTTAGATTTTTGGTCCACTTCTAAACATATGTAAACAGAAAATGCCACCGCCGATCAATGACTGTTTGAAGAAATAATAAAATGATAGATCTCAACATCAGGTCGGATGTAGTAGATGAAGTGCAAGATGGTAACATGATAAATATGGATCCCGTTAAAACCAACATAAGTGTTCTGATTGTATTTCAAGAGAATCATTGTCCTGATTGTGGGACACAAAATAAAGTATTAAAATACTAATTAGTTTCTATTGTCTTCCAGAACTACAAAAGTATTTGTCCTAATCCATTTTGAATTAAGCCTGTCATCTCGCACAATTGAGCATGTGGACGCCAGCAGAATAAACAGCGGAATGAAGCAGGAGTTGTAGTCTTATTCACGCTTTAGATGAGGGTGGCAATGTCAGACCCGTTTCCTGGTCTCATTTTGTAACTTTGCCTCCCACGCATGCTACAGATCAAAATATACAACACCTGCTGTCTTGTTTCTGAAGATCTGACTGCAGAAGATTTATGCTGTTTACTTTTAACCAAAGAGAAAACAGTGCGACTGTAATCATCCTCTCGCTGCAACTCGGCAAAACACATACAGGGTTGGAAGTTATTTTCTATATCTGACATCTCTTTCTAATGCATATATAATTTAGCCTGCCCCGGAGTGCCGTATCTGCCCGCTGCAAACGAATGATTGGCGTCCGCCCACTCTAAGCCCACTTATTTTTCAGAGTTTTAAGAGGCATCTCGCAGTCACAACAAAACACTACACTCCTCATTGGACTCCACAAAGAACTTTCAGCCACTTTGAAATATGAGCTCAAATAAATCATTTGTTTAATTAATTAAGCAAATTAGGCAAATCCAGGGACGTCTTGGCGAATGGAGCCAGAGCCCTGGCACTAGGAGATTAATTAAGTGGATCGGCTACGGGAACAGTGAGACTGACGTTGAAGTTTAATGTGCTTGTTTAGTGACATGAGGCTAACCTTGGCTTAAATGTGCTAATACTTTAGTGAGAGCAAATGGAGGCTGGTTGGAAGTCTTTGAGGCACTTAATGGCGACAGAAAACGGTGAGATGTGGGAATTTCTCTACCCGTTGGGTACATGTTTTTCATGTTGCCATAATCAAATGTACAGATTGTTCTGTTGAATTGTGGCCCATTTGACAGAATACAAAAGAAAAAGTACAGCAGTTAGGTTCTGTAGTGGTACAATTTTAAATCAGGACTCTAAACAGTGACACATATATCAGACTGGCCATCCACCCATCCATCCTAAAAACATTTTTCCATACTCTGTTTTTGCTTATCTATCCGCATCCGTAAAATAAATAAATAAATGAAATTCACTAGTTTTCCAAACTTTTCTTTCCAGACTGCATAGGAACCAAATTGCGTTTCACCTGACACTGCTCTGTGATCTGCATCAGCGCATTGATGCTCACATACACAGAAGCAGATGTGTCAGGCAAACATCTGCCTCGTTCTTTTTATCCATCCCTCATTTCATAGCAATCCTCCCTCCCCTGAGCCGTACGGTATCTGTTTCCAGGCTTGATGTATGCGCTCGTATCTGACCGTGAAAAAATGCACGTCAGACTTCACGCTCCCGTCTCTTGCACTGTTTCCCGAGTCGTCATCCATTATAGCGGACGCATCTCCCAGCTCCGTGGGGTGGTATTAAGCGGGATGAATATAAAATCCTTCCTGGAGCATTTTTTGCATGCGAAGAAACACATGATTAATGTGCCGCTCAGGCGTGGCCGCACTCTTCCAGGCACTGCCTTTTCGTTATTATTCAATGTAACCACAACAATGACGATGTTGCGATTTACTTATTTTTCGACTCGGTGACAACTTCTGTGATGGAACTTTTTATTAATCTTCCGAGACTTTCCTGACACTCTCGCATACATTGATCCCAAGGAAGCACGTAAACATGCAAAGACAAACAACACCTGCTGCCACTGGATGCATTTGGATTTAGGTGCTAAATGTAGATTTCGACAGCAAAAATGCTGTCCAGCCTGAGTTGCAACCTTTAACTTCGCGGCACAAGCATATGTACGCAATTTTCCGTGCACATGTTGCAATTAGTAAATGTTAATGATGGCATATGTGTGAAACACAGCTTGTTTCTGTCTGACAGCAGCCATATACTGACAAAGTAGACTGTAGAGATAACAAAAAATGGGCCACCATCCCTGCAGACTGCACATCTCCAACAACGCTCACACACACAATGACACTGCGGTTGAATATTCCCGGTTAAAGCGTCCCCAGCTGCAATACACTTCACTGGGAACATCTGGCCTCGTCTGCTTATAGTGGATGGGGGTTGGGCAGTGGATTGCTTTTCTTACAGAAGAGTTCTAATTATTTACGATATGTCAACCAATTTATCTTGGACAGAATACTAGGATTGTGTTTTGTGGGGGTATTACTTCATCCAAATAAAACAAAGGCAACAGTCTTAAGTAAAAAACTGACAAATATTCTAGGAGCCCTAATCACTGATTCTTGTATATTTCTGTCAACAGATAATGAAGGAATTACTTTTTAGAGAAACATGAGCATTTTTAAGTTCATATCTCTTTGAAGTTTGCTAAAAACAATGGGATATATCAACAAAAATTATTTTTTTCACTTGAGTTTGGACTAAAGTGTGCAAAATTATACTTTCTACTCATCAAGTGCACTTGCTGCTATGGTTTCTCCACAGCTGGTAAGTTTCAGCCTTTCTCAGATGCTTGGAGAACTTTCCGATAAATTGAGACTGATAATCTGACATCAGTTGTCTGTGCAGAATATTTTAACATTGACATGCATGGTTCTAATCAGGATAGACTTCAAAGCTTTAGCTCTGATAGTGTTGATGGATGCTTAACTCCTCCATGTTAAATGGGAATATATTATTCCAAAATAATAGGACGAGAAATGCAGTTTTATACCGACGTCTGTCATATCGGAACAGCTAAAGTTAATCAAAGGTAAAGGCAGCCAAAATGCCATATTACTCTAAAATGTTTTCCCTGATCTAATTATCTTTGTAAAAATTACAAATTAAAATATTAATCTGCTACATCGGTGTTACTGTAAAGCGAAACATAAGTGAAGTGTCTTAAATAATTGGCTCATGTTTGTCCCATCAAATTGTCCCATGAAACTTTTTTTCCAGATGAAAACAGGAAGCTACAAAGATAATTAACGGACTTCAGCTTAGATTTGCATAACTGCACAGTTTTTAACAGCACTTAGTTAAAGGCAGAGAAAAATTAACCGATATCATGTGCCAGACAATGTCTGTTGTTACAGACCGTTTAAAACAGTTATTTTTTTTCCTCTTCTTCCACAGAGCAACATCACTGTCTCATTAAAGCTGTGATGCTCCTATAGGGTCAGGGTGCTGGGTAGAAAAACTGACCACAATTCCTCCGTCATTTATTTTTCCAGATACTATGTATCATTTGCAGGAAGAACTGTCATCACTGTGTGCCATCTCTGTTTTTCTGCCAACACCTATCCCACTCACCCTGTGCTTAGACATTTTTCCCCAGACGTAGTCATTGACAGAGCTATTTCTACGAATTGGTTATTGTTCTTTCCAACAGAAAGTATTCCCAACTCAATGTTATATGCTTGGCTATTTATTTTGAACTTACTAAATAGCAAACAGATGAATCTGTCTGTTGCTATAGTACAATTTACACTGAAATAGCCTATATTAATTTATTTAATTGAATTTGGACTAAATTTGATATGTAACTGAATAGCTCTTGAAAAGAGTTTTGTTGTGAACTGCACCCACAAGGTTGACGCCAAATCATGAAAGAGGCCTGATTGATCTGGAAACACAGGTCATTTATTTGTCTTCATTTAAGACTTTTTAGATGGCTAATCTGAATTACTTTAGATTACTAATCTTTAATAAAGACCATTTTTTCCTCATTTAAAACTTAACCCTAAGCAACATATTTAGTGAATATATAACTTTTACTTTCCTATCATCAGACACCGGCATCACTTATTAAAAGAAAATTTCACTTTCTGTTATTGGTTTCCAGGTTGACCAGTGGGCTTAATTTAAACATTTCTGAGGCCGTGGCAGAGAGAGTCCCAGATGTTTTGAGTCAGCTCAATCGCTTCCTCCGTCCTCAGATGGTAAGAGGCTCTCTACGAAGTCCAGTTGCGGCTTACTTGTTTTTAAACCGGGCATGTATACAAATGAATATTTTAGTTTTAATTTAGAAGATATGAATTATCTGAATTCAACTGAATTGCTTTGAATTGTTGAATTGAACATCTTCTGCCATTGTAAAGACTGTAGAATTCAGGAATTCAGAAGTAGAAACAGAACAATGTCTTATAAATGATTTATTGCATTAGAACTAGCCTGCTACTGGTATCAAAGTATAAAGTTTGGGTGTTTTTTGGTGGTGGAGCCAGTTTGCTGGATGAAAACTACTACATTTATTCCCTGACTTCCAAGAGAGACAAATGAAGACCACAGTTTTGTCATGTCTGTTAAGCAGCAGACTGGGGCTGGCTACCTGAGCTGATAGCTTGTACAATTTTGAGGAGCAGAAGGACAAAAAAAAGTTGTAATATTATGCTCAATATATTTTATACTGTGTTTAAGTCTTTGCATGGAAAGCAAAATATGAATAATTAGTACTCTTTTGTTTTGAACACAAGCATATTATGCTACAGCTTTTGGTCTAAATGTGTTAATCCTGGTTTGTTCACTTAAGGTGTATCACAGCATAGTACTTGTCCTGGTAAAACTATTAAGAAAATATCCAAAAAAAGATTTTCAACAAACATTAACATGGTCTAATGTCTCATTCATGTCTTGTCAGACTTCCTGTTTCCAATAGCTATGGGGATTTTACAGAGATTACCACTCTGACAGAAGGAGTACGGTGCTGTTAATCAGTAGCTAATCTGCACAAAGAATGACTCAAAGTACTGGGAGTCAGGGTTATATGAAGAAGTTGGTTAGCCTTGACTTTTTTTTAACCACATCACCAATGTTTCTCAACAGCTAACGTCATCAAGAGCTCTCGCTTGATTACAGCTCTGTGTTCATCCTACTTTATTCAGAACAGGGAGTTCAAGTCAGCATTATGAACAGCAATTTCTTATCACAAATGAATTCTGAAGCATCTCAGTGCCTCATCTGCCCTACTAGTATTAAAATCTGACATTTTTTACTCAGCAGGAATAGCTAAAGAGACGCATGGCAAAGTGCTGACGTGACCTCTTTTTTTTATTAGGCATTGAAGAAAAACTAGTGATGCCAAAGACCCTTACTATCATTATCAATGGAGAGTGAACCCACTTGCCACCACCCTTAAGTGGTAAAATAACAATTCAATTAGCTTGATATTTCCCATTAATGGTTTTAGACAGTGCAAATTGCAATTTTTACAGGCTGTTACCCCCCAGGCACTCCCTACAGCTAAACTGCGGCCACATAAACATCCCAAAACCCTTACAACACCACCATCGACTTCTTAAAAATCAAGATTTAAATGAATTCAATTAACAATCTGCAAAAAGCTGAAAACAAAGGCGTCACAGCTACGGTGATCTCTGTTTATAGAGCTGCGATATAAGATAAGTAATCCTCACATTTTTATGCTTGAAAGGAGAGACAATGATTTTTTTTTTCTTTTCTTATCTGGAATCTTTCTAAACATACACGGTGCCGTGCACACACTTTATCACATTGAAACAACAAATGTCAATGTAATTTATTAGGAGTTTATGTTAGAGACAAAACACAAAGTTATGTGTGATTGCTAAGTGGAAAGAAAATAATTACAAACAAAAATCTGAAAAGTGTGGCACATATTTTATCAACACTGCTAAACAAAAATTGCAATTAAACTTCAAGTCTTTTGAAGAATGTTTCTAACAGTTTTGCACATTTAGGGACTAAAATATTTGCCTCTCTTTATTAAAAAATAACTCAAGCCCAGATAGAAAGGATGGAGAGAATCTTTAAACATCTTTCTTTTTTGTTTTGTTTTTTTCATTTTTTTCTCCAAAGAGTTTTTTGCGGCGCTAGTGGCTCGCATTTTCACGACAGTAGGCTGACAGGAAGGGGGGAAGGAGAGGGGGAAGACATGTGACAAAGCTCGCCGGGACCGGGAGTCGAACCTGCGACGTCCGCGTCGAGGACTACGGCCTCCAAGCGTGGGGCGTGCTAAACCCCTGCGCCACCACAGCACGCCCCCTGTTTTTTAAATACTACCATAACTCTCCAAGTTATATTTATGTCCTTGTCATTTTACCATATGAATTTACTTTAATCCAAGCCATTCTGTTGTATATTTAGAGTTGTCGCACTAGAAACGGAACCTCCACTTCACTTTTTTTTTGCAGTCACCAACGTCAGCTATGAATCTCTGTAGCTCTCCAGCTTTACCATGAACCTCTTGACTGCTTCCATAATTAACGCTCTCCCTATCTGACCTGCAAAGTTAGGTGGACAGCCATGTTTTTGTAGGTATACAGTTGTGTCGTACTACTGGTATTGTCAGATAATGGATTGAATAGCGCTGTAAGAGATAAGATATTGTTTAATAACCTAACCTTGGCTTAAGCTTCTGCACCACTTCATCATTGAATGACTGTGATTGCATCTATGCATTTATTAATGAGGTGATGACTAAAAGAATTTGGATGCATATTTTGTTTTAGGTGCATCAAAGTAAAAGTGACAAATTTAAAAAAAACACTTCAGATTTTTATTTACATAGCAATAAATGTATAATTTTCCTTCTACTTCTTAATTATGCATTGCTTTGTGTCACCCTCTGATGTATGCCCCTTTAAAATACGTCAGGTTTTAATTCATGAAAGGAAGCGTCTAGAGTTTTTGTCTCTTTCTGTAATATTGATTTTTTTTTAAACCGCTACACTGCAATGTTAGAGCAGTAATGCTATTTTTGTGAATGTAGGAGGCTTCACTATATTTAATGATACACCAAGAAAATAAGAGATTTGGAAAAAATTGAGAGTGATATGTAAAAACATCAGAAAGTTTAGACAGGGAAAAAAAGAGAAAAAACTGCTAATTAGTCAGAGGTAGAAGTGAAAACAAGACAGACAAAAGCGGAGGATTTGTTTTGTAGATGCTGTAGAATTTGGCACTTACATAGTGAAAAGATTATTCTGATACGGCTTCAATCCGTGGCCAATCAAACACAAAGCAAGGCTATGTTTTATGCCCACATGCACTCACAAAGAGAAATGCTGGATTAAAGGAGACAGACTCACCCAGTGCGGCTGGTGCGAAGAGGCTGGCGAGGACTAGCAGGCGTGCGGTCCACATGGCCTCCTTCTCTCACCGCCCGCTGCTCAGAGTCCCAGATGAGCTCAGTGCTAAGTCTTTCCCTGGCAAGTGCCTCAATTGGTTGCTTCCTCTATGGCACGGCTCCCTCCAATGCGCCACTCCTCCCACAAGGCCAGAATATCTTCTTTATCTGGTCCCAGATGTTTTTTTTTCCCAAAAAAATCTGTCAAAGATAAGAAACAAACAAAAAGTTATTCGGGGCACAATTTATGCAAGCCTGGTTTCATAGGAACAATGGGCGTGTTGTCCTTTCCAGTAAGAAGAAGAAAAAAAAATAACAGCAGATGGATGCACCATGGCTTTTTATCATCCAGTCCTTATGTCACTGTGGGTTTCAAGTTGTCATCAAGAGGCACAGCGCAAGTTGCTCAATCTCCAGTCAGCTGAGCTCACGCCGGGTGTGATCAACCAAAGGCTGAGACGGTGTGAACCGCGAAATGTATTTTTGGGTAGTCTGTTGTTGTTTGCTCATCGGAGTGTTAACTCCCCCACCTTACTGACAAATCACTCCCACAGAGAAACAAAGACGGGAACGGGAAGAAAAGGACAAAGAGGATGGTCTGCATATCGTGCATGTCTATGCGTGCGGAGGCCCGGTGTGTGTTCTTGCAGGGCCTGCTGGTAATTGACATAAGAGATGCAGAGATGTTTTCGCTTTCCTGTGGGCATTAGCCCATAACTGCACAGTCTGAGTGTTTGCACCTGTGAGTGTTTTTTTGCATAACTACTGTGCTCTCGGGGCTTCACTTTTACATTCCAACAAACACAACAGCTGACCAGATTTACTCTGAGCAGCCAATTTAGCCAGAGTGCAAATTACTCCGGCACAATTGAAGAGTGGTGGGCGGAGCGTGTTTGTGCTTTCTTTTTTTTTCCAGCAAATAGATCTGCATCATGCAAGCATGCACTATGGTGAGAGGATAATCTTCTTTTTCTCTTGTTATAAACATACCGTTCCGTGCAAAAGTTTTGTTTTTGTTTTTTTTAATCATCTTTTGTCACACTGCAATGTTTCAGAACATGAAAAAAAATTGAATGTCAAAGATAATCTGAGGAAATTCAAAATGCAATTTCCAAAGAATAATTTTATTTTATATGACAAAAAAATTGTTCAAACCAAAAAAGAAGTAAGTGCTCCATAATCCTAGTAACTGGTTATGAAACCTTTGGTTGTCATAACTTGTAACAAGTCTTTTGTGTCACCGTAGAAGGATTTCAGTCCACTTTTCTTTGAAAATTGTTTTCATAAGTACACAGAGGATGATTTTTGAAACCTGAGCAGTTTTCTTTTTTGTCTGTTTGTTTGTTTTTTTAAGTAATGCAACAGCATCTCAAATGGATTTAACTCCAGATTAGGCTATTACTTTGATTAGGTCACTCTTAAACCTTTAATTTCTATGTTTTGAGGCATAGAGAGGTGGAAGTTGCATGTGCTCTTTGGATTATTGTTCTGCTGCATAACTCAAATGTTTTTTAAACTGAATGACAAAGTCCCAAGGAAGTTAGGAGTCTCAAACCATCACACTACCAGTGCTATGTCTGACTGTGAACATAATGAATTTTTTCTGAAATTTTTAGTTTTATGTCTGATGTAAAATGACACAATCTATTCAAAAGCTAATACCCACTCAAATAATGGAATTATGGATAATTTTAAAGCACTCATTTCAAGATTCAACAAAAGAAGTTGTTGTTTTTCACATGACACAAAGTTGATTTGGATAGTGTTTTCTCAATAATAATTATATGAAATTGCTTTATGTATTTATTTAGAGCATCTTTGACATTAAAATTTGCTTGAGGGAGAAGAACAAGACATTTATTTGTCCACTTTTACCACCAACTGTTATTTTACCTTTGGACAGGAGGCCACAGCTTTCTTATGGCGAAGTAAAAACTCCTCTTCCCAACCCTGTGATTCACACCGGTGATTGCTCTGTTTTACACTCAACTGGCGACTCCGCCAATAAACTCCTCATACCGGATAAAATAATCAGTATACACTAATGCTATTCAACTTAAAATGAGCTGCAAACATTACACCTAATTTGCATGGTGTTAACTTGTGACCGTGTTAGATTAACACCTCAAAAGTATTAATATTAAAAAAAAAAGTGAAGTGTGAAAGCATGCAACACTGCATCCAAGTGGGATGTATATATTTAGAAAAACAACGGTTTAAAGGTGGATGAGCTTTCTGTATTCTGATTACAGTCGAGATAATCTCTATAAATGTGTTTCATTATAATAAGGTTAAGTCAGCCTGAATGATTAGACCGTCCACACCCTTCTGTTATCCCTGATCATCCATAATCTGCTGCATACATGTAATCTCAGCAAGATGATTCCGGCCCACAAAAGCATTATTGCAGCACATTAGGAAATCCATTCTGAATTTAACAAGCAAAAAGGCCAAAACCTTAAGAAGTGTGTCAAGGGAGATGGCACTGGGACGGCTGAATGTTGACCAGACATTTTAAGTTATGTGAACAAAATACGTTAAGGAAGAGCATTGCTTTTTATCCAAATTTCAAATCCATCTTAACTTAATCCGCCTTTCTGGCAAGCCAATCTTTTCCCTATGAACACCGACAATTCCCTATCTCACACACCACCTCTTAATCCCATTGCAAAAAAACCCAAAACAGAAGCAGAAAAACAAAAACAATCCTAGATTAGAGTAATAAGATGCAGAGCCAATCAGGACTTGCTATGTAAAGTCTCCATTTGGACAATATCAGGAGGTTAGAAGTTGATGTATTTAATCAACTGGATCTTAACGGATGTTTGAGTGAAAAATGGGCCTTACACCTTCAACAACTGGTCTGAGCCGACATTTAATATACAGTTGGCATGCATGGTGTTAGAACAGCAATGGGGAAGAGCAATTTTGATCAAAGCCATTTTCTTACAAGCAAACAGCAATTTCTTGACAGCTGCATAAGAGCAAAATTAGACTTGACAGCAAATTAGATCCTGAGTCCCCTGACAAAGAGGGAAAAACATCTTCCTTCAGAAATAGTCATATTAAAGTACACATTCCAATAAGAAGATTCAATGTCAACTGTACGATGATTTACAAAACTACAAATGGTACAATAGTGAGGGGACATGAACTTGATCTTTTTCTGCTTGTTTTTTGTAAAAAATATAAAGTCTCTAATTTTTAATGGTGCTATATTATCAATGTAAAGAGACACAATAACCAAATATTGATCACAATCCCTCACATAAAATAAAAAATTGATTTGAATGACTGAGGGAAACAAGTATATAACCTCAGTCTGAATTCTGGCTCCCACAGAGCGACATGTCCATATAGCTCATAGACCAGTGAATCATTTACAGATTCTCCTAACCTCAGCCATGCATAAGGCACACCTTTTTTAATAATCATTTTTTTAGAGTTGCTTAAGACAGTAAAATCCACATTTGAAGACCTATCTTAGGTTTGCAACACCAAAATGATTCAGAAGTTTGGGAGAAAAGTCAGTGGTCAGCTGAGTCCAAAATTAAGCTTGATTGCTTAAATAGCATAAGCTCCCCAATTATTCAAGTACAGAGTGGAACATAATATTTTATAACTGCTTTTCTGCTAAGGGTTAAGAATGCCTTTACTGCATTGGGCCAAGTAGACTAAAACCTTAAATATAACCTTTTTTCCCTATGCAAGAAGACTGGAGATGGGTTTTAAGTGGATCTTCCAACATGACTTTGTTCTAGACAACCAGAGTTGCCAAGTTGGCATGGAGTTGCCAAGCCAGTCTTTAGCCTGTGGTTTTAAAGAAAATCCCTCAAGGTAGGGGGAGCTTCGATTCACCAGTGGCTAGAGCTGTCTGTAAACCGGGAACAAACCTCAGAAAACATCACTGTTTCACTGTCCTTGCAAAGAAAGGTTTCTCCACCAAGTTCTAAGTCAAGTTCAACTTGGTGACAAACCAATTTGTAGAAAGAGATACACTGAAATTGAATGGGATGATTTTTATCTTATCTTGACCTGGCCAATGGCCAGTTGGTGTGAAAATGAAAGATCCAATAGTTTCCCAATCCAGGCACAAACACTGCTAGGTTACGCTGAAGACAACACTCCTTAGTCTCAGTGAGATGTCAAACGTTTTTTTTTTTTAAAAAAAGGTTATTTAAAACTAAATTTAAAAAAATCTACAGAACATTTTTGCTGTTTTTTTCAGGCTGCAAAAAAGGAGAGCTAAACTTTAGTAGGTGCCAGTTAATGGGCTTCTTTACCATTTCACACTTTTGCAGTTTTTGTTCTCTTCATGGCTTACTTTTATTAGAGCACCTCCATTTATATTATTTATTCTGGATTTTGGGTGGTAATTTTCTCCACATTAAATAAAAAAAAAAAATCTAAAATCAAGGACCTTCTCATTTTTTTAAGACAAAATCAACAGGTTAACTAAGAATTGTGATTTCTAGTGTAACAGAAAAACTGTCTCTATGGCAGAATCAAGCTTGGAAACATGTATGTGGTCTGTCTCAAAGCACAACTGATCAAGCAGCAGCTACCTGAGCAGGTGTTGCTCAAGAAATAATCTCATAAATAATCTATATCAGAGTAGTTAATTAGCCACCCTCCTTTCTTCCCCAAAAACCGCATAATAAAATACATATCTAGGAAAAAAGCTTGGAAACTCTTTAAAAAATAAATAAATAAATAACACTGGGGAAAAGATAAAAAAAAAAAAAAAAAAGCAGCAGTGGTCTGGTATTGCCAACTTGTCTTGTACTCCAGAAGGAGCCTTGTGATACATTATGGTGCTGACGTTTCAAGGGTACTCGTTCTGGAGGGTATTTAGGATAACTCCCTTAGATAAGCCGGCCAACATTTAGCAGACCTAGCGACAAACTGCAGCGTCTGTTCTCTGCCACATCAAGGAGACTTCATTACTGCCTCGATGTTCCTTAAGAGAAACTTCTTCCTAATCAGCAGTGTTGTTTGTGTTATTTTCCCAATGTGCCAAAGGGGCTGAGATGAAACATGACAGTTCTAATTAAGTGACGTTTTATCTAAAGGAGCTGGATGATATAGACACTGAGAGCAGCGGTTGATGAGGGGGTAATATGTTGTATCAATGAAATTATGAGTTTGAGAGATAAATAGCAGGCAGTAGGAAGCTGTTTTATTAAAGATTAGAAAGAAATAGTAATAAAAATAAATAAATACATAAAATATGTAAATTGTTATCAGCTTTGAGCATTTCACACATAGATATTAATCTGGTGTAGTAAGCATGCAAAGTTGCTTTTTATTTGCCGATTAATAGCTAAACACCACGACCAACCCTGACGTTAGCTCATGCTGTTCCAACCAAGTGAGACTAAAATGTGTTATCTTGTGATCAGACCTGCTGTGTGACTCCTCTGACAATGACAAAACACCTGAACAGAAAAAAAGTAAAATATCACAAGAGAGAAGACAGACATCAGTGAAGTCTCAACTCCAACAAACGCAGAAAAGGTGATGCCTCTGAACCTGCATGACTTTCTACGCCTTTTACCTTTTGTCATTTTGTATAATTTCAGACCCATTTTATTTTTTCACTATAATATTCTAAGTCACTATTTGATTCCCTCTCAAACATCTATGTACTTGACAGACAGTCATGAGTCAAATTCAGTGTACCAGTTTTGCATCTTTTTTTTTTTTTTTTACATATGCTTTACATGTTTGAACACACAACCACCAGTTTTACATCTGAGCCACTGTTGCTCCTTTCAACTGTTGAACACAATTTTTTATGCGGCTAGGTAAAGAAAAGGAACCACTTTTGAAACATATCTAATAACGTTTTACTTACTTATTTAATCATTTGCTTTAAAATTAATATTATTGTACAAGAAGATATATTGTCAAGCCATAGCGGACAACCAGAACAGGTCTTAATCGTATCAAAGAATAAGAAACATTAGTATCTAATGAAAATATTACTAAAATAAATTATCAGGATAAATTGAAGGACAATTCATTTTGAAAATGGTTATTTTTGTAAGATGACTATAACTAACTAGAAATTGTGCTTCATATAGTTGTCAATGCAGTTATTTCATGTATTAATTATGCAGATATTCGTATTGTGAATTTCTACAGACTTTTCCAAACTTTTGTTGGACTCCAGCTGTTTTGCAATTTCTGTACCATTTCAATTTATGCAATATTAATATAGATATTCAGCTCTTTTAGTCTGGATGCAGCACCAGGGTTTAGACAAATCCCCAGTTGTATAATACTAGTATCACTACTACATACAATATACATTTTACATACCAAATATGACATCTAAAATAGCGAATATTAGAAGGCATTTCAAACTTATTTCATTACAACATGAAACTTTATATATCAGCAAATTTCTCCTCCACTTTTCTCTTCTGTTATTCGCTATCCCTTATCTGTATTTCTTCAACTTTTTAAAATTGCTGCTACTTTCAACAGTTTGGTCTACTCATTCTGCTCAGACTAGTATTTCACAGAAAAAGGTACCTTTTTCAAGTTCATATTTGATTTCCGAAATTTCATATAACGCATGATTTAAAAAAAAAAAACATCCGAAAGGTGTCTTTCAATTTAAAATAAATTGTAAGTTATGTATGAAGTTTCTTATATCCACCCTGTCTTCTTTCACATTCACAGCATCACTCACAGACATTTCTCCATCTGTTACTTCCTGACCTGAAGAGGATTTTCATGAAAACAGAGGCAATCTATACAACCCCGCTGCAACAAAGTAAAACTTGATCTCCAGTGTTGTCTGATTAGGAGCATAGCAAGTATGTTGTTACGCCTGCTTGAAGCCCTCCTACGTAATGAAAAGGGTTAAGTGCTGCGTTTCAGATATTCAGCTGGTTTATGTCCAGATGCTTATCACAACAGCAGGAAAGGGCTCGATGATTTTTCATGAAGCAGTGTGTTCATGCAAATGAAGTGTCTCTTATGAAATGAATATTAATCCAAGCACACAGTCTGCATACATGATGATTGATGAGCACCAGCACAGAAATATTAGGAGATGAGCCAAGATGATTATAACTCAGGCCATCTTTTCTCTCGATCGTTGAGCTCCCAAAGCTTGCTGATCATTTAAAGATTAAGCGGTCAATCACATAATATTAAACATTTAATTCAGTAATCATCCTTTTCTAATACAGAGGGAAATATGTGGAGAGCTGAAGGTGGATGGAGAGTGCTTTTTTTAAACACGCCATGCTCATCCCTGGAGCTTCACAACAAGAGCAGGAAGGCATTCACTCATACAATTGGTTTTCCACAAGGGACCTCAACACAGCTAGCCGGTGACAGGCAGATAATAGCACTAACTTCTGCCTGCACAGTCTCTGAATGGTCCAATATGATAGGCTTGTTGAGTGTGACTGATGGCTCCGGTTAAATAATGGGGCCGTACACGCACCCCTCAATGCACATAAAGGCAGTGTGTACCCTCCTGACACACAAATCACATTTCCCAACTTCTAGACAATGGAAGCACAATTCATTAGTGGGAATTACTTGCACACCCAATAAGAAACCAAGATGCAAAACAAATAAAGTAAATTAGCATCCCAAATATTTAACATTGCACATGCACACAATGGGGATGGGTTGCATTCCCACAAGGGAGACAAATTAAAGCACACAGGACTGAGCACACAAACGGGTGAGTGAATGAATACAGATAGATGCATCGTTTTAAGGCAGAGCAAATCTGCCCTCAGATAGTTCTCCATTGTGATGCAAAGCTCAGCCATTATCCATGTCCCCACATCTTCCTTCTTCCTATCCTTTCTGCCCTTCTCTCTCAACATATCTTCCCTAATGGATCTCAGACAAATAAACAGGGCAGAGAAGAAATGGGGCAAGAGGCAGAAAAGGAAAAAAGAAACAGACAAGAAAAAAAAAGACATAAATGAGGATCTAAAGTATTGCAAGACAAGATGATGGTCATTAATTGCTACTTTATTGGGTACAATTCAGACACTGTTACAGAAGCTCAGGTGAGGTGCTTTCCTTCACAACCTTACCTGTTTGCCATCATTCATGCAGCAAGGCCAAGTGGCATGCTATGCCTGACAACATAGCAAATCACAGTAATTCCAGCATTGGTCTTGAATGACAACTAAACGACAGTGTGTTATACTAGTTTATGAATTACTGTATTGCTGAAAAAAGATTTTTTATTTTTTTATTATTATTATTATTTTTAAGTGTCAAAGAAAGCAAAAACTGTATTTATTCATTTTAAATTTTTATGGATTTTCAATCCATAAAAATTGAAGTTGAAAATCCAACTTATTCCCGCCATCTAAATGTTTCTAAAAAATTAAACTGAGGATGCGGTGGTGGTACAGCAGTAAAGCGTGTGACCCATGTATGGATCCCTCAGACAGCATCGTGGACGTCACGGGTTCAAGTCTCGGCCCGTTGGCCTTTGCCACATGTATATTCAGCTGGACAGAAATAATTTTGGGCATCGGCAAATTCACCTGTGGCAACAATTGAGTAAATCAACATTTGTAGCCAGATATAGAATGCTGTTACAAAAGCACACAGATCATTCCTTTTTAGTTACTCTTCTTTACTGCAAACAGAAGAACCATTTATTATTTATTTATTATTTATAACTAGTTAGCAAAATGAGTCCATGTATTATCAGGAAGATTTCCTCATCACACTTCCTGGAAGAAAATCTCACTGAGCGGCTGATTTGTTCTCTCTTTCAGACATTTTTGTTAGCATGGGAAATTTGCTAATACCAACATTTGGTCATGTAACATTTTAGATTAGAAAATCTAGTTTCTGAAAACTACAGAGCAAAAAAATAAAAATAAAAAATCACATTGTAAACCTATGAGAACTTGCAAATAAAATGACTCAATAAGGCCTTCTGAATTAACAATATGGCGAGCAAAAGCCTTTTGACTAAGAGCCATCCTGCCAATATAAATGATACATCACAAACTCGCACATTTCAATGTGGGAAACAAAGCCAAATCAACCTATTTTTCTAATCTGGTGAACATCTGTTCATAAAATCCTCCATTTATTATTTTTTATTTTTGTATTTGGGTTTTACAGATCTCCATTTCCTCCCGTTTCATGTTTCAACGAACTATATTTGCATAATTCTACAACAGACACTTCATTCCCTGCCAGATTTAAGAATGGGGCGAAAATCACGACACACACAGAGACATCCACAGACACGCAGAGACAACAACAGCAATTTCAGCTCACCCTCCGAATCAGGGGTACAGCAAATTCCAATGTCAATAACGCAGATCCCACTGGTGCATGCATTTCAATATCATTATCTGATGCTGAGCCGAGTGCACAGAATATAATGAAATCTTAAAACATGAATTGCAGAGCATCCCCGACTCTGCAAATGTGATGCACATTTTCGACAACTAAATTATGTATCATGCTGCATGCACTCAATACAGACTTGATTTCAATGTTAATTCTGCTTTCCGTCCCGTCCTGCGTGTCCGCGTTAGCGTTGTTGACCAGAAATTGCAATGTGTGCTTCAAGGTGGTGTAATGATTGTAACATAAGTGGCAAGAATATGATGTAAATGGTCTGGAAATGAGAGGTATGGCTGTGTCACGGGCAACCACAGTGGTCAGGACCACAGGAAATTCAAATGGGTTCCACCTGGAATCCACTCACGACTCAATTAGACAGAGGGCAGAAGAAAAAAAGGGGGGAGGAAAGGAGGGAGGAAAAGAGGAAGGGTGGGTTGGGGGGAACCCAGAAACAGAGAGATGCAAAGGTTTAAACAGAAGGCATGTGTGTTTATATACATGCCTACATATGTGGCCTCTGAATTTATAAGTTATACATAGAGGTCAGTTTCTGGAAAGGATTTGTTTGTATAGGCAGAGAAACAGCTGTAAAAGCAACATTTGAGAACTAAACCAAAGTGATTGGACTCTTTAGACTTTTATTATTTTTAATTTGCAAACTGTATAATAACACTAACATTAGCCACAAACAGTAACAAATCATAGTACACCAAAAAACAAATGTTGATGCAAGCTCCTTAGTGTGATGATTTTCCTGCTCAATTCATGATGTTAAAAAATTCTTTATAAACGTACATATTGATTATGTTATATGTCTATGTAGAGAACACATTTGTTTCATTAAAATTGCGATTTCCAAACATTACAATGTATTTACAAGAAAACCCACACAAAAAAAAACTTTAATTTCAAAGAAACAAGAAGACAACTCAAGCAACTTTTACTGAAAAAAACAAAAGAAACAATTTTGGCAAACTCGCGTTGCCTTTCATTAAGTGGAATTTGAGTGACTTTCATCTATGCGCAAAAATCAATATAACAGTGTGAGGTAAAAATCAATGCAGCAATAAACTGTCTTGACCCTGGAATATAAAAACTCTGTGACTTTGTGATGTGATCTTTAACAAACTTTCTCTTCAAGTTATTTGTTATTCTGACTCAGATTGGCAATTATACAAAATTGTGTTGTCAATAAGAGCTTTTCTACTAATTACTACGGATGGTATAATCAGATTTCCATGTCATCAAAATAAGAAAGGAAGTGACTTTGATAGTAGGTTGGTCCAAGATTATGTGGTTTGAGTATTTCAGAAACTTATAATCTACTAGGATGTTTATGTACAATATCTCTCTGGTTTAAAGGGAATACATATCCAACCTTTAATGAGTACACAGTACATATGTTCTGTTATCCACTTCCAGCTGGATAAAGCACCATGTCACAAATCTTATTCGTCAATTATTATTATTTATTTCAATTATCTCAAATTGGTTTCTTTAACATAACAGTGGGTTTACATTACGGCAGATCTCAATTCAGTAAATGTAGTGAGAGCTTCATATCATGGCTAATAAATCTGAAGCAAAAGTCAAACTTTTACAAGGACCTGAAATCTTTTAGGAATGTGTTTTTGTTTGATCTCTAATCCCAGTGAACTAAACTAAGGCAGTTCTGAAGGGAAAGGAGGGCCTAAACAAATACTAACAAAGTATGCCTAATAAAGTGGCTGATGAGTGAAATGTCTGCAGGATTTATTCTTGAAAGTGTGGATTTGCAGGCCATTGTTAGCATATATTTTAAAAGCACTAATTTAAAAGCAGGTTGACAAAAGTGAAACATTTAGGGAATGCAGGAAAACCCAAAACAAACATTCCTGCCTCTCCATATTTGTCTCATTTTGCCCAACAATAGACAATTACCCTGCTGAACCAGACTTTATTATTCACCTGATGTTTAAGGGTAAATACACATCCAAACATCACTGACACAAAAGGTCAAAGGTTATAATGGTGAATTTCTTTGTTGGTTCGTTTTTTGTGTCCTCTGGCAGCTTTCAGAAAGCGCTGCCTGAAATGTGAGAGAGCTCCTCTTGTCAGGACCTCAGTGACCTGGCTTTGGAGTGATCGATTAGACAGCAAGAACAAACTTGCAAATGGCTGATAGTGCCTTCAAGAACTGGCTTTTCAAAAAGCTCTACAAAAAAAGGAATACCCCGACAGACGGGAAACATTTCCATACTCTTCTAGAATAAATCCTTTGAAGAGAAATAGATGTCTACCTCTTTAGTCTTCTCTAAGCTCAACTTATCACAATATGCTGAGACATAATGCGTTATAATTGGCAGCCTTTTTGCTTACCCAAGCTGAACCTTAAAAAGTGCAAGGCACTTGGGGGGCAGGGGGATGTAGAGAACGGCTCTCTGGGAGTAGAGGATTGAAAGTCTGACTCAGACTAGCAGAGAATGGAGTTTGATGAAAGCCTGATTGGTCTGGGAAAACATCCTCACCAAGTATGTCTCCAGACAAAAGTAGCAACACTCTCCTCTCTCGCCGCAGCAAACGCTCTCATGTCAAACAGATCACGGCTGTTCTCGGGGAACACGGCGGCACCACCTGGATTATATCGACTTCAATCTAAATGTCGACTGAATTTTAAGGAATTTATTTCTTCTTCTACCTCCTCTTCAGATGCTTTTTCCCCCAGTGTGCACCAGCTACTCTACATTCACCTCCTCATATATTTTATACATTACTCTGCCTGTGGTAAAAAGTGCCTCAGCGTTGCATAAACTCTCACTCAAACTAATGGAGTTCTTGTGTAATTGAGTGAGCAGCATGAACTCAGATGCTGCACAACTTACAAAAGAACCCATTTTGGACGTACCAGTTTAATTTCACTAGATGCTGACTAGTTCTAATTAAGCCATTAAAAGTCTTTGTGTGAAGCACAAATCTGCAAGCACAAGGGATTCAATGAAGTGATTTGGGAGCTCAAAGAGAGGAGAACAAAATCTGCACTGCTGATGCCATCAATGGTTGCTCTAAACGTGCACTGTGTGAAGATGAGGGGAGGTAAAGTAGTCAGATTTTTCAGTCATCATTTCAGAAGAGCAGCTGAAGTACAGAGCGAAGAGGATACTCTGTGACCTGAGTGAGTCTTTGTGTTTATATGCACTCAAACACTCTTCGGGTAACCGCGTGAATACATGGAAACCCACATATAGGTGACCTTACTCTGTGCCTTTTGGCTGAACGCTACAATGTGTTTGGGCTGGACTCAGCATGTGACCTCTCGAAATCTAAAAGTGGAGTTCTCCTGGGGTGAGGCAGCCACATTAAGGTCAGAGGGTAGTTTGCAAATGTCAAAGTACAGGAACAGATTGTAAACTAAGGCTCTTGAAATGCTGTGATTGGCACAACTCAACAAAAAAAAGTGTATAAATATACATCTACTGGACAGATACGTCTGTCCCAATGAAGAGTCTTGATAAAGAAAGTTCTATAGGCGAAGGCTTGAAAATGTAGAACATAAATATAAATTCAGGGCAGTTCTCTTTTCTTCCAGTAATTACCAGTAATAGTTTCACCTGTTTAAACTCGTGACCTGTATAAAAAACACTTGTTCACGCAATAAATCATACTCCAACTTATTCACCATGGGCACAACTAGAAACCTAAATATACAATATTTGAACTATATCTATTAGACATTTCCACCCAAAAGCAGCAAAATTACTCTTTTCATTATCTCAGATTCAGCCTTGCATTAAAAAATAGACTGCAAACAAGAGAACAAATATATAAGGGTCTAGCTTGTTTGTACACACCTCATCTATATAAATGTAAGATTTTGTGTCTGTTGGCGGCATCCATGCACTCCAACACTGAGTGTATACATACACGGTTTAATTTCGCAACAAATACTTACACAGCTGGTTCCTAAAAGTTTGTGTATCCTCCCCACTTTGTCTGCATAAAACATGATTTAAGTGACATGGCACAGGCCCATCTGGACTTAGTGATCCAGCTCCAAGCCTTAATTGCACCCTGGTGTCATGTTTTTCGTCTACTTGTGCCACGGCCCCAAACACAATTCAATCCTTTTTCTGCAGAACAGATGAGAGTGAAGGAGCTGGCAATTACTTTTAACTTTCTAGAGTTAAGCAACCAGATATGCAGCAAAGTTCTACAGCCACTTTGTGCTTAATTCTGTTAATGAGGCTTCCTTCTGTTGACGTTCAACTCCCAGTTCATGGCTTTTTGCCTGATCAATATTAAATGTGTCAATGCAGTCTTTGGGAGCAAGTTACATTTACTTCAGTCAAAGACATTGCCCTTGGCTGGTGCAGCCAAAGGCAATATCTGCAAGAGACATCTTGTAGACATAAGGTCTATAAGAGACAGCTTACTGATTTATTCGTGCTAAAGGGATAATTTTTCTTACCCATTTAATACTGTTTAGAAAATATTTGCAGACTCAATGATCCATTTCTGGCCTCATAGATCAGTCCAAGCAAATCTATATGGATCCTCTTACATTGTGTTATTTTCATAATTGGCAATATTTAAGTGTAATTCACAAAAAGATTGCTATCATGTAAATTTTTCTAACTTCTTGGATTATTTTAGAAACCAAATATGATTTGAGTCAATTAAGATCAGCTTGACAAGGACTTACATGAGATTGTAACTGTATAATAAGTTTGAATAAAAGCACCCCACCTTCACTGTTTTACAGCATTATAATATACATGTATTTATTTAACATTACAAAGCAGTTTGAGTATTAATTTCCTTTCAGTCATCTGACTGGTAGAATACACCAACAGGTGGGGGTGGGGCTACACTGAGCTACTGCCTGGTCTGTTCTGCTGAAGAAAACCAGCCCATGCCTGCTTTGAAGCGGGCAGGAATCAGAAGATCAGACAGACTATCTTATCAAAATGTGCCATCGTTCTTATTTCTTACTTGTGGTTAATGGTAGTCTGTCAGTTGAGAGTCAAGAGATCTATTGATGTTTGAGCCAAAAGGACAAATGGGCATTTTGCTCTGAAGAAGTATGCAAAAAAGTTAAGGCCATAATTCTTTTCTGCCTTCACAGTTCCTTTAAACTCGTGTAAGTGTCAAAACAGTTCGACCACATCCAAATCATTTTGGCACCTGCACCAATATGAAAGCGGGCTCTTTTTGCACCGCCGATGATCCTCTTTGATCAAAAACTCTTTAAAATAGAATGATATTGACTACATTTCTGGGGGAGAGCTGTCAGCCACCTCTAGAGAGGTGGCAAAAGCTTGGCTGGAAAGGGGATTTTCCACCCTTCTTTCCTTTCTCTTTTCATTTTCCTCATTTCATTTCTGTATCAAACTGACATTGGAATGTTTTTCAACCTGCACAACAGCCCATCAGGAGCGTGTGTTTGAGAGGGGGCTACCATTAAAGCAAACTTTGAAACTCTATCCTACCCTTGCACAATCCCTCTGAAAGCCCAACTTCCAAGTTAAACCAGCCAAGGAAAGTAGTTTATTTCTTTTCTTGTGTGCCATGCCAAACTCTTTCCTTTTGACTTGGACCACAAGCAAAGTGGGGTCTCTGAGTCTCCCTATGCTTCTGGCGCAGAATTCATCGACCAGTTGGTTTCATCTCAGGGGGGAAGTCTGGACTGGGGAGGGGGATTCTGCATTGACACATATCCAATACACAGCTGACGTCTTAGAGGAGCCGGTATAATAACATCATTTTTGAAAATCATTTCAGGTACATCTTATATTTGTTACTCAGAATAACCATCTAGAAGGGTGGAAAAATAATAATCACCTTGTCCACAACATTGATTCGGTGACAAATTTCTGACGAGTATTGTTAGACAACTCTTGGAAAAGGCTTGGCATACAAATCACTGCATGAAAACTGCCTCAGAGCTAGCACATTTATAGCCATCTGATTAACAGATTAACTTAGAACTCCCAGAACACGAGCTGCCTTCCCTTTTAAAATCTGGTGTTTCAGAAAGTCATCGAGCTTGATGTATGCTTTCAAAGTATTGTAACTGGGACAATATTGAGTGTTAAACAACAACAACAAAAAAACATTTTTTGCACACACACAGATCTAAAAAAAAGTCACAAATCCCTAAAGGGTTTTTTATTAAAAAGTTTATAGACATACTGTATCTCAGCTGCACTATATGATTCTCCTGTTCTCTTTATTTAGTGTATTAAAAAAACTCTGTCCCTGAGGCAGATGTTTTATAGAACAGAATTGCAGAAATGACTGTTTCTTTCATCTGAAAAACAGAAAGGGCTTAACTTCACAACCCTGTAGACTGCGCTCATGCTTGGTAAGGTTTTGTTTCTACCACAGCTTTTCCTTTCACTCAACTTTTCATTATTATTCTTGGAGTACACACTCTGTGAATGGCCACCTTATTTAGTGACTTTTTGTGGCTTGCCCTTCTTGTGACTAGTCAGTGAAGGGCCATCGATCTCAAAACAGTCATAGTGGTTAGTGGAGGCTTTTTAATTATTTCTCCATTAGGTATTACTCAGATTTTTGAAGATTTGAATCGATATCATGTACTGCATGAGGACAAAAACGCAAGACAACTGCAGCAAAAATAGAAAAATAGACCCAAATCTGTCTCTGCTAGGACTCTGTTGAAACCTGCCTTTCATTGTTTTGACAAATCAAAGTCTCTTAGCTATACTGGAGACTGATCTTGACATCCTGTGGTGCTGTGTTCCTGTTTACTGTTTTCCAAAGAGAAGAGAAAGCCTACAAGCATGAATCGCAATCATTTCTGCTCCAATCGCTGTTGCTGTCTTATCTACATAAGAGCAGGACTGACTCTGACACTGCATGCTGCCCAAAGCTGAATCAGCCATCAGTCCAAGCACACAGGCCTGTGTTTGTGTGTGTGCGTGTGTGTATGTGTGCGTATATTCCCACGGCTAATGCAATTTCACGATATCAATAGGTGAACAAATTGGATGCTGAAAACGAGATGGGAGACCGTAATTAAACTACTTCCAAATGAAAGAAAGAAAAAAATAATATAGTAAATCAGGTGCACCAAACTGACTGGATGGTTTGAAACTCTGATTTAGGCTAAAACAACATCCATATGTTCAACCTCTTTGCCACTTCTCACAGACTAGTCTATATGAAACAAGACATATAAACTAAGTCAGCCCTGCTTCTCCGTCAGTCATTTTCTTGCGTTCCTGGCTGTGTGTAAGGACCTGCAAAATTTAAATAATGGCAGGGATACAGTTTCATTCAGGGCAGGATCACAAGCGATGCATGCAAAACTTTCTCCGCAGACAACTTCTCGCATCCAGAAAGCTGTCACCGCAGCGGAAAAGGTGCGTATAGAGTAAAGTGACACAGAGAAATGTCTTCTGTTCAGTCTGACTCTTCAAATCATTATTCAGACTGAAGCACACCTCTGTGAGCCAGGCTCGCATTCGCGCACTAATGCTCACTGCAAATAAATCAGTAGATTTGATGGATTTTCTTTATGCTCCATCAGGACATTTTCTTCAACTATTAGCTAAATGCACGGATCAAACCATCTTAACATTTAAATTAATATGGAGTTAAAGTTTGTACCTGTACTTCTTTCAGATGTTAATTCCAGCCCATGCACTGGTTTACATCAGTGAGGTGGGAGGTAATAAGAGGAAAAGTTAAGACGGAGATGACCCAAGAGGACATAGTGGTAAAAAGATTCTAGGACCTGTTTTTTTTTTTTAAGATTATGTGAAATAAGGCCGTGGTCTGCTGGCTAAACATCTCTTAACTAAGTTGCAGCATTGCAAAAGGTAATGTGTCAATCATAAGAAATATGAGCTCAATGGCAGTGTGTCGCATATTTAATTTATTCTGAAAATGATTGAAAAATATGTCTTATGTAGAGCTTTATGAAAAATAGACACATGGAAAAAACCCACAACAATCAAAAACACCACAAAAACTGTGAAAACAAAGAGGCCTCAGTCTGTTGAATATATTAGCATTAAAATAATTTCACAGATTTAAGAGCATGTAAGACATTTTTTTAAATATGATACCTATGATGGCCTGCATTTAACTAACCAGATAACAAAAATTAAAATCATATTAATTTTAAAAAAACTGTTAATTGTCCAGACATAATTTCATTAAAATGTGTTCAACATAAGGAAATCATATTCCAACTTAATTGGCATAATGCTGAGCAAGAACAGATTCCTAGACACATTTAGCAACAGCAACATGGGAAAATCAGCTCCTCTGGGAAATCTTTTTTTATTATTATTTCTTTAGTATTTTTGAAAGTAACTCATGTTGGCACGTTGCCTACTTTTCGAGCACCATGTTTCTACAATGAAGCACACACAAGGTGCACTTGGCAAAGTCAACGTGCGTCCCAGTTCACATGGAGTCCATGGATGTCGCACCCCATCAACAGCATGACCTGCACATAAAACACCATAGCGCTGTAGTTAAGCCGAGGACTGACGATTGGCATGTGTTTCTTGCTTAAATTGAGTGTGAGCGTACATCTGTTCTCCTATAGAGTTTTTGCATAACAGGAAACAAGAGCTAACTGCAAACATCAATTCCAGACAAACATATTGACTAATGATGTCTGAGCGCTGAGCTGGAATTACAAATGATGTTTTCCTGGAAGGAAAAGAACAAAAAGGAAAACAAAGTGCTGCTTAAATTTAAATTATGTGTTGAACAGTATCTGAATGACTGAAAATAAAATTACGTAGAGCCTGAAGTTTTTCACAGGGCTCCTCTATTACGCATATGGCCAGTTATTTACCTGTTATTACTTTCTAATAGGGCAACATGTCCTGGGTTGCGCTGTCAAACAGCGAGGAAAAAAAATTATATCATCTTACTAAATTAGCAGAAACAAGGTAGTGCAGATTGCAGTGGTGTTGAACTGTTTAAATATGCATCCAGTGGTGTGAAAGTTGGCCTTCCAACATGTTAATTATTAATATAAAGGGACCCTGTGTTTGTAGGAAAAAATTGAAGCAGTTTAAATTAATGTGTGCGCTTTCAGAGTGCCATATGGCCTTCATATCAACTTTCAGCAGTTCAGCCTGTAAACTGATGGACAAAGGGATAAACCCAAGCTGTCTGTGCTAAAATGAGAAAAGCTCATCAGAAACAATCCCTCCAGCTATCGCTTTCACAAACTTTATTTTTCTTCTAAATATCTCGGCAAAGGTTACAAACCCCGGCTCATCTCTCGCTTTGACAACATGAGGCATACAGCAGAGGCCAGTTATTGTTTGTCTAGTGGAAAAAAAAAAAAAAAAGCAAAAAATAAGCACAACATCCAACATTTTTTCTTCAAAAGTTCTTCTACAAAACAATAAACAGTCAACACAAATAATATGAGGAACGTGACTAATATTCTGCAAGCTGAGGCCTGGATTCTTTGGAAGATTGCTCCGTTCAGGTCGGAGGTCAGTCTCCTGGATCCTGGCATCTTATCCATGAGTAGTAACAGAACAAAGCAGGAGATCTACAAAAAATCAGGACTTTATTTGCTGTAATACAGGGGGGCTTGTCTGGTCTGATGGCTTAATGAGACAGTCTTATGCATTTTCGAGTCACATAGTGGCATTTCATAGTATTCAGTTGTTACAAATACTCTGGACATAAAAAAAAAGAACTTAAAAGAAATTTGACTCTGCATCATAGCCATGTCTATAATTGTCCTTGGTCTCTTTAAGAAGCTCTTATCCTTTCCAATGCTCCCCTTTCAGAATGTCGTCACAACAACGCTCCTCCATGATCCCATTTAAATATTTATTCGAGCTGTTGGACTGAGAAGTAGTCTGTTTTCGGAACAAACATCACAAATAGGTCCATATAAAAATTAACTCAAATCGCAGATAAACAGAAGACAATGGCTACCTAGTTAGATGAATAATATTCTAGAGCTGTTAATGCTAGCATAACACATCGGTCTTTCATGAAGGCAAAAAAAAAACCGAGGAAAAAAAAATAAAAAATTGCTGAATTTCACAACTTATTTTCTATTTGTTATGTTCTTTTCTTTTAGGAAACCTAAGAATTTTCCCTCTGCTGTAACGTAATTAAGAAGTTCTATACTTTTGCCATCTCAGCAGCAGTTGTCATGCAAATAACATTCTCTGCTGGGATATTGATTGGTTGGACAGATGCAAACAGCAGGTTCCAATGGCGACACCATGTCTGCATGTAGAGAAAAGTAATATGAACTGATGAGCTTGGTCTGGTTCGAAACACAGCCCATTTAATGCGTTTCTCTCCCTGAAATTAATGGTGAAACAGCATGCAGCAGATCATCAATCTAAAGTTTCTTTAACTCCATATTACTGGGTCCTTGAAAGTTGCATTGGTTTGAATTAAGCATTTTCTTATGAAAAAAATGCTTAGTATGTGGCTTATCCTAAGCATTTATTATTTTATAAGAAACTTTTATAAAATAATAAACTTTTATTATTTATAAAAGGATTTTAAAAATTATACCAGATAGCAAAATATATATATATGAAGTTCCAGATGTAGAAATGTTTTACAGACTAAAGTAAAAAGGAGAAAAGCAAAGCATTTCATCTTAAGTTCTGTATTGCACCAAAAACCAAAAATTAATTTGGAGATTCAAACGGCTTATAATTCAGTCTAACAATTTAATTCAGAGATCCCAAACAATGCCCACCAAACATTGTTATTTTGGAAATAAAAGGAAAGATACAATTTTTCTATATTTTGTAAAAAAAAAAAAATAAATAAAAAAAAAAAAAAGATCCACTAAAAGAACATCCGCGATCCCCTGGCAAAGGAAGGCGGATTATGATGTACAAGCAATAGCTTGGTGAAATCCAAACCTTTGGACAGTGCGAAGGAAAATGATTTACAACTAGGATTACGACAGAATGAAAGGATTGTAATTGTATGGACAGAAGAGGGGGTGATTGTCACAGTAACTGCAGTTTATCTACATTGTCCTCATCAGTAAAGTGGATATAGAGCATTTCCGCATAGAATATGAACTAAGAAGGGTTTTTTTTAATTCCCCTTCAGACAATCTTTTCCTGTGAGCAATATGCTGGAAATAGCTCCTAAGTCCACAATTGAGAGCCCTCTGGGACACATCCAGAGGAACTGTGGATCCGTTATCATACACAGCTTATCTCCAAATACTTTATCTGAGAAGCTTGCTTCTTGAGGAAAAGAAATAAAAAACTCCTTTTCAATGTATTATTTTCTTTGCATTTTTCCATATACTACAGACCCTTGCGGTGGGAGAGAGAGACTGGATCATGAATAAAATACACATTTTATGTGAGAAGGACATGGCAACCGCAATATGTTCTCTAAAGTCTGCGCCAGTTTAAAGTTTAGACAAAGACATAAATAAAGTTTTCTCTCCGCCCCTTTCGGGCCGTTTTATGTCCAGTCGGACGTGCGTCTATTTAGCTAAAAGCACAAGAAAAGGCCGGGGCCATTTTTCAAAAATTGATGATGGCCTCGCATAAATTATGCAAACTTTTGTCCTTGTGCCAAGCAGTGCATCTACTGAATAATAATTAAGAAAGGGAGTTGGGGGATATGAGCATGCACAATATGAACCACATGCTGATGTGCCCCGTCTTCTATGCCCTGAGCAAAGCAAAGGAGAAGATTGTGGGGAACAAATGGAAACAAATTTGACGACAATTGACTGAACTCTTGGGTCCTCTCTCTCTGCTGACATTTTGTTCCTCTCAAACGAGCATCTGGAGTTTGGTAACTGATGATTGCTTGGCGGTTTCTTTAAACGGATCTGACATTTGGCTTTCACCCTTTTTATAAGTGAACGGCTTTGTAATGCATCTCATGGCTTGGTTAGGCTTATTAATGTGCTCTTGATAGCTCTTAAAACAACAAAGTTAAATAGCATCAGAACTACAGTAGTGCAAAAAAAGAAGAAATCTGTTAGACTGTATCATCCAGGTTTAACAATTATTGAATACTTTGGAAAAAGGGAGGTGAAACAAACTTAATTATTTTTAAAACAGATACAGAACACTGGTGTCAAAACCTCTTCAGTAACTTTTACAAGGACATGATGTTGCAAAATCACACCGCTGGTGTGAACAAAGCAGCAGAAGGATAGCTGTAGGTGATTGGATATGTAAATGCAATTACTTTATTTGCTAATCTGCATGGTGTCCCCCTTTGGCAAGACAGAGGTGTCTGATTCCAGGTGAATCGGATCTCTTTTTGTACCAGAGGGCAGTGAGCTGTGGCTTCATTAAATACGCAGTTTCCTTTGCCTTGTTTTATGCACTCTAGAGTCTAATTGGAGAGAGATCTTAGGATTTAAATTGCTATAACCTACTTAAGCTGTAAGTGACATTAAGCTGAGTCAACAAGAATCCCATTTCCAGGACATTGTATTGAAGCTGCAGTAGGTAACTTTCATGAAAAAAAAACTGTTTTACTATTTCTTAAAACTGTTACTTTGTCCTCAAAGTATAGTATGAAAGACATAATCTGTGGGGGGAAAAAAACTGAGCTCCTCTGCCTTCACCCAGTAGAACTAGTACCATCTGTACAAATACACTGCTCTTGGTCGAAACCAAAAAAAAAAAAAAAAGACAGACCAGGAAGGATGATTTCAGCAATTTTGAGCTTATGTTAGGGTTAGAATGTGAGCAGCACCTACACAAGAATGATTGACAGTCCTCAGACCTTCCACCTGATTGGTTACTTCTGACAAAATAACATATTTCTGCAAAAATGTAAAAAAAAAAAAAAAAAATATATATATATATATATATATATATATTTTTTTTTTTTTAAGCTATTTTTATAAAATAATTGTAGCATTGCGACTTGAGGTAGATTGTATCACAATTGGTGTCACAATCTTGCCAAAATAGAAAGAGAAATGTGCTTCAAAATTGTTTCAACTTTATAGACAACAGTTTGCATTGGTATATTTGTTGTTTACAGCACTTTTATAAGCAAATAAGTGGTTTGAAAAGCCTTAAATATGCTACCACAATATAATTTATTGTGGTAGCATAAACTTGCAGTATTAGAAAATTTAATGTAAAATTTGTTTATTTTTGCAAAGCATAAAGAAATGTAAATGGTTACTTTATAGTTTTCCAAGCTCATCAGACCAAATGTTTTTTTTTAATACCACATCTATGATAGCTTGATGTCGGCTTATCTGCTTTGGACAGCTTAAGGTGGCTTGTGATGAAAAAAGTAGATCAGGTACACTTTATCTGCAAACAAAGACCAGCTTTTGAAACTGCTTGTTTTGAGTGGATGGAGTCAACCATTTTGCTGGCTAAATGCAACACACTCATCTCTGATGGAATGAATTGGTGAGGGTGCTTATGGGCTGCTGGTTCTGTTGAGATAGAGATTGTCTTGCTGGAAGAAAGCATGTATTCCCATGAAACGCAGCCAGGCTGGATTTTTCACTGTGCCATAAATTTGAGAAAAATAAATAAATAAATGGAAGTAACTTAAAAAGTAGCTGTGTTCTTCTGTGGTTCACCCTAGAAAGCAAAATGCGGGAAACTCTTGAGCCCAGAAACAACAAAGACATGAAAGTGGCTTTCAGGTTTTTTGTTTTGAATCAAGCTTTGCCATTTCTTACATATAACCATGTGGAAGGATCCTTGCTTGCCAGTCCAGGAGACATCTCACATTTCTATCCTTTGGGTGCTAGAAAATATTTGGGATGTAGTATCTTCTGTTAATACAATGGAGTTCCTTTATAGATGTAAGAAAACTGTTCTGTCTTTTTAGGGTTAATCTCTCACTGCAGAGGTCAGCAGCCTGCAAAGTAAACTTTACTCCTGTGACCTTTTCACCTTGATAAATGATTTTATGTTCATGTGCATTACCATGGCTGACAGGTGCAAATAGGTGCTGATGGCACAAACTTTATTCTTGTTTTCTTAATTGTAAAGCTTGTTTTAAAGATTTTGTGCAAAATAATCTCCTTCAGCAAATAAAACAAAGGAAATTAAGTAGAAATGTGTCATTTTGACTGTTTATGGACACTTGAAAAACTACGTACCTTTTTTAAAAAACAATCAATGTATACAATTATTTTTAATAACTTCTACTGTGATTTCAAATGGTGATTATTTTGATTGCCTACTAATTTGTCAATACATTTCCAGTTAGTCGGTATGTCAACGACTGTTAATTTCACCTTGAAGTCCTTACGCTTCATATCAATTCTAACAGTATTTCAATAAATAAGAAAATTTATACACATATGTTTTCCCTTTCTTTAATCAGCTCTAATGTGAAATGCAAAGTAAAATCAATCTGAACAGGTTTATTCTTCACTAAACAGATTTGTTTAATCCTAGAGTTTGATTAGTGAATCCTTTATTTTATTTGTAAAGTAATTAATTTAGTTGGCTTGCAGACCACCTTGGATCAGCTTTAGCACAGCAGCTGCAAGAAGCCTGCTAAAATAGATTATTAAACATGCCCTTTATGTTATCTCACATAGAATGAAAGTTTTCAGAAGTTATTTGAATTTAAGTACTATACAACATGAAAGTGTATTCTTGATTTGATTTGAATCTGACTGAAAATGTAGGAATTGCAGACTTTGATCCATTTTTGAGGAAAAGCGATGAGTCAAACTTGATATGATTTTTATTCATTTCAAAAAGCACATCAAATGCATGCTGTTAGTTAAAATATTCATAGACTGAAAAATCAGGGACTTTGTTGTGATGCATCTAATAAAATCGGAAGAAATTTTAATATCTCCATTATATGATCTGTTAAATAATTCCAATTCAGGAAAAAAAATTGCCAAGTGATAAATTGATACTTTTAGACTAATTTGTGTAGAGCAACGCAGTTCAGGTTTGACCAATATTTAAAGATTTGAGCTAAGCTACACAAAGATAAGTCAGATTTCTTAAGATTCAATATATGACTGGCCACAACAAAACCAGGAACAAATCTCCCTGCGGGCATTTTGAGATATTTTCAGATTCTGAAAGCGTGGATTCTAATCTTTCCAATGGTGTCAAACACATTGAGAAAAAAAATCACCTCTCCACAGCATGACATCTGAGACCCTTTTAAGCTTTGTTCTATTTTCAAGCATTTCAACATCTAAAGAAACTATCCGTGGGAAAAAATACAAGGCTATGCAATACTTCGTAGCACATTTCAGTTATAGAACAACATTTGTGCGATTTTCCAACAGTAAAATATTTTTTCTTGGTACTCGATATTATTGATTACTGGTCATAAAAGCCATACATCACATTTATTGAAGTGATTCTATACCGAGGCGATTTTGGCTCAGGAGGTAGGAGTTCATCCTGTAACTGATAGATTACTCCAGAGGAATTAGAAAGATGAGGTGGTAAAAGTAAAGATTTGAATGGGTGAATGGCTGAATGTAGGATAAAGTGTTTTTGGGTCTTCTGGACTAGATAATTTACCATATGTCATATAATTAAACTTTATTGTTCCCCGTGAAAGACAGGAAGGAAATAGGGATATAGCTTACTTTATTATTTGTTGACCAGTGAGAATTGCCGTCACTGTGGTGTCAGACTTGAATCCTCTTCATTGAAAGGTCTGTAAAGTGCAGAGATTTTCAGATCGAACACATAATTTTCTGTTTACAGTGAATATACTGTATGTTTGCGTGGATGTGTGCATGCATGTCTGAGTGATGGATGGCCACTCTGAACGTGGAAACAACCACTAAACTGCATAAAATTCACCTGATGGCTATTGTTGCAACATCCAGTCCCATTAAGCTCTGCATTCTGCTCATATGTTGGTTTAGTATATATTGTTTTTGTCTATTTTGCAACCATGCATTAAATTTTTGGGAGTTCTCACACTTACTTGGGCACATCTCAGGACTGTTCATTTTACAGCTGTGCAACAATCTAGCTTTATCTATTAGTCATTTGCGATTTAAGCTCTTAAAGGAATTACATCAGCTAAAATTTTATGTGCGCTTTGTCATATTATGTTTCTCTGGAGGAATATTTTCTCTACTGAAATGTAGCTGACAGCATCTCAGTGGAACTATTCACTCACCACAAAGAGTTTTCCCTCCAGGAAGAGAGCGTGAGCTGACCAGATTAGCAGCTGATAAATTTCCTTAATCATCGTATTTTCAGATGCATGGAGAGTCAAATTGATAGAATTACATTTGAGCAATGATTAGAAACAGGTGAGACGGTATGAAAAACTAAAGATTTGACAATGTGATTGTTGTTGGTGGGTGTTTGCCAGCTTATTTGGCTGACAAGTTAATTTTTTATGTTTTAATAATAACACTACATACATACAATTAATAAAATACCTATAAAAAAATAAAATTCATTAACTGATGGTTGTGACTCGCTTTGCTTCCTAAAAGGGGCATTTAAGCTGGTATCATTGGTCACCTGGTAGATTCTGATGCTTCTTCAGTGCTCCCTGTACACTTTTTTTTAGGTAATAAATTAATTTTAGTGAAACACTTTGCAAGCTCTGAAGGGTAGGGTGACCTTAAATCCTGTCAGCATACTTGGAGTTGCCTCAAGGGCTCCATTGAGGCTACTGAGAAGTACTTTCTGTGTCTGTTTCCCATCACGTTGTGATGTGGTTCAGTCTGTGTGCTTACAAATGAGGAACTGGGTGGTAGTGAACTCAATGGAGCTAGATAGAGCAGGATTAATTCCCTCAGGCATCCCTGGGCAGTGACACTCATGTTTACATTCAATGTTATTGCTACATAAGCGTTCATGGAAATTTATCTGATGGCAGTAACTTGAAATACCAAGCAACAAGATCTTAGTGTAAATGTCTTAGCGAAAAATGAACTAGTTTATGCAAAAAAAAATTGAATAATTCTTAGGACTCCTTCAATCTTAACCAAGACCGTACCATGAGGTCTTTGTAAAGTCTTGGTCAATACTTTGCGCTCCCCATTCATGGACTAGGGAACATGAGACTAGCCTTCCAGATTGTCTTCATTGCGCAAAAAACTTCTGAGGTGAAACTGTGTTGGTTTCATTAGTCCTGGGTGCCACATGGCAAGTAGCAGTGGCAGTTTAAATATAACCTTTGGGCTTAATGCACCTGCATGCCTTGGTGATCAGACAATTTAAAATATTACAGCTGAAGCTGGCTTCATCCCAACACTACAATTTAATCACGTCCACAATAAGCTGGCAGTCCTCCAGGAAATTTATTGCACTCTTTGCTCCAAGCAAAGAGGATTCCAAATAGATCTCACCAAGCAGCTACAATTAAAAATACAAGCCATGCTCAGGTCCCAAGGTGAGAAACACACATACCTCCCAGTTGTGCATGTAGGTTGAATACAAAAAGACTAAGGGGAGTTTTGAGATTTTTGGCTGCATCTCAAATACATATTTTTTCAATGCTGTAAAAAGATGTCCATAAATGTACACTGTTTTGAATTGACACACCATTGACTCCCCCCTGCCAGTTGGAAAAATGTTAAAGATTTTGAAAATCTATGTATGTCCAAAAGGACACAAAATCTTATTAAAAGGGTGCATTTTTTTGCAATCACTTTTTCTGTGTTTCAAATTGCTCTTCCTAGGCAAGTAAAATCCAGATTTCCAAACTGCATAATTTTCCATTTAACCACATTAATGGCATTTTTAAAAAGCTTGTACTTTTCTACAACATGCTGGTGTACTTACCTTCAGCTGTCTCTCCCACACAGGAATAATTAAAGTTTCTGTTGACAGTATGTTTCTTCTTGCTCCCATGGGTCTCGGGGAATGTTAGTAACCTCACCAATGAATATCAAAAGAAGGCCCATTTTCCACCTTGTCAAGCACTGATTATTTGGTACTTCAAGTAAAAAAAAAAAAGGGAATATAAGAAGTCAGCCTTGTGAATAGTGAAAAGTCTTTGTCAGTAAGCACCACCAGGTCTTGCTAAATCCATTTCTCACTTTTGTTCTGCTGATAAATTGTATTAATTCATAAAACGATTAACGTCAAGAATTTGTAGCCACAAGATTTTCCTTCTGCTCTCACACCTGAGGCACTCAACGCCCCCTTGACATCTTATCATGTCCTGATATTTGATATCCCATTGAAGATCACTATGCAAAAAAAAAAAAAAAAAAAAAAAAAAAAAGACTAAAGGAGCTTTAAATAATTAAAATTAATTAATTATTTTGCGTTGGCTTCCCCCCCAATCTCAACTTTTTTTTTTTTTTTTATGTTTCAATGTTTTTTAAAGAAGAAAAGCAGGGTCAGTGAAAACCCATAATTCTCTTTGTAAATTAGTTTAATTATTAGTAGAACAGAGGAGCTTCTTGGATCACTTCATTGATATTTTAAGTTGTCTTTTTCTCAGAAAATAAAGTTGTAGCTTCAAGTAGACCAAATTCATTTCCTTCATGCAGTAATATTCAACAAGCCAAAAAGCAAAAACCCATGAGGTTTTCGCTAAGGGGAGAAACAGATGCTAATATTTTTATTATTAAAATTATTCCCATTCAGAACAGTAATAATCTGAATGTTTGAGCTGGCAACCAACAGATCTTCCACTTTCATCAGCATCTCATATTTCTAAAAGTTTTTAAGTTTTCTCATTCATTCTGTTTTCATTCTTTTATTTTGCTCTTGCACTTGCACATTGCACACTCCTCACCATGCTGCTTACCAGTGTTGTGAAGTAACGAAGTACAAATACTTCGTTACTGTACTTAAGTACAATTTCCGTGTATCTGTACTTTACTTAAGTAGATTTAATAATGGATACTTTCGACTTTTACTCCACTACATTTTTCAGTAAATATCTATACTTTCTACTTCACTACATTTCTACAAAACCGTCGCGTTACTCGTTACGTCCAAGTCGCATTGCGTTTTTTTTTCCCCGTTAAAATGTGAAGTTCAGGGACTTAACGTGGCGCAGTAAAATCCAAGTAGTCATGTGACGCGGAGCTCCAAGACATGCGCAGTGGTTTCCTCTGAGCAGGAGAAGATGTCTGTCTAATCGTCAGTTATATAATTCATAATATTTGGCGACATGTAAACTCAGCAGCGTTTCGTCCAACTTTTAGCGTCACTTGGAAAGGAAGC